>CAXKVI010000002.1:144918405-145338920 GCA_964058755.1 Campiglossa producta | reverse complement strand
TGTAAAGATATAAGCAAAAAACCTGTAACCAAAGAATCTTACCCTTATATGCATTTATTTACTTATATAAAAGTAAATATATATATATATGTGTATTTCCACACTTTCTAGCATCCATGTAGATAAATAAAAACTTTTAATTAACTACTTACCTCTTAAACACAAATTAATTAAGTTATTGAAATTATTCAAAATTTTTATTATAATTTTAATCACTTCAAAAATGGTGATATTTGTAGATGTATTTTTTTTAATTTGTAGTAAATGCGATGTACTAAAATACAAAATTATAAAATGCCAATATTCTCTTCATTTACCTAATGTTCCATAGTTTTACAGTTGAAAAATAAGCCATTTTGCATTTTAAATTTTTATTATAATTTTAATCACTTCAAAAATGGCGATATTTTAGATGTTTTTTTTTTAATTTGTAGTAAATGCGATGTACTAAAATACAAAATTATAAAATTCCAATATTCTCTTCATTTACGTAATGTTCCATAATTTTACAATTGAAAAATAAGCCATTTTGCACTTTAATCTGAATTTGAAAGGCAAAAATAATAGAAACCAACAACATTTTTCATAGTTTGCAATAGAAAAATACGCCATTTTTTTTTTTTTTTGAATTTAAATACATATATACAAGCATATATTTGTATATATGTTTGTTGAAACATGTTGTAACATGCATGAAGATAAACACAAAAATATATATATGCTTATATACTGTATATATATACATAATATATGTATAGAAAGTTGAAAAAAGCCATTTTTCATATAAATTTTTACCTTAATTTGAATTTAAATACATATATACAAGCCGATATATTTATATATTTTGTTGTAATACTTAGTAAAATGCATGAGGATTAAGAAAAAAAATATATATATATAAGTATATAATATATATGTAAAGATATAAGCAAAAAACCTGTAACCAAAGAATCTTACCCTTATATGCATTTATTTACTTATATAAAAGTAAATATATATATATATGTGTATTTCCACACTTTCTAGCATCCATGTAGATAAATAAAAACTTTTAATTAACCACTTACCTCTTAAACACAAATTAATTAAGTTATTGAAATTATTCAAATTTTTATTATAATTTTAATCACTTCAAAAATGGTGATATTTGTAGATGTATTTTTTTTAATTTGTAGTAAATGCGATGTACTAAAATACAAAATTATAAAATGCCAATATTCTCTTCATTTACCTAATGTTCCATAGTTTTACAGTTGAAAAATAAGCCATTTTGCATTTTAAATTTTTATTATAATTTTAATCACTTCAAAAATGGCGATATTTTTAGATGTTTTTTTTTTAATTTGTAGTAAATGCGATGTACTAAAATACAAAATTATAAAATTCCAATATTCTCTTTATTTACGTAATGTTCCATAATTTTACAATTGAAAAATAAGCCATTTTGCATTTTAACCTGAATTTGAAAGGCAAAAATAATAGAAAACAACAACATTTTTCATAGTTTTGCAATAGAAAAATACGCCATTTTTTTTTTTTTTTTGAATTTAAATACATATATACAAGCTTATATTTGTATATATGTTTGTTGAAACATGTTGTCACATGCATGAAGATAAACACAAAAATATATATATGCTTATATACTGTATATATATACATAATATATGTATAGAAAGTTGAAAAAAGCCATTTTTCATATAAATTTTTACCTTAATTTGAATTTAAATACATATATACAAGCCGATATATTTATATATTTTTGTTGTAATACTTAGTAAAATGCATGAGGATTAAGAAAAAAAAAATATATATATAAGTATATAATATATATGTAAAGATATAAGCAAAAAACCTGTAACCAAAGAATCTTACCCTTATATGCATTTATTTACTTATATAAAAGTAAATATATATATATATGTGTATTTCCACACTTTCTAGCATCCATGTAGATAAATAAAAACTTTTAATTAACTACTTACCTCTTAAACACAAATTAATTAAGTTATTGAAATTATTCAAATTTTTATTATAATTTTAATCACTTCAAAAATGGTGATATTTGTAGATGTATTTTTTTTAATTTGTAGTAAATGCGATGTACTAAAATACAAAATTATAAAATGCCAATATTCTCTTCATTTACCTAATGTTCCATAGTTTTACAGTTGAAAAATAAGCCATTTTGCATTTTAAATTTTTATTATAATTTTAATCACTTCAAAAATGGCGATATTTTTAGATGTTTTTTTTTTAATTTGTAGTAAATGCGATGTACTAAAATACAAAATTATAAAATTCCAATATTCTCTTCATTTACGTAATGTTCCATAATTTTACAATTGAAAAATAAGCCATTTTGCACTTTAATCTGAATTTGAAAGGCAAAAATAATAGAAACCAACAACATTTTTCATAGTTTTGCAATAGAAAAATACGCCATTTTTTTTTTTTTTTGAATTTAAATACATATATACAAGCATATATTTGTATATATGTTTGTTGAAACATGTTGTAACATGCATGAAGATAAACACAAAAATATATATATGCTTATATACTGTATATATATACATAATATATGTATAGAAAGTTGAAAAAAGCCATTTTTCATATAAATTTTTACCTTAATTTGAATTTAAATACATATATACAAGCCGATATATTTATATATTTTTGTTGTAATACTTAGTAAAATGCATGAGGATTAAGAAAAAAAATATATATATATAAGTATATAATATATATGTAAAGATATAAGCAAAAAACCTGTAACCAAAGAATCTTACCCTTATATGCATTTATTTACTTATATAAAAGTAAATATATATATATATGTGTATTTCCACACTTTCTAGCATCCATGTAGATAAATAAAAACTTTTAATTAACCACTTACCTCTTAAACACAAATTAATTAAGTTATTGAAATTATTCAAATTTTTATTATAATTTTAATCACTTCAAAAATGGTGATATTTGTAGATGTATTTTTTTTAATTTGTAGTAAATGCGATGTACTAAAATACAAAATTATAAAATGCCAATATTCTCTTCATTTACCTAATGTTCCATAGTTTTACAGTTGAAAAATAAGCCATTTTGCATTTTAAATTTTTATTATAATTTTAATCACTTCAAAAATGGCGATATTTTTAGATGTTTTTTTTTTAATTTGTAGTAAATGCGATGTACTAAAATACAAAATTATAAAATTCCAATATTCTCTTTATTTACGTAATGTTCCATAATTTTACAATTGAAAAATAAGCCATTTTGCATTTTAACCTGAATTTGAAAGGCAAAAATAATAGAAAACAACAACATTTTTCATAGTTTTGCAAAAGAAAAATACGCCATTTTTTTTTTTTTTGAATTTAAATACATATATACAAGCTTATATTTGTATATATGTTTGTTGAAACATGTTGTCACATGCATGAAGATAAACACAAAAATATATATATGCTTATATACTGTATATATATACATAATATATGTATAGAAAGTTGAAAAAAGCCATTTTTCATATAAATTTTTACCTTAATTTGAATTTAAATACATATATACAAGCCGATATATTTATATATTTTTGTTGTAATACTTAGTAAAATGCATGAGGATTAAGAAAAAAAATATATATATATAAGTATATAATATATATGTAAAGATATAAGCAAAAAACCTGTAACCAAAGAATCTTACCCTTATATGCATTTATTTACTTATATAAAAGTAAATATATATATATATGTGTATTTCCACACTTTCTAGCATCCATGTAGATAAATAAAAACTTTTAATTAACCACTTACCTCTTAAACACAAATTAATTAAGTTATTGAAATTATTCAAATTTTTATTATAATTTTAATCACTTCAAAAATGGTGATATTTGTAGATGTATTTTTTTTAATTTGTAGTAAATGCGATGTACTAAAATACAAAATTATAAAATGCCAATATTCTCTTCATTTACCTAATGTTCCATAGTTTTACAGTTGAAAAATAAGCCATTTTGCATTTTAAATTTTTATTATAATTTTAATCACTTCAAAAATGGCGATATTTTTAGATGTTTTTTTTTTAATTTGTAGTAAATGCGATGTACTAAAATACAAAATTATAAAATTCCAATATTCTCTTCATTTACGTAATGTTCCATAATTTTACAATTGAAAAATAAGCCATTTTGCACTTTAATCTGAATTTGAAAGGCAAAAATAATAGAAACCAACAACATTTTTCATAGTTTTGCAATAGAAAAATACGCCATTTTTTTTTTTTTTTGAATTTAAATACATATATACAAGCATATATTTGTATATATGTTTGTTGAAACATGTTGTAACATGCATGAAGATAAACACAAAAATATATATATGCTTATATACTGTATATATATACATAATATATGTATAGAAAGTTGAAAAAAGCCATTTTTCATATAAATTTTTACCTTAATTTGAATTTAAATACATATATACAAGCCGATATATTTATATATTTTTGTTGTAATACTTAGTAAAATGCATGAGGATTAAGAAAAAAAATATATATATATAAGTATATAATATATATGTAAAGATATAAGCAAAAAACCTGTAACCAAAGAATCTTACCCTTATATGCATTTATTTACTTATATAAAAGTAAATATATATATATATGTGTATTTCCACACTTTCTAGCATCCATGTAGATAAATAAAAACTTTTAATTAACCACTTACCTCTTAAACACAAATTAATTAAGTTATTGAAATTATTCAAATTTTTATTATAATTTTAATCACTTCAAAAATGGTGATATTTGTAGATGTATTTTTTTTAATTTGTAGTAAATGCGATGTACTAAAATACAAAATTATAAAATGCCAATATTCTCTTCATTTACCTAATGTTCCATAGTTTTACAGTTGAAAAATAAGCCATTTTGCATTTTAAATTTTTATTATAATTTTAATCACTTCAAAAATGGCGATATTTTTAGATGTTTTTTTTTTAATTTGTAGTAAATGCGATGTACTAAAATACAAAATTATAAAATTCCAATATTCTCTTTATTTACGTAATGTTCCATAATTTTACAATTGAAAAATAAGCCATTTTGCATTTTAACCTGAATTTGAAAGGCAAAAATAATAGAAAACAACAACATTTTTCATAGTTTTGCAATAGAAAAATACGCCATTTTTTTTTTTTTTTTGAATTTAAATACATATATACAAGCTTATATTTGTATATATGTTTGTTGAAACATGTTGTCACATGCATGAAGATAAACACAAAAATATATATATGCTTATATACTGTATATATATACATAATATATGTATAGAAAGTTGAAAAAAGCCATTTTTCATATAAATTTTTACCTTAATTTGAATTTAAATACATATATACAAGCCGATATATTTATATATTTTTGTTGTAATACTTAGTAAAATGCATGAGGATTAAGAAAAAAAAAATATATATATAAGTATATAATATATATGTAAAGATATAAGCAAAAAACCTGTAACCAAAGAATCTTACCCTTATATGCATTTATTTACTTATATAAAAGTAAATATATATATATATGTGTATTTCCACACTTTCTAGCATCCATGTAGATAAATAAAAACTTTTAATTAACTACTTACCTCTTAAACACAAATTAATTAAGTTATTGAAATTATTCAAATTTTTATTATAATTTTAATCACTTCAAAAATGGTGATATTTGTAGATGTATTTTTTTTAATTTGTAGTAAATGCGATGTACTAAAATACAAAATTATAAAATGCCAATATTCTCTTCATTTACCTAATGTTCCATAGTTTTACAGTTGAAAAATAAGCCATTTTGCATTTTAAATTTTTATTATAATTTTAATCACTTCAAAAATGGCGATATTTTTAGATGTTTTTTTTTTAATTTGTAGTAAATGCGATGTACTAAAATACAAAATTATAAAATTCCAATATTCTCTTCATTTACGTAATGTTCCATAATTTTACAATTGAAAAATAAGCCATTTTGCACTTTAATCTGAATTTGAAAGGCAAAAATAATAGAAACCAACAACATTTTTCATAGTTTTGCAATAGAAAAATACGCCATTTTTTTTTTTTTTTTGAATTTAAATACATATATACAAGCATATATTTGTATATATGTTTGTTGAAACATGTTGTAACATGCATGAAGATAAACACAAAAATATATATATGCTTATATACTGTATATATATACATAATATATGTATAGAAAGTTGAAAAAAGCCATTTTTCATATAAATTTTTACCTTAATTTGAATTTAAATACATATATACAAGCCGATATATTTATATATTTTTGTTGTAATACTTAGTAAAATGCATGAGGATTAAGAAAAAAAATATATATATATAAGTATATAATATATATGTAAAGATATAAGCAAAAAACCTGTAACCAAAGAATCTTACCCTTATATGCATTTATTTACTTATATAAAAGTAAATATATATATATATGTGTATTTCCACACTTTCTAGCATCCATGTAGATAAATAAAAACTTTTAATTAACCACTTACCTCTTAAACACAAATTAATTAAGTTATTGAAATTATTCAAATTTTTATTATAATTTTAATCACTTCAAAAATGGTGATATTTGTAGATGTATTTTTTTTAATTTGTAGTAAATGCGATGTACTAAAATACAAAATTATAAAATGCCAATATTCTCTTCATTTACCTAATGTTCCATAGTTTTACAGTTGAAAAATAAGCCATTTTGCATTTTAAATTTTTATTATAATTTTAATCACTTCAAAAATGGCGATATTTTTAGATGTTTTTTTTTTAATTTGTAGTAAATGCGATGTACTAAAATACAAAATTATAAAATTCCAATATTCTCTTTATTTACGTAATGTTCCATAATTTTACAATTGAAAAATAAGCCATTTTGCATTTTAACCTGAATTTGAAAGGCAAAAATAATAGAAAACAACAACATTTTTCATAGTTTTGCAATAGAAAAATACGCCATTTTTTTTTTTTTTGAATTTAAATACATATATACAAGCTTATATTTGTATATATGTTTGTTGAAACATGTTGTCACATGCATGAAGATAAACACAAAAATATATATATGCTTATATACTGTATATATATACATAATATATGTATAGAAAGTTGAAAAAAGCCATTTTTCATATAAATTTTTACCTTAATTTGAATTTAAATACATATATACAAGCCGATATATTTATATATTTTTGTTGTAATACTTAGTAAAATGCATGAGGATTAAGAAAAAAAATATATATATATAAGTATATAATATATATGTAAAGATATAAGCAAAAAACCTGTAACCAAAGAATCTTACCCTTATATGCATTTATTTACTTATATAAAAGTAAATATATATATATATGTGTATTTCCACACTTTCTAGCATCCATGTAGATAAATAAAAACTTTTAATTAACCACTTACCTCTTAAACACAAATTAATTAAGTTATTGAAATTATTCAAATTTTTATTATAATTTTAATCACTTCAAAAATGGTGATATTTGTAGATGTATTTTTTTTAATTTGTAGTAAATGCGATGTACTAAAATACAAAATTATAAAATGCCAATATTCTCTTCATTTACCTAATGTTCCATAGTTTTACAGTTGAAAAATAAGCCATTTTGCATTTTAAATTTTTATTATAATTTTAATCACTTCAAAAATGGCGATATTTTTAGATGTTTTTTTTTTAATTTGTAGTAAATGCGATGTACTAAAATACAAAATTATAAAATTCCAATATTCTCTTCATTTACGTAATGTTCCATAATTTTACAATTGAAAAATAAGCCATTTTGCACTTTAATCTGAATTTGAAAGGCAAAAATAATAGAAACCAACAACATTTTTCATAGTTTTGCAATAGAAAAATACGCCATTTTTTTTTTTTTTTTGAATTTAAATACATATATACAAGCATATATTTGTATATATGTTTGTTGAAACATGTTGTAACATGCATGAAGATAAACACAAAAATATATATATGCTTATATACTGTATATATATACATAATATATGTATAGAAAGTTGAAAAAAGCCATTTTTCATATAAATTTTTACCTTAATTTGAATTTAAATACATATATACAAGCCGATATATTTATATATTTTTGTTGTAATACTTAGTAAAATGCATGAGGATTAAGAAAAAAAATATATATATATAAGTATATAATATATATGTAAAGATATAAGCAAAAAACCTGTAACCAAAGAATCTTACCCTTATATGCATTTATTTACTTATATAAAAGTAAATATATATATATATGTGTATTTCCACACTTTCTAGCATCCATGTAGATAAATAAAAACTTTTAATTAACCACTTACCTCTTAAACACAAATTAATTAAGTTATTGAAATTATTCAAATTTTTATTATAATTTTAATCACTTCAAAAATGGTGATATTTGTAGATGTATTTTTTTTAATTTGTAGTAAATGCGATGTACTAAAATACAAAATTATAAAATGCCAATATTCTCTTCATTTACCTAATGTTCCATAGTTTTACAGTTGAAAAATAAGCCATTTTGCATTTTAAATTTTTATTATAATTTTAATCACTTCAAAAATGGCGATATTTTTAGATGTTTTTTTTTTAATTTGTAGTAAATGCGATGTACTAAAATACAAAATTATAAAATTCCAATATTCTCTTTATTTACGTAATGTTCCATAATTTTACAATTGAAAAATAAGCCATTTTGCATTTTAACCTGAATTTGAAAGGCAAAAATAATAGAAAACAACAACATTTTTCATAGTTTTGCAATAGAAAAATACGCCATTTTTTTTTTTTTTTTGAATTTAAATACATATATACAAGCTTATATTTGTATATATGTTTGTTGAAACATGTTGTCACATGCATGAAGATAAACACAAAAATATATATATGCTTATATACTGTATATATATACATAATATATGTATAGAAAGTTGAAAAAAGCCATTTTTCATATAAATTTTTACCTTAATTTGAATTTAAATACATATATACAAGCCGATATATTTATATATTTTTGTTGTAATACTTAGTAAAATGCATGAGGATTAAGAAAAAAAAAATATATATATAAGTATATAATATATATGTAAAGATATAAGCAAAAAACCTGTAACCAAAGAATCTTACCCTTATATGCATTTATTTACTTATATAAAAGTAAATATATATATATATGTGTATTTCCACACTTTCTAGCATCCATGTAGATAAATAAAAACTTTTAATTAACTACTTACCTCTTAAACACAAATTAATTAAGTTATTGAAATTATTCAAATTTTTATTATAATTTTAATCACTTCAAAAATGGTGATATTTGTAGATGTATTTTTTTTAATTTGTAGTAAATGCGATGTACTAAAATACAAAATTATAAAATGCCAATATTCTCTTCATTTACCTAATGTTCCATAGTTTTACAGTTGAAAAATAAGCCATTTTGCATTTTAAATTTTTATTATAATTTTAATCACTTCAAAAATGGCGATATTTTTAGATGTTTTTTTTTTAATTTGTAGTAAATGCGATGTACTAAAATACAAAATTATAAAATTCCAATATTCTCTTCATTTACGTAATGTTCCATAATTTTACAATTGAAAAATAAGCCATTTTGCACTTTAATCTGAATTTGAAAGGCAAAAATAATAGAAACCAACAACATTTTTCATAGTTTTGCAATAGAAAAATACGCCATTTTTTTTTTTTTTTTGAATTTAAATACATATATACAAGCATATATTTGTATATATGTTTGTTGAAACATGTTGTAACATGCATGAAGATAAACACAAAAATATATATATGCTTATATACTGTATATATATACATAATATATGTATAGAAAGTTGAAAAAAGCCATTTTTCATATAAATTTTTACCTTAATTTGAATTTAAATACATATATACAAGCCGATATATTTATATATTTTTGTTGTAATACTTAGTAAAATGCATGAGGATTAAGAAAAAAAATATATATATATAAGTATATAATATATATGTAAAGATATAAGCAAAAAACCTGTAACCAAAGAATCTTACCCTTATATGCATTTATTTACTTATATAAAAGTAAATATATATATATATGTGTATTTCCACACTTTCTAGCATCCATGTAGATAAATAAAAACTTTTAATTAACCACTTACCTCTTAAACACAAATTAATTAAGTTATTGAAATTATTCAAATTTTTATTATAATTTTAATCACTTCAAAAATGGTGATATTTGTAGATGTATTTTTTTTAATTTGTAGTAAATGCGATGTACTAAAATACAAAATTATAAAATGCCAATATTCTCTTCATTTACCTAATGTTCCATAGTTTTACAGTTGAAAAATAAGCCATTTTGCATTTTAAATTTTTATTATAATTTTAATCACTTCAAAAATGGCGATATTTTTAGATGTTTTTTTTTTAATTTGTAGTAAATGCGATGTACTAAAATACAAAATTATAAAATTCCAATATTCTCTTTATTTACGTAATGTTCCATAATTTTACAATTGAAAAATAAGCCATTTTGCATTTTAACCTGA
This sequence comes from Campiglossa producta, assembly GCA_964058755.1. Lineage (NCBI taxonomy): Eukaryota > Metazoa > Arthropoda > Insecta > Diptera > Tephritidae > Campiglossa > Campiglossa producta. Next base: position 145,328,286 of record CAXKVI010000002.1, on the reverse strand, counting down.
ATTTGAAAGGCAAAAATAATAGAAAACAACAACATTTTTCATAGTTTTGCAATAGAAAAATACGCCATTTTTTTTTTTTTTTTGAATTTAAATACATATATACAAGCTTATATTTGTATATATGTTTGTTGAAACATGTTGTCACATGCATGAAGATAAACACAAAAATATATATATGCTTATATACTGTATATATATACATAATATATGTATAGAAAGTTGAAAAAAGCCATTTTTCATATAAATTTTTACCTTAATTTGAATTTAAATACATATATACAAGCCGATATATTTATATATTTTTGTTGTAATACTTAGTAAAATGCATGAGGATTAAGAAAAAAAAAATATATATATAAGTATATAATATATATGTAAAGATATAAGCAAAAAACCTGTAACCAAAGAATCTTACCCTTATATGCATTTATTTACTTATATAAAAGTAAATATATATATATATGTGTATTTCCACACTTTCTAGCATCCATGTAGATAAATAAAAACTTTTAATTAACCACTTACCTCTTAAACACAAATTAATTAAGTTATTGAAATTATTCAAATTTTTATTATAATTTTAATCACTTCAAAAATGGTGATATTTGTAGATGTATTTTTTTTAATTTGTAGTAAATGCGATGTACTAAAATACAAAATTATAAAATGCCAATATTCTCTTCATTTACCTAATGTTCCATAGTTTTACAGTTGAAAAATAAGCCATTTTGCATTTTAAATTTTTATTATAATTTTAATCACTTCAAAAATGGCGATATTTTTAGATGTTTTTTTTTTAATTTGTAGTAAATGCGATGTACTAAAATACAAAATTATAAAATTCCAATATTCTCTTCATTTACGTAATGTTCCATAATTTTACAATTGAAAAATAAGCCATTTTGCACTTTAATCTGAATTTGAAAGGCAAAAATAATAGAAACCAACAACATTTTTCATAGTTTTGCAATAGAAAAATACGCCATTTTTTTTTTTTTTTTGAATTTAAATACATATATACAAGCATATATTTGTATATATGTTTGTTGAAACATGTTGTAACATGCATGAAGATAAACACAAAAATATATATATGCTTATATACTGTATATATATACATAATATATGTATAGAAAGTTGAAAAAAGCCATTTTTCATATAAATTTTTACCTTAATTTGAATTTAAATACATATATACAAGCCGATATATTTATATATTTTTGTTGTAATACTTAGTAAAATGCATGAGGATTAAGAAAAAAAATATATATATATAAGTATATAATATATATGTAAAGATATAAGCAAAAAACCTGTAACCAAAGAATCTTACCCTTATATGCATTTATTTACTTATATAAAAGTAAATATATATATATATGTGTATTTCCACACTTTCTAGCATCCATGTAGATAAATAAAAACTTTTAATTAACCACTTACCTCTTAAACACAAATTAATTAAGTTATTGAAATTATTCAAATTTTTATTATAATTTTAATCACTTCAAAAATGGTGATATTTGTAGATGTATTTTTTTTAATTTGTAGTAAATGCGATGTACTAAAATACAAAATTATAAAATGCCAATATTCTCTTCATTTACCTAATGTTCCATAGTTTTACAGTTGAAAAATAAGCCATTTTGCATTTTAAATTTTTATTATAATTTTAATCACTTCAAAAATGGCGATATTTTTAGATGTTTTTTTTTTAATTTGTAGTAAATGCGATGTACTAAAATACAAAATTATAAAATTCCAATATTCTCTTTATTTACGTAATGTTCCATAATTTTACAATTGAAAAATAAGCCATTTTGCATTTTAACCTGAATTTGAAAGGCAAAAATAATAGAAAACAACAACATTTTTCATAGTTTTGCAATAGAAAAATACGCCATTTTTTTTTTTTTTTTGAATTTAAATACATATATACAAGCTTATATTTGTATATATGTTTGTTGAAACATGTTGTCACATGCATGAAGATAAACACAAAAATATATATATGCTTATATACTGTATATATATACATAATATATGTATAGAAAGTTGAAAAAAGCCATTTTTCATATAAATTTTTACCTTAATTTGAATTTAAATACATATATACAAGCCGATATATTTATATATTTTTGTTGTAATACTTAGTAAAATGCATGAGGATTAAGAAAAAAAAAATATATATATAAGTATATAATATATATGTAAAGATATAAGCAAAAAACCTGTAACCAAAGAATCTTACCCTTATATGCATTTATTTACTTATATAAAAGTAAATATATATATATATGTGTATTTCCACACTTTCTAGCATCCATGTAGATAAATAAAAACTTTTAATTAACTACTTACCTCTTAAACACAAATTAATTAAGTTATTGAAATTATTCAAATTTTTATTATAATTTTAATCACTTCAAAAATGGTGATATTTGTAGATGTATTTTTTTTAATTTGTAGTAAATGCGATGTACTAAAATACAAAATTATAAAATGCCAATATTCTCTTCATTTACCTAATGTTCCATAGTTTTACAGTTGAAAAATAAGCCATTTTGCATTTTAAATTTTTATTATAATTTTAATCACTTCAAAAATGGCGATATTTTTAGATGTTTTTTTTTTAATTTGTAGTAAATGCGATGTACTAAAATACAAAATTATAAAATTCCAATATTCTCTTCATTTACGTAATGTTCCATAATTTTACAATTGAAAAATAAGCCATTTTGCACTTTAATCTGAATTTGAAAGGCAAAAATAATAGAAACCAACAACATTTTTCATAGTTTTGCAATAGAAAAATACGCCATTTTTTTTTTTTTTTTGAATTTAAATACATATATACAAGCATATATTTGTATATATGTTTGTTGAAACATGTTGTAACATGCATGAAGATAAACACAAAAATATATATATGCTTATATACTGTATATATATACATAATATATGTATAGAAAGTTGAAAAAAGCCATTTTTCATATAAATTTTTACCTTAATTTGAATTTAAATACATATATACAAGCCGATATATTTATATATTTTTGTTGTAATACTTAGTAAAATGCATGAGGATTAAGAAAAAAAATATATATATATAAGTATATAATATATATGTAAAGATATAAGCAAAAAACCTGTAACCAAAGAATCTTACCCTTATATGCATTTATTTACTTATATAAAAGTAAATATATATATATATGTGTATTTCCACACTTTCTAGCATCCATGTAGATAAATAAAAACTTTTAATTAACCACTTACCTCTTAAACACAAATTAATTAAGTTATTGAAATTATTCAAATTTTTATTATAATTTTAATCACTTCAAAAATGGTGATATTTGTAGATGTATTTTTTTTAATTTGTAGTAAATGCGATGTACTAAAATACAAAATTATAAAATGCCAATATTCTCTTCATTTACCTAATGTTCCATAGTTTTACAGTTGAAAAATAAGCCATTTTGCATTTTAAATTTTTATTATAATTTTAATCACTTCAAAAATGGCGATATTTTTAGATGTTTTTTTTTTAATTTGTAGTAAATGCGATGTACTAAAATACAAAATTATAAAATTCCAATATTCTCTTTATTTACGTAATGTTCCATAATTTTACAATTGAAAAATAAGCCATTTTGCATTTTAACCTGAATTTGAAAGGCAAAAATAATAGAAAACAACAACATTTTTCATAGTTTTGCAATAGAAAAATACGCCATTTTTTTTTTTTTTGAATTTAAATACATATATACAAGCTTATATTTGTATATATGTTTGTTGAAACATGTTGTCACATGCATGAAGATAAACACAAAAATATATATATGCTTATATACTGTATATATATACATAATATATGTATAGAAAGTTGAAAAAAGCCATTTTTCATATAAATTTTTACCTTAATTTGAATTTAAATACATATATACAAGCCGATATATTTATATATTTTTGTTGTAATACTTAGTAAAATGCATGAGGATTAAGAAAAAAAATATATATATATAAGTATATAATATATATGTAAAGATATAAGCAAAAAACCTGTAACCAAAGAATCTTACCCTTATATGCATTTATTTACTTATATAAAAGTAAATATATATATATATGTGTATTTCCACACTTTCTAGCATCCATGTAGATAAATAAAAACTTTTAATTAACCACTTACCTCTTAAACACAAATTAATTAAGTTATTGAAATTATTCAAATTTTTATTATAATTTTAATCACTTCAAAAATGGTGATATTTGTAGATGTATTTTTTTTAATTTGTAGTAAATGCGATGTACTAAAATACAAAATTATAAAATGCCAATATTCTCTTCATTTACCTAATGTTCCATAGTTTTACAGTTGAAAAATAAGCCATTTTGCATTTTAAATTTTTATTATAATTTTAATCACTTCAAAAATGGCGATATTTTTAGATGTTTTTTTTTTAATTTGTAGTAAATGCGATGTACTAAAATACAAAATTATAAAATTCCAATATTCTCTTCATTTACGTAATGTTCCATAATTTTACAATTGAAAAATAAGCCATTTTGCACTTTAATCTGAATTTGAAAGGCAAAAATAATAGAAACCAACAACATTTTTCATAGTTTTGCAATAGAAAAATACGCCATTTTTTTTTTTTTTTTGAATTTAAATACATATATACAAGCATATATTTGTATATATGTTTGTTGAAACATGTTGTAACATGCATGAAGATAAACACAAAAATATATATATGCTTATATACTGTATATATATACATAATATATGTATAGAAAGTTGAAAAAAGCCATTTTTCATATAAATTTTTACCTTAATTTGAATTTAAATACATATATACAAGCCGATATATTTATATATTTTTGTTGTAATACTTAGTAAAATGCATGAGGATTAAGAAAAAAAATATATATATATAAGTATATAATATATATGTAAAGATATAAGCAAAAAACCTGTAACCAAAGAATCTTACCCTTATATGCATTTATTTACTTATATAAAAGTAAATATATATATATATGTGTATTTCCACACTTTCTAGCATCCATGTAGATAAATAAAAACTTTTAATTAACCACTTACCTCTTAAACACAAATTAATTAAGTTATTGAAATTATTCAAATTTTTATTATAATTTTAATCACTTCAAAAATGTGTATCAGGTATCCGTAGTTTTGAAAAAGGAGAAATAAGGAAAAAATGGAGTTTTAGAGAGAAGGCTAACGCCGCGAAAAATATTTTCCGCGGCGTTGGCCTTCTCTCTAATACTCCATTTTTTCCTTATTTCTCCTCCACCCCTCCCCTTCCCCACCCTCTCCTCTCTCCACCACCCCTATCTTCCCTCCTCCCTTCCCTTACTCCCACTCCCACTCCACCCCTACCCTTGCGCTCCCCTAACCCTACTCTGCCGTCCTGTTACTGATTCCCGTGTGTGTTGTTTCGCGTACCTCCTTGTGTAATTTGTGTTAGTATTGTAATGTTAGTGATATATACGTGTTTAATTATAATTAGCAATCCTGAATCGTAGTGCTTTGGACAGGAATCGAACCCACACCGTAGTGTGACCACAACAACTCCAGTCCAACGCCTCCACCAACTAGGCTATTGCACTTATACGTTAACAGCAGTGAAACGCTGTCTTATGCATCAAAGACGCAGTGCATTCTATTTTTAGCATTGCTCTAGTATTACCTATTCTTTAAAACAAGTTGTCCCAAAATTCTATGCAAAAATCCCCTAATATCAAAGTTTAAAAACTCATCGGCTTCAAGTAAGTGGGAAAGAGAATATGGCTTCGAACTTTTATTTTACACACTCTTGAACAACAGCGCTATCTTAATCGAACCAATCAAGTTGATATTTATAATAAAGTAATAGAAAAAGTATAGAAAAAAATGGTGTGAAAATATCCTCAAATAAAATTCTCAGTTTAATAAGTATGAACGGGGAACCCCTGGTGTACAATACTTAACTACACTGGCTTAACAACTGTTCCAGCGGCTCTTAAATGTTGACTGCTTTAAACAATTTTCCAGCGGCATTCGAATATACTGCTCCGGTTATATGCGATGTTTATCGTCGATCAGCGCCAGAACTAGATGGCGCAGAGCGTTGAGCGTGTGTGTAATAATAATAACGCAGTGCTATGTAAAAATCGTAATAATGTGCGCCATAAGTGCTAGGTGACGAATAAGGCAATTGACGTGCACTTTTCAATGTTTTCAGTAGCCTAGAGGTTGAGACGTCGCGCTAGTAAGCAGGGGTTCGAGTTTGATTCCTGCGAAATTAGAATTTTTTTTTATTTTAGATTTATTATGCTTTTATATTTTTTAGTTACTAATTTTTAATAAGATGTTAATAAAATAAAAAATAGTGCAATTATTTTTAATTTTACACTTGCAATTATTTTTAATTTTTATCACTACACGGAGAAAAATATTTTTCTCAAATCTAGAAAAATGTTTTCTCACTCTCAAATTAGTACCTAAATATTTTAGATTTTAAAAATTTACGTGATTTTCTCTGAAATTAATCAAAAAAGCTTACTTTAAACAAGCAAGTTATATTCTTATTAAAAACAAAAACAAAATATAAGAAATAAGGAAACTTTTTTTTTGACAAACAACAACAAAAACTACGATTGAAACTTTTGAAGAAAACGTGTTCTTCAACAGCCCAGCATTTTTGGAAAATTTTGAACAAAGATTATTCAAATTTCATACTCAAGATGGAAAACATGTTCTTTTTACCACGCTTTTATTAGGTTCTCTTGTATGTTTGCTTGTTTGTTTGTTTGCTTGCTTGTATGTAAGTAAGTCGTTCGGTCTAAGCCCCAGTGGCCCAAAAACCGTACAATGACCCTAAAATATGGATATCAAGCGAAAGGGGAAGATCCCAGGTTTCATTTGGACATCGATATATTTCGATAAATTTATCGATAACTGAGTTATCGGTCAAAATGTGGTTGCCCGAAAACCTTAAAATTTCCCTACAATATGGGTATCAAACGAAAGGTGAAGGGCCCAGGTTTCATTTGAACATCGACATGTTTCGATAAATTTATCGATAACTGAGTTATAGGTCAAAATGTGGTTGCCCGAAAACCTTAAAATTTGCTCACAATATGGGTATCAAACGAAAGGGGAAGGCCCCGGGTTTCATTTGGACTTTGATATATTTCGATAAATTTATCGATAACTGAGTTATCGTGCAAAATGTGGTTGCCCGGAAACCTTAAAATTTCCCTAAAATATGGGTATCAAACGAAAGGGGAAGGCCCCAGGTTCATTTGGACTTCGACAAAGTGTATTATGCCTATATATTGCCTAATAACGGTACAAACAACAACTTACCGTTATGGAAATAACATCACACTCTACTACACACCCTAATCTACCAATAGCAATCAAAATCCCTTAATCAATTTGGCTAAAATAAACCTCTTTTAAACACAAATTAATTAATACAAATTAAGTGATTGAAATCATTCAAATTTTTATTTTAATTTTAATCACTTCAAAAATGGCGATATTTGCAGATGTGTTTGTTGTAATTCACTCTTCAAAAAATCTTAAAATTGCCCTACAATATGGGTATCAAACGAAAGGGCGGTTCATTTGGACTTCGATATATTTCGATAAATTTATCGATAACTGAGTTATCGGTGAAAATGTGATTGCACAAAAACGTTAAAATTTCCCTACAATATGGGTATCAAACGAAAGGGCATGGCCCCAGGTTTCAATTGGACTTCAATATATTTCGATAAATTTATCGATAACTGAGTTATCGGTGAAAATGTGATTGCCCAAAACCCTTAAATTTGCCTACAATATGGGTATCAAATGAAAGGGCATGGCCCCAGGTTTCATTTGGACTTCGATATATTTCGATAAATTTATCGATAACTGAGTTATCGGTCAAAATGTGGTTGCCCGAAAACCTTAAAAATTTCCCTACAATATGGGTATCAAACGAAAGGTGAAGGCCCCAGGTTTCATTTGAACATCGACATGTTTCGATAAATTTATCGATAACTGAGTTATAGGTCAAAATGTGGTTGCCCGAAAACCTAAAAATTTGCTCACAATATGGGTATCAAACGAAAGGGGAAGGCCCCGGGTTTCATTTGGACTTTGATTATTTCGATAAATTTATCGATAACTGAGTTATCGTGCTAACTGTGGTTGCCCGGAAACCTTAAAATTTCCCTAAAATATGGGTATCAAACGAAAGGGGAAGGCCCCAGGTTCATTTGGACTTCGACAAAGTGTATTATGCCTATATATTGCCTAATAACGGTACAAACAACAACTTACCGTTATGGAAATAACATCACACTCTACTACACACCCTAATCTACCAATATCAATCAAAATCCCTTAATCAATTTGCCTATAATAAACCTCTTTTAAACACAAATTAATTAATACAAATTAAGTGATTGAAATCATTCAAATTTTTATTTTAATTTTAATCACTTCAAAAATGGCGATATTTGCAGATGTGTTTGTTGTTATTCACTCTTCAAAAAATCTTAAAATTGCCCTACAATATGGGTATCAAACGAAAGGGCGGTTCATTTGGACTTCGATATATTTCGATAAATTTATCGATAACTGAGTTATCGGTGAAAATGTGATTGCACAAAAACCTTAAAATTTCCCTACAATATGGGTTTCAAACGAAAGGGCATGGCCCCAGGTTTCATTTGGACTTCAATATATTTCGATAAATTTATCGATAACTGAGTTATCGGTGAAAATGTGATTGCCCAAAAACCTTAAATTTGCCTACAATATGGGTATCAAATGAAAGGGCATGGCCCCAGGTTTCATTTGGACTTCGATATATTTCGATAAATCTATCGATAGCTGAGTTATCGGTGAAAATGTGATTGCCCAGAAAGCTTAAAATTGGCCTACATAATCAGTATCTATTGAAAGGAGATGGCGGCAGGTTTCATTTGGACTTCGATATATTTCGATAAATTTATCGATAACTGAGTTACCGGTGAAAATGGGATTGCCCAAAAACCTTAAATTTGCCCTACAATATGGGTATTAAACGAAAGGGGATGGTCCAGGTTTCATTTGAACTTCGATATATTTCAATAAATTTACCGATTACTGAGTTATCAATAAAAATGTGATTGTCCAAAAACCTTAAAATTGCCCTACAATATGGGTATTCATTTGGACTTCGATATATTTCGATAACTAAGTTATCGGTGAAAATGCGATTGCCCAAAAACTTTAAAATTTTCTCACAATATGGGTATCAAAAGAAAGGTAATGGCCCCAGGTTTCATCTGGAATTTGATATATTTCGATAAATTTATCGATAACTGAGTTATCGGTAAAACGAGGTGGCTCAAAAGCCTTAAAATTGCCCCACAATATGGGTATCAAACGAAAAGTTATCGATCAAAATGTGATTGCCCAAAAACCTGAAATTATTTAATCAATCTACCTTTCCCCATTCGGAATTTTGGCAAATGCTTCAGTATTCAATATAATATTATGTAACTATCAAAGTTTGAAGTTTAGATGAACTATTCGATAAATGCTTTCTGAGCCAAAGCAATATTTAACTTTAGAAAACTCACTTTCAATCGATTTCAAGGATTTGTATGTATATTTAAATAAAACTTTTGAAAACCGTTTTTCAATACATACTATTTTTTCAAAACTCTAGGAACATAGAGACAAATTATTGATCTTCCAACAGTTTTTTATTTGATCAATCTACCTTACTTGGTGAACTTCGACGACCGAATTCTAATCTAAAATGTTGAAAGGGTACTTCGCAGAGGCGGGCAGGACCGCGGGTATATACTAGTTAAAAAATATAAAAACAAATACAACTGAACGTATGTATGTGCCTACATATGTAGCTACATATATGCATATGTACCCATGAACGCGTTGGTGTGCCGTTATACTTTTACAGCGAAGCGCCACCAGCCAGCATGAAATGAACGGTATTCCAATCTGGTTTGTTGTTGTGAGTCACAGAGAGCAAGATGTTGTTGTTGTAGAGCGGCAGTGAGCAGACTGAGACAGTACGTGTCGATGGCTGGTCTAAGCCCTAGTGGCCCAAAAACCCTAAAATGCCCCTACAATATTGGTATCAAACGAAAGGGGAAGGCCCCAGGTTTCAGTTGGACTTCAATATATTTCGATAAATTTATCGATAATTGAGTTATCGGTCTAAGTTCCTTTCTTTAACAACATTTGATTCCCTTTTCTTTAACAACATTCCTTTTCACTCATTCATTTTGATATCATTTCGCTTCAACAAATTACACAAAATTACTTACCTATAACTAGTTGCCGATAGCTCACTGTCTTGTAATTGCTACCGGCGCGCAGCGTCACCTTGTCCAGTTGTTAAGCCAATTCATAAGTAGATTATAATGTGAAAACAATTTCTAAAGAGAATTTCCGTTCCGCTTTCAGACCGCTGAAGCTGAGCGCTTACTCTTACAGCATCAAACATCATTTGACTTTGAAATGTCAAGCGGCAAACTTTAACGTTAGAAAAAGGCGACGGTAGTAGAAGACGCAAAGCCACGCGCAGCAGCCGCAAATGGTGTTAAAAAGTGAAAACAATGTCAAAATAAAGAAAAAGTAAATAACAAATAAAAATTAAATAATAACCAAGTGTTTAAATAACTTATAAATTGCTAAGCTTAGAGCAGAGCGAAAGAGAAAAGAATAAAAAAATATTGGATCCGCTATTCGCTAATCAATGCGTGCCAAAATATTTGCCATACATTTGTCTGCATCATTTGTGTTAGCGCTGTTGAGCGCACACAAACCTAGAAATAGTAACGATGCAGCGGTAGATAGTGAAGAGCGCCGCGTGTTGGGCTTAAATAAGCTATCAGCTATTTTCTCCTTGGCGCACCCCGACGCAAGTCCTATATCCGCGCCACCCTTTAATTTCACACAACAAGAAATAGATAATTTTGAGACGATAATGAGCGCTGGCGAGGATATACCAGCTGAAAACTTCAACGCCCTAAACAATCTAACACTTCAACTGGCAGACGATGAAAGCGTTGATTCGCGCAACTTTCTCTGTTTACCACTCATACGTTTCTTTTATGTTGATATGCGACGAGCGTTGTTACCAAATGAGCGTGTAGCTGTTGTAGGTGATCACGAACGACTGGGCGCTTGGCAAGTTGAGAGTGCTATTGAAATGAAACCATATAGGCAGACATGGTCGGCAAAGGTAGCGGTATGCGCCAGTGCGCGCATACATTATCGATATTTTAGTTTCAGTGTGGACAGACTGGGAAGACGGCGAGTGCATGAGTGGGAGGGCGTGCCATACGGGCGCGTGCTGGAAAAATATCAAATGTATCGAAGTCGTCATACAGATAAATTTGGTTTACTGTCACACATGACGATTGGAGATGTAGAATACGAAAGAGGCTGGTTGCGCAATGAGTACGCTATTGAGTTCAAGTTTATTTGGGCGCAGCATATAAAGTTCTACAGTCGAGCGCGATTGAAACGCGTCACAGAGTTCTTGCTGAAAATGTCGGTAGCTCAAAAGCCTATTACTTGGAGTGATATGGAGCTGGAGGTCTCGCGCCATGAATACAACCGTTCACACTTTCAACAGCAAAGCAGACGCGGCGAGTTCTACACAGCGGGTGATATTCTTGTATATCGCTTAACGATGCCGCTTGAAATACAAAATTCATATCAGTTGAATATTTATAAGACGGATGGCGAGGCGGTTGGTGAAGCGCATATTACAGCGCTTGCTTTGCGCGGCTCTGATGGTGTGCTGCGCTTGCCCATACTAAGCGCTGAGGATGGTTCTCGAATTGGCACACTCACGCTACCCTATGTGGTCATCAGACCTTTACAAGGTGCTGTGAGCTTCAACATGCGTGGCAGCTTTCAGCGTTATTGGCCCATGAACTGGCCGTCAGTGGATGTGGGTCATCATGGCTTGGGCGCTAGTTTTGGTGAAGACGCGCCATTAGTGGAAAATACAATCGCAAGTTTTTTGTACGCATACGAACGCAAGGTGGAGATAATCGAGTTCAGTGTGCAGCTAACGCGCGACTATGTGCCAGTGATATGGCATGACTTTGGCTTCAAAACTGCGCCCAGAGCGCGTAACGTGCGCAACGCAGATGACTTGGAAGATGTGCGCATTAAAGACCTAACATATAAACAGTTGAAGAGTAGACGCGTGTTTGCTATTGAGCAGGGCGACATCTACGAATATACGCAGTTAAATGTACGCGCCACTACGGAAAAAGAGCGCATATTTCCAACGCTGCGTCAGGTGTTCGAAGCGCTACCGCCCACACTCGGTATGGACATCGAAATAAATTGGCCGCAAGCTTTGGAAAATAATGCGCCACAACAAACGCAGACGCTCAATAAAAATCGCGCTGTTGATATTATACTCAAGATCGCAATGCAGTTTGGCTGTGGACGCCCGCTTTTCTTTTCATCGCGCGATGCAGATATTTGTACAATGCTGCGTCTCAAGCAAAATGTTTTTCCGGTGGCATTTATAACAATGGGTCAGTCGGCGTCGCGTACGTGGCCACGCTTCAAAGATCTACGCACGCGCTCATATGTGGATGCGGTAAATTTTGCGCAATCGACAAACCTTTTGGGGACCGTAGCACATGCAGCAGATTTTCTCGGTAAAGGCGCCCTACTCGGCATGGGTTTGAATTTGGGTCAAGCCACTTTTGTGTGGGGCGCAGAGTTGCGCGATGTGCAGACGGTGGCACAATTCAAACGCTGGCACGTGTCTGGCGTGATTTATGATCGCATAGATTTGTATGGATCGCAGCGTAAGCGTGAGAGTTTCTTTAACGCGCCTGAATTGGTGGATATTTTTGCGCGTCAATGTATTGTTTTTGGGCATAAAAATTGTAGCAGCGTGATTGAATTGCCAGATGGAAATGATTTGCATGGCAAGCCTGTCAGCAAATTGGGTTGTGAGATTATTGTTGAGCATTTGGCATGAAGTGAGATTACTACAGAAGCGAGTTTAATTGGCGTTTTATAATTTATTTATTAAACTTATTGCTTAAGATTTAAAGGAAACAAGTGGAGATAAAAATAAATTGTAATTGAAATGTAGTTTGTGCTTGTAGTATACGCTTCTTTTATTACTATATCTACTGATCCGGGAGCTTGGGCATCAGAAATAAAATATCCAAAATGTATGTCAATGTTTTTCAGCTAGCCTGAAACAGGGCAGATAACCCCCACTGGCAGTGTAACCAGTTCATGGATTTTTAAACTATTTTTTTATATCTCGATTCCAGCGCTAATTAGCGGGTTTAGTGTTTTACCAGAGTTTTTGATAATATCACAAACTGGCACAAATTATCAGAAATCCGTTAGAAAGTTTTTGAGCCACATTTTTGAGTAGGAAGGTATTTTACACAAATCCTGAGATATGCCATTTTCCAGCCGGCATCCGCTTTAAGTTAGTCATCCACTGCTGTTTTTTCGGTCTCTCAGCTATGCACCTAGTTTTTTTCCCCTCTATCACCTATTCTGAACCAGAAATGTTGTTGTCTAGCTAATAGTTTTCCTGTAATATTAATCGATAACAGAGTTAAATGGCGCTATGTCCTCTGGATATCCACTGAACATCCGTTCGGTGATGAGCTAATGTGAGGAGGCGAAAACTAGAAAAGCCACTCAGACATAATCGGTTTAAGAGCCGTTTGCGGATTTCATCAGCAGCGTCTGTCATCATGAGGTGCGGCTGCAAGGTGGCGTCTGTCTTGGATCAAGTGGGTCCCTATATAAATATGTAATTTAAATCTAACTTTCCGTGAAACGGGTTGTGCGTAGGGTTTGGGATTCTCCACATTAAAAAAATTCCAATGAGATCCAAGGTGCATTTAACAATATTACTCTAAAATCTTCAAAAAAATTGCAAAATTGTACAGATTTAAATTTTTGACGTTTTTGCAATTTAGATACTAAGATTTTGACGGACGTCACAGGCTATTCAAGCATTCTATTTTTTGCTTGTTAACTTCATTATCAGCCAAAACGAGTTCCTAAATTTTAACAAAAACCTTGAACCGCCCTGTGAAAATGTGACATTTCATTTTATGAAATTTTTTTTAATTCACACGTATACTACTACAATCACAAACATTTTATACTCTGTCCATAATGTATTCAATAAAGTGTCCTTGGCAGTTAAATATGTTTCTCTTGTAAGGGGCTATAATGTCAAACTAATGTAAACACATGAATTAATCCTTTATGGTGCACCACATGTAAATTGGGTATCATTTTCTTTTCTTTAATATTAGCAATAATTAACTCTTATAACATCCGCGATTTTTGTGAAAAATGTTCGGATAGACTTTTCTTACCTTAGATAAGATTGCAACCGTTCTTCACTGGCACCGAAGTTTTTTTACTATCAATAAAATACTTCTCAATTTGATACAGAATATCCTTTCGTATTGCTAATTTGAATTAAAGGTAAAATTTAAATATTGAAAATTCAAAACAAGAGTTAATTTAAAATTTTTTCCTAAAAGTTTATAAACTGAAAAAATTCTTTACAAGCGGGTTAAAATATTTTTTCTGTTTGACATTATACCCTGGTTCCGACTGAGAGCAACGTCAAATTCAATCACAATTTGTTGAATACATTTTGGCTCTGTCTCCCTTTGATGGTAAGCTGAAAACTCATTGCGAGTATATTGTACTTGCCAAATATAGAAGTATTACCGGGCAGACGTTGTACTGCCCAAACATTAACTTGTTTTCATTTATAAAATGTGTTTGGCCCTCCTCATTTCAGCTCCTCAACCTTCTTCCCGTCCACCCTACCTTCATCCTTTTCATATGCTTTTCTCTTTTCATATTGTTTTTCTAATTGTCATCCATATCCCCATCCCTTTCTCAATCCCACTCCCAAAATGACATAAAATGTCGCCCCTTTAAAAGTCTCATCAACACTTTTAATTTAGACCCTTTTCTACAAAAACCTTTAGCTCCACTCCTGATCCACGTGTTGATCAATATCTACAAACCTAAAAAATACTAAAACATCTTAAATCACTTGTCTCATATTGGACTGCACTGAAAAAAAAATCTACAAGAAACCGCCGTGAAATTAACAGTAAACCCTGTCATTTTTCGTCCAACAGTGGGTAATATCAATTTTGAAAGTGACCCCTATCATTCTCCGAATATACTATCATATTGACATGAATTACTGTAAATTTGAAAGTGGACTCATATCATTAATTGATATTTTTTAATAATCACATGTTTTTACTGCCAATTTTACAGTAAATACTGTAATATTTACAGTATTACCATAATCGTTTTGAAAGTGGTTTTGATATGTTACTTTCAATGTGCACTTTCAACCTTTTTTTTTCAATGTGAAAACTACACCATTTTAAAACACTCATCAATACCTTTCATTTGATGCCCATATTGAACGAACACTTAATAAGGTTTCAACTGCCTCTATTTTTTTATCGTATAACCATCTCGAGCTGATACAAAATCTCGCTTCCAAATTTAATTTTATTATGTCCGCCCGTTATCAAAATAAATGCTAGCATGGATGAAGCAAAGTCCAAATTAAACCTTTGGCCTTACCCTTTCGTTTGATACCAATTTTGTGCAAATATTCGAAAGTTTACGCGCAACCACATTTCGACCGATAATTCTGTTATCGATAAATATATTGAAATGAACGAAAGTCCAAATGAAGGCTGTGGTCTTCCCCATCCGTTTGATACCAAGATTGTGCGAATAGTCCAAAGTTTACCCGAAACCACATTTTGGCCGATATCTCTGTTATCAATAAATATATTGAAATGAACCAAAGTCCAAATGAAAGCTGTGGTCTTTCCCATTCATTTGATGCCAATTTTGTGCGAATACTCAACAGTTTACCCGAAACTACATCTTGGCCGATAACTCTGCTATCGATAAATATATCGAAATGAATCAAAGTCCAAATGAAAGCTGTGGTCTTCCCCAATCGTTTGATACCAATTTCGTGCGAATATTCCAAAGTTTTCCCGAAACCACATCTTGAGCGATAACTCTGCTATCGTTAAATATATCATGGATCAAACTTCAAATGAAAGCTGTGGTCTTCCCCTGTCGTTAGATACCAATTATGTGCGAGTATTTCAAAGATTACCCGAAACCACACTTTGACCGATAACTCTGTTATTGATAAATATATCGAAATGAACCAAAGTCCAAATGAAAACTGCGGTCTCCCCCATTCGTTTGATACCAATTTTGTCCGAATATTCTAAAGTTTACCCCAAACCACGTTTAGACATTTCATGATGCTTGTTGCAGACTTTATGCTCCTAAGAATTTGTCTGCATAATTTCGTAAAAGTTTTTTTCGGTTTCTGAAAAATTTTTGAAAGTGGAAATAAGGCGTGTTGTTTGTTCAGTCCTCATATATGCAACAAGTTAATATTTCAATATCCACAATTTAACAATTTTTACACTTCACAAAAAGAAATTAAAAGAGAAAATTAATTTTTCAATCGTTGCCAACACCAAGCCAACCTTTCACCGCCACAATTTACAGGCAATCCTGATTGTACACATCCATGTAATCACCAGCCACACAAGCCGCACCTATAGGTGACATCGTCTCGCAAGCGCCTGTCAGCTTTGTGGAAATTTGAATCGAACAATAACGCTGTTGCGGCTCAGCTGTAGGCGATGATGGTGGAGCGTGAGTGCCGTCTACATGTTTTTGATGTGGTTGTTGTTTCTGGTTGCGATGTTTTTGTTGTGGTGAGTCGTGCTGTTGTAGGGGATGATGCAATTTCAAAAATGTGCTACCACTCTTCTTACCATCACCACCACCACCACCATCATTGTTGTTATGTTGTTGTAACCACATGGCTGCCGGATGGTTGTTGTAATCATTTGCATGCTCCATTAAATCTCCGCCATTTTCCATACTTTCAGGACCCATTGGTAGTTCGATATTATCCGTTAACGTGGAATCGTCATCTTCAATGGCACTTGCCAGAAATAGTTCACGTTCGAAACGCGATATATCACCTGATGACAATGCTGGTGGTTGCATGCTATCAATGTCGACGATGTCAGCGCCATTTGAGTTGGTTGTGCTAAAGGCAAAACGTTTAGTTTGTCCGTGCAATTGTTGTGCTGATGATGGATGTTGTTGTTTGTGTTGTTGTTGCTTATGTTGCACTTGATGCTGTTGCTGTTGTAGATGGTGCTGTTGTGCATATTCCATTGATTTAAGTAGACTAACACCTTCCAACATCAACTCAGCTGGCAGCTCAGCGGCTTCAGCCAAGCTAAAACATAAACATCCGGTGAAAAGTGTTATCTGCAACAACAATAACAATTGCGTAGTAAATTGTAGGTGTAATGCTTGTTTACGCCAAACTCTGTGGTTATTACGCTTATTTGCTGTTGTTGTAGACATTGCCTGAGGTGTTTAAGTTTTCTAGCTAAGCTCAATTGGTGGTCTTTGTTGTTGTGTGCTCGCAGCAGTTTCGAATTAATTGATTTGTTTAAAACCGTTGATTGGTATTTAACTGCGTATATCAGCTTATTTTGGGAATTGTATTATTCCCTTTTGTTGCAATTAAATTGCTCTGATTTGTTGCGTAACACTCGAAGTACTTCGCGGAAATGACAGATTTGAATCGCGAACGAAAGGTTTTTATAGCTTGTTGCATATTGTTAGGCGTTGTTGGAAGGATAGGGTGTAAGGAAACTATAAAACTTCGCGTGATGTCAATAAGAAATTAATTGAAAAGTTATATACATATCTGTGGCAATAAAATCAATCGCCGTATTAAGATCTATAATGAGACAATTTATTTAAAAATTGTGGATATTATAGCCAAAAAAACATTTCGAAATTCCATACATTTACACAATAATTTTGAATTTCGAAATACTCTACTGAGAAACTTAAAAAAATAAGTTTGGTCGTTTGCCCTTATTGCCACAGATATAGAGATTGGAAAAAATGTCGTAGTCCGGTCAATATAGACATTTGAAACAACAACAAAAATTCCCACAGTGCCAAATTTTTGCATACAATTTATAGGGCTGATACATTGGCACAAATCCAGAATTAACTGCGTTTCTGGGAATTAACTTGAGCATAAACTTCATTATAAATTCCTAAAAAATGAAGAAGATTTGAGCAGATTTAAGAAATTTACACAGGCAACACTCTTCAATAAATAAACAAAAACAGCAAGAAAGACAGCCAAAATGAAACCATCTACCGCTCGTTGTCGCGCTAGTGTGCAGATTTCGCACTATTTGGTCACTATTTATAGCTTCAAACCGCAAGAAATACAACCAAAATGACGGTCCAATACGATGTCGTCGAGATGGTGAATTGTTAATCTTTAATGTCAAAAGTCGCCATCGATCCCTTGTGTGCTCAAATGCTATTCGGAGTCAAAGTTCAAAATTTTAGGCTATTTGGACTATTCGAAAAAAAAACGGTAAGTGTTTTCAAAAATTACTTGAGACCAGGTTGTAAACATGAAAATTCTCTACAAATATGTTCCTGGCATAAAGTTAGACGGGGTCAGAAGCCGAAAAAGAAACACCTCAAATTTGGATTTTTTCCACTCTTGTCCCCGAATAACTTTTTCAGGACATCGATGGGGACTTTTGCAGTTTTCCTCCTGAGGGTGAACCTAATCTCCTGACAAAAAATTGTCTTATTTTGTAAAAAAAATTGTTAACTGTGGCAATTATGCTAGCATAACTTTAGGCGTTTGATTGTGACATATTTTCTGAACTCTAGTTATATAAACAGATAATTCACGTCAAAACACTAGACTTTCCAACAAAAGAGGGTCTCCTTTTCCAGTGGGCGGAGAGAGATCGTTTTCCAACTCGTTTCCAGGGGTGGAGTGCTGGCAAGTCTTCTAAGAGCAACTATTGGGTCGAAGGATCTTCACTAATACGTGCGACCAGGGTTTCCAAGCTCACAGAGCTTAGCATTAACATCGCAAAACTTCTGAGGGTCATAAATCAAAGAACTTTTTTGTCGGATATATGTATATTATGAGAGACTTCTAGAGCGTGGACTTTGTTCGTGTTGAGGGGAATGAGAATCCGCCCAGACGATTGAGTCTGTGAAGTGAAGCTTTTTATAGAAGATCTGCGAAGCATTGCCGTAAACTGAACAACCCGTAACATCTTCAGCAACTGAGGAACGCCAAAGCTGATCGATGTATGACGACTTTCACCTCTCACTCTCAATATTTTGCTTGCTCCAGAATCTGGAGTCCAGATCAAGTATTAGCTTCAACATCTTTTGATAGACAGATAAGCAAGTTGAGAGCATCCGTAGGTTCAAAGCTTCAACACCATTTAAGGGAGGAAAAGGAAAAAGCTATTGTAGTTCAATTGAAAGTAATCGGTTATATGTAAAATAGAAAATTAAGAAAAATTCCTACAGGTCAAACTTTAATGGCTTCATTGCACAAGTCAAGCGAAGGCATGCCAAATAAATTACGTGCTGTACAACAACAATTTGGTCAATAGCTGGAGTAATTAGCGTCACAGCGATTAGAAGCGAAAGGTTCAAGGTTGTCTCACAGATTGTATACAACAAACTCAAGAGTGAAGAGTTAAGAAGCAACAAACATTAGAATGGACCTCTATCGTACGCTCGCAACCAGACGAGGCTTCTATTCTGGCAAAAAAATTAAGTCTGTTTACCAAATGTTGCTTTTACGATGTTGCCCTAGGCTCTTGGCAGAGCCTGCATAGTAGAAATCCCCTATATAAAGCAGCCTTAACGTCTTAATTCATGCTACGCAATTTTTGTTCACGTGTTTCTCAACTTATTGCAAGCGCGATGGTCTGCCTACCATATGTAAAGTAGGAATGATACAAAAGTGAGTTTGGAATCGGATACGAGCTCGGAAGTCGACAGTTGAGGAAGATCACCAGATCTCAGAATATTTTTTTGAAGTTTCCTTTTCAGGCGGCGATGCAAGGTTTTTATGGAGAGTGAAATTTGAATGAATAAATAGTGACAACAGTGTTCGGACTTGAGGCAACGAATAGTGGCAAGGGACTTGAATATTAATGTATCAGGAACTGCTGAAGCGATTTGGATAAAATTTGGCGTATAGATAGCATGGTTCATTCTAAAACTTTCTACTTGGGTGTTGCCACTTTGGGCGATTTGCAGGGTTGACACCTATCTAATTTTTTTTAATATTGAGCAAGATATGCCAACAATATTTCAGGTAGGGTTGCCACCTAGCCCCTTTTCATTCATTCCTTCGTATATCGACCAATATCTTGGGAACTGGTAAAGCGATTCGGGAGTTGCCACTTTTTAAATATTAATAAAAATATGCCAATAAGCGCGTTTTCAGCCATATACCAAAGATATTTTTTTAGGCAGAGTTGACGCCTAGGGTCTCCACCTAACGGCAATTTGTTTATTCCTTCGTTTGTCAATCGGCCGATGCGTCGCAGTCCTTAATGATCTGCGAGCTAAAATAAAAAGTTTTGTTGGGTTGGTTCCTAGGGCATGAAGAGCGTGACCACAACGATTAACCGGACCACCTTGCAAAGGAAAGGGCTCTAACATCATTTTATGATCCGGAACGCCTTTGTGAGCTCACCAAAGCCCAAGGGATACCATAAGCAACTGGGAAAACAAACAGCTTAGGTATCATTGGCTCACAGCCTAGGACAGAGGCAGGCCCAACTCTTTATATAGCCATCACGAAGAGCATCGGCCAGGCTCATTTATTTAAGAAGGGTGGATCTTAAAACCCTCACTGGGTTTTATACGGTACATTGCAGTCTGCGTTAGAGTAAGAAGAATCTTTCAGATAAAAGAATTTGTCGATTTTACGAACAGGACGATGAAAGGCCGGTTCATATACTCTGTAAATACATTGCGTTAGCTAGAAAACGTATTGTATTTTACCGGGACTCGAATCTTGAACCCTAGGCATGTCACCCCATCACACTACCTCTAGGCCAAGGCATTGTATGATGTTTACCGACACTTATGCGACGCAGTAGGAACTAACTCTGAAGTGACGCCAATAAGTTAGATGCGCGAAATTTATGTTTTTTGTGGTTGTAAAACTTAAACCACCTTCTAGAAGTGATGCAGGCGTTACTTATGCGATATAGAATAAGCTCTTCAATACGCTAGCAGGAATAGCCTTCCTAAACAATCAGAAGTTTCGACGAAGCTTACTAACATTACAAAGTTTCATAAAATTATATTCTTACAACTCATAAAAAGTTCTGTAATGAATTGAGTAAACACATTTAATACCTTTTATGAAAAGAATACATCACGCTATACAATTCCGGGCCAATCAGAAGCCTGTTGGCTTACATTTCATTCATTGCAATGACTTTATTGCCAACTGCCCTTATATCTTTTTTTTGCTAATCATTGGGCTTTGGTGAGCTCATCATTTGCTTTTGCTATTTTTATTTATTTTTATTGCGAAGAAGAAGTATATCGTCGGAGAAAGTGCAAAACCGAACATCGCAATTCTGCCAAACCGCACATACGTAGCCGCACAAATTTTACAGGAGACACTGAAAACTGATTAACTTTTGTACGAGCCAGTATGGGTGGGTCAAATTCAAATGTCATATTCTTGATATTCTATTTCACAAACCCCGATTTTTTTGTTACTAATGAATGGATCCGGGTACCCAGAAGTCCTGGTAGGCAAATCTCATTTTTGACAGAAATGTGGAATGTGCGGTTTTGCACTATTGCCGACGATGTGGAATTGTGTTTATTTCTGTGCAAGTATGATGGAAATTTTGCTGAAGCCATAGAAAATCGAATATTGTTAGAAAAAAAAGTAAGTAAGTACATATCGTTACACTAATATGAAAGGCCCTAACTCATTTTTTATTTTAGATCGAGTTGCTGATGGATTTTTAATAATAGCTTCTAAATAAAGCTTCACTTAAACACTAGTACTATACTATATTGCAGTGAAATATTACAGGGATTGATATTTGTGTGTTTCGAACAAGCCATCATTGCTATGGTTTACTTTACATTCAGTTTTTTCGAGTAAGTTTTCGATCCAGGAAAATATGAGTTAGGGCCTTTCTATATTAGGGGTTTTATTGTAAACCAAGGTATAAAACCGATTAAAATAACGTTCCGGTTTCGGTTTTGTAACGTGTTTCGGTTTCGGTTTCGGTTCCGGTTTCCTTCTTCAACATTTATTTCGGTTTCGGTTACGATTTCGGTTTCCAAATAAAAACACAAACAATAAATTTTACTACTACAAATTTCAAGTGTGTACCTAGTAGCTTCAAAATAGGTCTGAATTTTCATAACTTTTTTCGATGATAGAATTTATCCAATATAAAAGTAAATATTATTGACGCTGTGTATTGATGAAATTTCTGCAAAACCAATTATAAAAATTAATTACTTTTTTACCACGCTTTTATTAGGTTCACTTGTATGTTTGTTTGTTTGCTTGCTTGCTTGTATGTATGTAACTCTCGTTCGGTTTTAGCCCCAGTGGCCCAAAAACCGTAAAACGAAAGGGGAACGCCCCAGGTTTCATTTGGACATCGACATATTTCGATAAATTTATCGATAAATTAGTTATCGGTCAAAATATGATTGCCCGAAAACCTAAAAAATTCACTACAATATGGGTATCAAACGAAAGGTGAAGGCCCCAGGTCTCTTTTGGACATCGACATATTTCGATAAATTTATCTTGGACATCGACATATCAAAATATGAAGGCCCAAAGGCCTAAAAAATTCCCGCAATATGGGTATCAAACGAAAGGTGAAGGACGCAGGTTTCATTTGGACATCGGTCAAAATATGATTGCCCAAAAACCTAAAAAATTCACTACTATATGGGTATCAAACGAAAGGTGAAGGCCCCAGGTCTCTTTTGGACATCGACATATTTCGATAAATTTATCTTGGACATCGACATATCAAAATATGAAGGCCCAAAGGCCTAAAAAATTCCCGCAATATGGGTATCAAACGAAAGGTGAAGTCCCTATGTTTCACTTGGTAATCGACATATTTCGATAAATTTATCGATAACTGAGTTATCGGTCAAAATATGATTGCCCAAAAACCTGAAAATTTCCCTACAATATGGGTATCAAACGAAAGGGGAGGGCCCCAGGTTTCATTTGGACATCGACATATTTCGATAAATTTATCTTGGACATCGAGATATCAAAATATGAAGGCCCAAAGGCCTAAAAAATTCCCGCAATATGGGTATCAAACGAAAGGTGAAGTCCCCATGTTTCACTTGGACATCGACATATTTCGATAAATTTATCGATAACTGAGTTATCGCTCAAAATGTGGGCCCCAGGTTTCATTTGGACTTCGATATATTTCGATAAATTTATCGATAACTGAGTTATCGGTCAAAATATGATTGCCCAAAAACGGGTTGGGGTCAAAATTCTGCTTTTTTGGAAATTCTGCATTCATAATTCCGGAAGTCGAAACACCGGAAATCAAAATTATGGAGGTCAAAATTCTGGAATTCAAAATTCTGGATAACGAAATTCTAAATTGCAAAATTCTGGAAACCAAAATTCTGAAATTCAAAATTCTGTAATTAATGATTAAAAATGCGTGTTGATAACAAAAAAAGTGCGCACTTTTTTTGTTATCAACACGCTTTTTTAATCATTATTTACAGAATTTTGCCTTTAACATTTAACTGGACTTGTTCTGAAGGAATTAAAATCAAATGTACCGTGCAATTTCATGGCTGTGAACATGTTATATGAAAGTGAAATGAACATTCTCATAATCCATGTGCGCATAAAAAATCGGTTGCAGAAACAAATAATCTGGTTAAAAATATGGTTCGCTCGAGTTTTCTGCAGCCTAGCCAAATAATTCAGCGTTCGGTATCTATAACAGAAATGCCCTTAAGTTAAGAATTAGAAGACAACGGAACGGTTTAAAATGTTTTAAAGAGCCAACTTATGTTGAAAAAATAGATATTCCCTTATTATCACTTTAAATGTTTTGGAAGGTCAACTATTTATTTTAAGTGAGAAAGTTATTAAAGTTATGGCGAATGCATTCTTATTTTTGGAACAAAATTTTCACTGCAGTTTTTAAATGAGAGCGACTGCTGGATTATGGACGGTACACTTGACGTTGTTCCAATGATGATGAGGCAGCTATTTTCCATACACGGAAGAGTAGAAACCCAACAAACACAGTCTCTAACGTTAGAGAAATGCTCGCCTTTACGTTAGATAACTAGCGTAATTCTCTAACTATTCTCTATTCGAAGGCAACCATAGAGAACTACACTACAACTCGATTCGAGATAGGTTAGAGAACTAGCCAAAAGGTGAGTATTTGCAAATTCACATTAGAATCCCATTAGAAAATGACATTAAAATTCGACTCGAAACCTATAGTTTTCTCGATTTGAGAATTATGTCCCATTTTGTTAAAGAACACTGTGATTCTCGAGTGTTTCTCGATTCGTCCTCTAACGTTAGAGATTGGAGAATGGGGCTAGTTCTCGAATGTACCTCGAATCGAAATCTAGCTTCATGGTTTGTTGGGAAGACAAATTGTTCCGCTGGTTTTCTGTCTTATGACCAAAAAATCAAAGTCAATGTATATATCTTAAATATAAGCAAATTTATTAAAATACACGATTTTGCTCAAATTTTGGGGAAAAAATTTCCAGAATTAATTCTGGAAAACGTATATTCCGGAATTATGAAAACCCAGAATTTTGAAATACAGCCAAAAAAGGCGAAGGAAGTGCGGAATTCCGATTTCCAGAATTTTGTCGACCCAGAATTTTGATTCCGGAATTTTGACTTCAGAATTTTAATTTTAGAATTTTGACCGTTTCCGCCCAAAAACCTAAAAAAATCCCTACAATATGGGTATCAAACGAAAGGTGAAGGCCCCAGGTTTCATTTGGACATCGACATATTTCGTAAATTTATCGATAACTGAGTTATCGGTCAAAATATGAAGGCCCAAAAACCTAAAAAAATCCCTACAATATGGGTATCAAACGAAAGGTGAAGGCCCCAGGTTTCATTTGGACTTCGATATATTTCGATAAATTTATCGATAACTGAGTTATCGGTCAAAATGTGGGCCCCAGGTTTCATTTGGACTTCGATATATTTCGATAAATTTATCGATAACTGAGTTATCGGTCAAAATATGATTGCCCAAAAACCTAAAAAAATCCCTACAATATGGGTATCAAACGAAAGGTGAAGGCCCCAGGTTTCATTTGGACATCGACATATTTCGTAAATTTATCGATAACTGAGTTACCGGTCAAAATATGAAGGCCCAAAAACCTAAAAAAATCCCTACAATATGGGTATCAAACGAAAGGTGAAGGCCCCAGGTTTCATTTGGACTTCGATATATTTCGATAAATTTATCGATAACTGAGTTATCGGTCAAAATGTGGGCCCCAGGTTTCATTTGGACTTCGATATATTTCGATAAATTTATCGATAACTGAGTTATCGGTCAAAATATGATTGCCCAAAAACCTAAAAAAATCCCTACAATATGGGTATCAAACTAAAGGTGAAGGCCCCAGGTTTCATTTGGACATCGACATATTTCGTAAATTTATCGATAACTGAGTTATCGGTCAAAATATGATTGCCCAAAAACCTGAAAAATTCCCTACAATATGGGTATCAAACGAAAGGGGAGGGCCCCAGGTTTCATTTGGACATCGACATATTTCGATAAATTTATCGATAACTGAGTTATCGGTCAAAATATGAAGGCCCAAAAACCTAAAAAAATCCCTACAATATGGGTATCAAACGAAAGGTGAAGGCCCCAGCTTTCAGTTGGACATCGACATATTTCCATAAATTTATCGATAACTGAGTTATCGGTCAAAATGTGGTTGTCCGAAAACCTTAAAATTTCCCTACAATATGGGTATCAAACGAAAGGGGAAGGCCCCAGGTTTCATTTGGAATTCGATATATTTCGATAAATTGATCGATAACTTATCGGTCAAAATATAAATGCCCAAAAACCTAAAAAGTTCCCTACAATATGGGTATCAAACGAAAGGTGAAGGCCCCAGGTCTCATTTGGACTTCGATAAATTTATCGATAACTGAGTTATCGGTCAAAATATGATTGCCCAAAAACCTTAAAAATTCCCCACAATATGGGTATCAAACGAAAGGTGAGGGTCCCAGGTTTCATTTGGACATCGACATATTTCGATAAATTTATCGATTACTGAGTTATCGGTCAAAATATAATTGCCCAAAAACCTAAAAAATTCCCTACAATATGGGTATAAAACGAAAGGTGAAGGCCCCAGGTCTCATTTGGACTTCGATATATTTCGATAAATTTATCGATAACTGAGTTATCGGTCAAAATATGATTGCCCAAAAACCTAAAAAATTCCCTACAATATGGGTATCAAACGAAAGGGAAAGACCCCAGGTTTCATTTGGACTTCGATATATTTCGATAAATTTGTCGATAACTGAGTTATTGTCAAAATCTGAGGCCAAATGCCTTAAAATTCCCTAACAATATGGGTATCAAACGAAAGTGGAAGTCCAGAGGTTTCGTTTGGACTGCTGTATTTTTCGATATATTTATCGATAATTTCCTAGGACATTTGACTAAAAAGTAAAAAATAAATATAGTTTAAAAAAACTAAAACTCACGCTTTTAGAGAGTATTGAACTAAAAATTTGAAAATAATTTTAAAAGCCCTACACAGTAGTATTGTGGAAAAAGCGTGGTCCGCTTTGTCCCATAATTTTCGTATATCGAGCGCTCGACGCTTTTCCCACATAATGCTAACCTAAAAAATTCCCTACAATATGGGTATCAAACGAAAGGTGAAGGCCCCAGGTCTCATTTGGACTTCGATATATTTCGATAAATTTATCGATAACTGAGTTATCGGTCAAAATATGATTGCCCAAAAACCTAAAAAATTCCCTACAATATGGGTATCAAACGAAAGGGAAAGACCCCAGGTTTCATTTGGACTTCGATATATTTCGATAAATTTGTCGATAACTGAGTTATTGTCAAAATCTGAGGCCAAATGACTTAAAATTCCCTAACAATATGGGTATCAAACGAAAGTGGAAGTCCAGAGGTTTCGTTTGGACTGCTGTATTTTTCGATATATTTATCGATAATTTCCTAGGACATTTGACTAAAAAGTAAAAAATAAATATAGTTTAAAAAAACTAAAACTCACGCTTTTAGAGAGTATTGAACTAAAAATTTGAAAATAATTTTAAAAACCCTACACAGTAGTATTGTGGAAAAAGCGTGGTCCGCTTTGTCCCATAATTTTCGTATATCGAGCGCTCGACGCTTTTCCCACATAATGCTAGTTTCTTTACTGCGCTTTCATTAGCTTTACTTGTACATACATTCATATGTATTTTTGCTTGTTTGTATGTAACTCTACTTCAGTCTACCCGATAGTGGCATAGGACTGTCACAAAAACCTTGAAATGTGCCTTCAATGTGGGTGTCAAACGATAGGAGGTTGCATTTGGACTTCGATATATTTATCGATAACTAAGTTATCGGTCATAATGCCTACTACCTATATCAAACGAAAGGGAAGGTCCACAGGTTTCTATTATTTAAACCAAGGAATATTTCGATATATTTATCGATAACTGACTTATCGGTCAAAATGAGGTTGTCCAATAATATTGAAAATTGCCTACCATATGGGTATCAAACGAAAGTGGAGGCCCAGAGGTTTCGTTTGCACTGCGGTATACTTCGATATACATATATGTATATCGATTACTTCATAACACACTTAACTAAAAAGTAAAAATAAATATAGTGTGACGAATTCGATGATTCCTTGATTATTTTCCCTGAGTTCGATCACTGTACGTTAAATAAAACACTCCGATTCTGCTTAATAAATAGTACGCTTTATTTACTACTAAAAACCGTAGTACAATATCGCGGGTTAACTCACTGTTCAGTACTTCACTGTACAACACTTGAAAATAAACTGATTGATGTGCGTTGTCTTTGCGCGGTTTATATAGCCTAGCAAACAGCAGCTTCACAACCTAGAAATGTCTACACCTTTCTGGTTTATTCGTGCAATAGTGTTCTCGAAGCGTTTATCTATCGTCATCTCCTCTTTGTGCCACATTCGCAAACACGCGAGCTGCCTCTCCCTCTGTCGCTCTCACGTCATGTATCTAAAAAGCTGTAGTTGTGGTAGTGACGCTGGTGATAGAAATACGCTAGAGTTGGGAGATGAGCGATTCTTGAGAACATTCGCCACACTGCCCTCCACCTAAGTCTGATCGTCCCGATCAGACACATTTCCCGATCCAAACGTTGCTAGCCTCTCCAGGTGAACCACCTTCATTTTGTTTCGTGGTCTACCAACAGCCTGTATGCGGTAGACAACATCATTTATCCGCTTTATTACTTTATATGGGCCTTCCCAGTTACATTGCAGTTTTGGGGACAAACCTTTCTTTCGTTGTGGGTTGTATAACAGCACTAAATCTCCTTCTTTAAAACCTTCCGAGTTGATGGCTTTGTCGTATCTGGCTTTCATCTTATCACTCACGATCTTCGTCCGCTGTCTTACAAGATCGTGTATTTCTCTCATTTCTTCTTCCAAGATGCTAGTGGACTTCCTGGCATTTATTCCTTCATCAGCATTTATCCCAAACTTCAAGTCAGCTGGCAACCGCAGATCATTCCCAAAAATTACTTTTGCCGGAGTTTGACCCGTAGTTTCATGTATTGCCGAGCGATATGCCATCAGAAACAAGGAGATGTGCGTATCCCAATCTTTCTGGAACTTATCCACTACTTTCCTCATGTGCTCTTCCAAGGTTCGATTGAAACGTTCAACCATGCCATCTGACTGAGGATGCAATGCAGTTGTTCGAGTTTTCCGAATATTCAATATCTTGCACATTTCTTGGAATACGACTGATTCGAAATTCCTGCCTTGGTCAGAATGTAACTCCATCGGCACACCAAACCTCGCTATCCAATTGTTAGTGAACACCTCTGCAATGGTTTCTGCCTCTTGATTTGGAATCGGGTAAACTTCTGGCCATTTGCTGAAATAGTCCATAACAACTAATACGTACTTGTTCCCGAGTTTGCTAGTAGGAAATGGGCCAGCTACATCCATGGCAATCCTCTCAAACGGTGCACCTGTGTTGTACTGCTTCATCTGTCCATGACTTCTCGACTTCGGACCCTTTGCTTTGATGCACACCTCACAGTTGGCAATCCACTCCGCGATCGACTGCCGGCAACCAACCCAATAGAATCTCTGCTTGACTTTCTCCAACGTTTTCGTGACTCCGAGATGACCTCCACTTGGGCCATTATGTAGCTCATTCAAAACATCAGAGATTTTCTTCCTTGGGACAACTACCAGCTTCCGAGCGCATTGACCATCTTCGCTTTCCCATACTCTATGTAAGCAACCGGATACCAATTTCAGACTGTTCCACTGTGCCCAATATGACTTGGCAACAGGACTCTCTGCTGACATCTCCTCTCTTGTTGGTCGTTCGTTTTGCTCGATTCCTTGCATCACACGTACCAGATCTGGGTCCTCTAGCTGATAATTCCTTAGTTGATCCATGTTCCATTCGTTCGTAGATGTTATAGTCATTAGCCGCACATCTATAACATCTTCCTTGGCCTCAGCTTTCGAACAATGCTTGCATTCTAGGTTACATGGTCGCCGGGACATTGCATCAGCATTGCCGTGGTTACTGCCTTTGCGATGCTCTATGGAAAAGTCATAACTTTGTAGTCGCTCTATCCACCGTGCCAATTGACCTTCTGGATTACGGAACTGCAAGAGCCATTTCAAGGCTGCATGGTCTGTCCTGACGTGAAATCGCTGTCCATAGAGATACTTGTGGAAATGCTTGATGCACTCCACCAATGCCAGTAGTTCTCTCCGTGTTACACAATAGTTCCTTTCGGGCTTCCCAATTGTGCGGCTATAGTACGCCACTACCTTCTCCTGCCCATCGACAATCTGTGACAAAACCCCTCCAATCGCGTAACCGCTCGCGTCTGTATCCAAAATAAATGTTGAGCCTGGGATTGGATACGCTAACATTGGGGCAGTGCACAGCCGTTCCTTCAAGGTTTGGAAAGCCACTTCATGTTCCTTCTTCCAATCAAATGACATATTCTTCCTGGTCAACTCATGAAGGCTACTGGCTACGCTGGCGAAATTCGGTACAAATCGACGATAATACGTGCACAGTCCGAGGAAACTTCGTAGCTCATGTAAATTTTTCGGTCTTGGCCAATCCTTTACTGCTTCGATCTTCTCTTTAGCAGTGCAAATTCCCTCCGTAGTAACCTTGTGACCTAAGTAACTTACTTCCTTCTTGAACAATGCACACTTTTTGGGACTTAATTTCAGACCGGCGCCAGCTATCCTTTGGAAAACTTCCTCCAAGTTCTTAAGGTGTTCCTCAAAGCTTTTTCCCAGCACGATGATGTCATCCAGGTACACCAAACATGTTTTCCAATGCAGTCCTTTCAATACTTGATCCATGAGTCTCTCAAAAGTAGCTGGAGCGTTACATAGTCCAAAGGGCATTACCGTAAATTGCCACAGCCCCTCTCCAATGCTGAAGGCTGTCTTTTCCTTATCCTCATCTTTCACCTCTACTTGCCAATAGCCGCTTTTCAAGTCCAGTGTTGAGAACCATTTCGTACCAGATAGTGAGTCCAGAGTATCGTCAATTCTGGGTAATGGATAGCTGTCCTTTTTCGTTACGTCGTTCAACTTCCGGTAGTCCACACAGAACCGCATTTTTCCATCCTTTTTCTTCACTAGCACTACCGGTGAGCTCCATGGACTAGCTGATGGTTCGATCACGCCGCTGTCACTCATTTCTTGAATAATTTCTCTTACCGCTTGGCGTTTGGCCAATGGAACACTTCGAGGAGCTTGGCGGATTGGTCTCGCGTCACCGGTATCAATGTGATGCTTCACTACATTGGTCCGACCTGGTTTGGAGCCATCCTTGTCAAATATGGTAGAGTACTTTAGTAGAAGTTGGTTTGCCTTACTCTGGTGGTCTTCTTCGAGCTCTTGCGTCCACGCCGTGATATTATCTGATATATTACTGTTGCTGGTAGAGACATTTCCCTGGAGCTGTTCACAGTTTATAATCACCTCCACCTCCTGACATTGTCCCAATATAGCTCCTTTGGAAAGCTTGATCGGCGATCGGAACTCATTTAGTACTCTTACCGGTATACGTCCATCTTGCTTTGTCATAGCCAGTGTTTTTCCTACTAGTATATCCGTATTTGAATTGTTTGCTGCCTCGACAACCCACAATTTGTTTGTCCCATAATCTCCATCAATCCTTGCCCAAACGACTGCCTCCGACTTCGGTGGAATTTGTTGACTATCTTCCACGAGTACCCGCTTACTGATGTACTTGTTCTCGTAACCAAATTTGAGTGGCACATCCATGTTCTTATAGCTCATGGTCCTGTTTTGCATGTCGATCTTGATGCCTTGGTTGCTTAAGAAATCCACACCAACTATGATCTCGTCAACAATATCTGCCACTATAAAATTGTGCAGTACGGTGACATTTCCAATTCCGATTTCACATGTTATTTCTCCTTGGACTTGAGTGTCCTCACCAGTCGCCGTACGCAATTTTGCTCCATGTAATGGCCTCACTTCTTTGTTGACTAAATCAGATCGAATGATGGAATGAGATGCGCCTGTATCAATAGTCAGTAAACGCTCTTTTCCGTCCACGAGTCCTCCAACAGTAACATTACTTGACTTCCTTCCGATCTGTGAGACAGAGATTATGGGGCATCCAATTGCGGGAGCCAGCCTACGCCCCTTGCGGCTGACTCTCTTTAGTTTAACGGTTGGTTGGATTGGGAGACTTGCTCATCTCCTTCAGCCTTGCGCTTACGTCCGCTTGCATTACTGGAATTATTGGAGCTAGATCCACAATAACGTGCAATATGACCAGATTTTCCGCACTTAAAGCACTTAATGGAGCCATCGCTTTTCTTCTGTACCCCATTCAATGCTTCCAAAATTTTGTCGATTTTGTTGACCAAGTCTGGCGTCTCCACTTCCACACGATGAGCTTTGTACAATGGTTTGCTCAAAAGAGATGCGGTTTCTTGAGTTAGAGCATGTGATACCGTCTCCGCAAATGATCTATTTGGATTGGCATAGGTGGCCCGCTTCGTCTCTACGTCACGTATTCCATTTATGAAACTTTGGATTTTCACCCTCTCGATGTATTCCACTGGTGCGTCTGCGTTTGCTAGATGAGCCAACCTCTCGATGTCCGATGCAAACTCCTGTAATGTTTCGTTAGCCTTCTGGAAGCGATTCTGTAGCTCTATTTGATGTATCTGCCTTCTATGCTCGCTGCCGTAACGTCTTTCAACGGCTCCCATCAACGCTTCATAGTTGTTTCTTTCAGCGTCCGGAATAGTCTGTAAGATTTCGGCTGCAGGTCCTTTCAATGACACAAATAAAGCAGCGACTTTGTCCTCAGCGCCCCAGTTGTTCACAGCTGCTGTCTTCTCAAATTGTAGCTTAAATATCTGGAAAGGAACAGAACCGTCAAAGGATGGGGTTTTTACCTTGGGCGTGCTTGTGGAAACACTTGGTCGATTCAGCTGCAACTCCTGGATACGAGATTTTAACGCATCCACCTCGGCTTCGATCTTATCCTGTCGTCCACTGACAACTTCTAGCTGCGATGAGACTCTTTGCTCTTGTGCCTCTAGTTTTAACGTTATGCGTGTTTCCTGTTCCATCAACTCTTCCTTGATCTGTGACGCCATGTATGCCTTCTGTTCTTCTAACTGAGATGCCATGCTTGATGTTATGTTGTTTGACATTTGAGCCAAGGCAGCCAATAAAGAGTTTGTGTCCACATTTGCCACTGAACCCGGAGTATCCTTTTGCTCTTCTATTTTCGTCGCTCCCTCTTCCGAAAGCTGAAAAACATGATCGTCAACATTGATTTCCTCTGCTTCCATAGCCTCTCGCAACCGTGATTGTAGCTCTGCTTTATTGCCTGTTGTTGACAATCCACGTCGTTCCAACTCGTTTTTGAGTTGCTGGATCTTCAACTCATTCAACTTTGCCATGTCCTTGTTATCCTTAAAATGTCCTTGTTATCCTTTTCAATGTCCTTGTTATCCTTTTCAATGTCCTTGTTATCCTTTTCAATGTCCTTGTTATCCTTTTCAATGTCCTTGTTATCC
This sequence comes from Campiglossa producta, assembly GCA_964058755.1. Classification (NCBI taxonomy): domain Eukaryota; kingdom Metazoa; phylum Arthropoda; class Insecta; order Diptera; family Tephritidae; genus Campiglossa; species Campiglossa producta. The sequence continues at coordinate 145,294,896 of CAXKVI010000002.1, read as the reverse complement.
TTTTCAATGTCCTTGAATTTATTTAACAATACCGCTTCTGACACCAATTGTGACGAATTCGATGATTCCTTGATTATTTTCCCTGAGTTCGATCACTGTACGTTAAATAAAACACTCCGATTCTGCTTAATAAATAGTACGCTTTATTTACTACTAAAAACCGTAGTACAATATCGCGGGTTAACTCACTGTTCAGTACTTCACTGTACAACACTTGAAAATAAACTGATTGATGTGCGTTGTCTTTGCGCGGTTTATATAGCCTAGCAAACAGCAGCTTCACAACCTAGAAATGTCTACACCTTTCTGGTTTATTCGTGCAATAGTGTTCTCGAAGCGTTTATCTATCGTCATCTCCTCTTTGTGCCACATTCGCAAACACGCGAGCTGCCTCTCCCTCTGTCGCTCTCACGTCATGTATCTAAAAAGCTGTAGTTGTGGTAGTGACGCTGGTGATAGAAATACGCTAGAGTTGGGAGATGAGCGATTCTTGAGAACATTCGCCACAATAGTTTAAAAAGCGAAAACACGCGCTTTTAAAGAATATTGCACTAAAAAGGTAAAAATAATTTAAATAAAAAACGAAGATTATGGAACAAAATGGACCACGCTTTTTCCACAATTCTACTGTGTAGGGTTTTTAAAATTATTTTCAAATTTTTAGTTCAATACTCTCTAAAAGCGTGAGTTTTAGTTTTTTTAAACTATATTTCTTTATTAGAAAAATGTTAGAATGAAAACCAAATGAATATGTAAATCGTCAAAAACATTAATATGAGTGGTGCATTTTGAGACATGCCTGACCATTTCTTTTTCAGATCTCTTTAAGTTTTTTCGATGGCGTCATTCAACTACAGGCAAACTGATATCAAAACGTGTCTTTTGTCACCTTGCTCGACAATCTTCCTTGACAATTTTCAGGGCACCTCTTTGTAAAAGAAAATACCTACATACATATATGTGTTTTGAACCGGTTCCGGCTTTTGAAACGGTTTCAGTTTCGTTCTTTTTCAGATCAAAATAACGGTTATGATTTCGGTTTCGCCATATATGTAATACTTCTATATTTGCAGCAACGTATCTTCTCAATGTGTAATAATTACGAAATCAATTCGAGGCAAGCTAGTACCGTTTTTGTCAATATATTGTGTACGTATATGTATTGAAAGTGAGCGGTACCACGCCCACTTTCAAGGGAGGCATTTTTGAAAATTCGACTGGTCGTAAATTTTAAACAAATTATGGTAGAACGAAGAAATTTGGCAGGTGCGCCGATTCTTTCTTTGATGACAGCAAATATTTCGTCTTGTCCTCGTTGACCGCAAGACCCACTTTTTTCGCTTCCTTATCCAGTCCAGAGAAGGCAGCGCTTACGGCGCGGTTGTTAAGGCCAATGATATCAAATACCTCGAATTATCTTCTCCAGCATCAGGTTGAAGAAATCGCACGAAAGGGAGTCGCCCTGTCTGAAGCCTCGTTTGGTTTCAAATAGCTCGGAGTGATCCTTCCCGATTCTGACGGAGCTGTTGGTATTGCTCAACGTCATTTGGCAAAGCCGTACAAGCTTTGCAGGGAAGTCAAATTCAGACATGGCGGCATACAGGCAACTCATTTTTGCGCTGTCAAAAGCGCCTTTGAAATCGACAAAGAGATGGTGTGTGTCGATTCTTTTATCATGGGTCTTCTCCAAGATTTGACGTATAGTGAAAATCTGGTCGATGGTAGTAGACTTACCAGGTCTAAAGCCACGCTGATAAGGTCCAATCATTTTGTCTACGATAGGCTTCAGTCTTTCACACAATACGCTAGAAAGAACCTTATATGCGATATTAAGAAGACTGATTCCGCGGTAGTTGGAGCGGTTAGCGGGATCGCCTTTCTTGTGGATTGGGCAGAGCACACTTAAATTCCAATCCAGAGGCATACACTCATCTGACCATATTCTGCATAAGAGCTTATGCATGCTTTTTACCAGCTCTTCGCCTCCGTGTTTGAACAGCTCGGCGGGTAGTCCGTCTTTTCCAGGCGATTTGTTGTGTTTGAGCCGGGATATAGCTATCCTCACTTCATTATAGTCAGGTGGTGGGACGACTTTTCCATCGTCAGGGATTGGGGTATCGGGTTCGACGTCTCCCTCGCAGTTTAACAGTGAGGAGAAGTGCTCCCTCCATAATTTAAGTACACTCTGAGCTGTACGAGATTTACGCAGACTTGACCATAGTCCAGCGAATTAAAGCCCAAAGGCTCCGCTGGCTGGGTCATGTTATGCGAATGGACAAAGAAGCTCCAGCACAGAAGGTTTTCCTATCGTCACCTGAATTCGGCAGCAGAGGAAGGGGGAGGCCTCGACTGTGATGGAAACAACAGGTGGAGGATGACTTGAACTCCCTTGGGGTTCCCAATTGGCGTCAGTTATCGCTTAAAAGGAATGACTGGCGTGCTTTGATAGGCAACGGCCAAAAACGCTTAGGCGGTTAAGCGCCAATAAATGATGATGATGATGATGAAATTTGACACAAATCATACTAGTATTGTTGGGAGTATACCTGATGTAATTGGACGAAATCGCTTTCCAACCACGCCCACTTCCGAAATGGAATATATCGATAATCATAAGAAAACTACCGTTGCGTATTTAATGTTCGGTTTACCCGAACTTAGACTTCCTTACTTGTTTTTAATTTATATTTAAAGCTTGACCTTTTTCCTTTCATGGACTATGTAAATTTCTTTAATGAACTTTTATCTTAAACGAAAAAAGTACACCATAAAATTCAATAAATTTTCATTTTTCATCATGAAAGGATGTGTAAGTGGTGAATTTTAGATGTATACTTTTAACAAAGAAATCGGACACCATATCGTCGCTCGCTTGCCAGAGGCATGAATATGAAAATTTTCCAGATTTTAGTTAATAGGCTCCATGTGACTAATCTCTCGTTTCTGTACGATTCACGAAAATCCTGGTTTTCCAAAGTACAAGGAATCCCCGGAAATTTACAATGCCATTTTCATGAATATGTATTTCAATCTCTGAAAATTCATGTTTCTGGCGGAACGAAAATGTTTAAATATTTACCTCCATATTCATAAAAAATAAAATTGGTTTATAAAGCTTTTTAAAATGACAATTTCATACAAATTTGAATTATAGGAGCTCAATAAACCTTTTATATTTTTTATGAATAAGCACAGAGCCAAAAAGTTCACCTATAATCAAAGAGATCGACGTCTATAAAAGCTTTTTGGCCGGGGAGAGCGAGTGGGGACAAATTTGAAGAAATTTGTGCTAGGAAATCGTCTAAATTTTAGCGTGAATTTCTTCTCAAATTCATTGAAAAAGAAATCGGCTAAAAACAAGGAGTTAGCTTCTTATTTATGAATTTTTTATGTACTTTTGTAAAAAGTTAGAAGAAATCTGCTTGTTTTTATGAGAAAACCTGTTTAAAGTAAATTAATGAGAACATCCTCTTATTTTCTCTAGATTCATATTGAATTTATTGAAAAGGAAAACTATATATTTTTAGAAGATCCCTTATTAATTCAAATTCAGGTATGCCTTCTTCGAATGTGTAATTCGACGCTACCAAGCACAAGCACACGATAGCATCATGGTAGAGATCTCCGTTCAGCAGTTAATAATTCTTAGTTCGATTCGCGGTGAAGGCAATAAGGCAAGTGGACATGTGGTGAGGCAAAAAGAACAAAGGTGTAATTAGACGTTGGCAAGTTAAGTATACGATGGCATGGTAGTGTAGATTAGACTAGACTGACTGACTAGACATCTGGGTTGAGCGTTCATTTTTTCTTTTTTTAATTTGAAATATTAAAAAGAAAATCTTCTTAATATTATGTGATTATCAACTCAGTTTTATTAATTATTATTATTAAAAAGAGACACCCAGTCATAATAAGACGGGCATCTTATTGGAAATATATCATAGAGAAATCCTTTTGATTTAGAGGTCATTTTATGTTACTTTTTGCTCTGTGAGGGGGTTAATTTGTACTGAACCCCAGACACCATGGCGTATACGTAACAATTTTGCTACCCATTCGTGTTTCTGACTCAACGAAAATTTTAAAAAATTTAGAAATTCAATTTTTAAACATTTTCGTTGCGCCAAAAACTTGAATGTGGTTCTGGCACAACTAAAATTTTAAAATATCTACGAATTTGGAAATTTTTAAAAGATGAATGTGCCAAATGTCGAGGAATTGGAGCAATATTAACCGAAAACCTATATCAGTGGAAAGAGTATAATGAGAATATAACTTGGAAAAATATATTTATGTCAAAAACTAAAATTTAAAATTTTGCGAGAGCAATAAACTTTCAAATACGATTTCCCAAAAATTTAAATTTGGCACATTCATTCTTCTGGCAAGCGAGCGACAATATCAAATCGGAAAAAAATTCCGTAAATTAATTGCATTTTATGTGCTTCTTTGTTTAAGAGAAAAATTCATTCAAGAAATTTTTGCGGTCTATTACAAAAAAGGCATAAAATTTAAATTTGGCACATTCATTCTTCTGGCAAGCGAGCGACAATATCAAATCGGAAAAAAATTCCGTAAATTAATTGCATTTTATGTGCTTCTTTGTTTAAAAGAAAAATTCATTCAAGAAATTTTTGCGGTCTATTACAAAAAAGGCATATTTTTAAAGAAAAAAGATCAAGCTTTAAATTAAAATTAAAAAAAAAAACAAGTAAGGAAGTCTAAGTTCGGGTAAACCGAACATTAAATACACAGCGGTAGTTTTCATATGATTTTCGAAATATTCCATTTCGGAAGTGGGCGTGGTTGGGAAGAGATTTCGTCCAATTACATCAGGTATACTCATTATTATGCTAGTATACCTTGTACCAATTTCATCGTTCTACCGTAATCAGTTTATGATTTTCTGTTAAATTTTAAAAAGTGGGCGTGGTACCGCCGACTTTTTCTAATTTAAAGAAAAAAAAGCTTACACAAAGACTAGCACGCTTCGCTGTTTGCAGGGAACACTAGCACACTTCGATCTCTGCGTCGAAGACTAACACGCTTCAGTTCTCTGCTTGGAAGACTAACACAGAACTGAACCGTGTTAGTCTTCGACGCAGAAAACGGAGTGTGCTAGTTTTCCACGCACAGAACTGAAGCGTGTTAGTCTTCGACACAGAGAACGAAGTGTGCTAGTTTTCCACGCAAATAACGAACCGTGCTAGGCTTCCACGCAGAGAACGGAGTGCAAACAACGAACCGTGCTAGTCTTCCAGGCAGAGAACGGAGTGTGCTAGTTTTCCACACAAACAACGAACCGTGCTAGTCTTCCACGCTAACTGAACCGTGCTAGCCTTCGTTGGGAGCGACGATTTTTGCTATAAACTTCTTCAAGTGCAAAGTTATATTTCACTAAAATTCAATAAAAATTCCTTAACATTTTTTAAGCTTTGCTTTGTTGTAGTCAACTAAAAAGTTTATATTTTTTTCTAATAAATGATGGTGAGGAGTTTAATTTACAGGAAGGAGGTGTAAGGAAAACCACATGGAACCATAGGATTACATTATATTCGCCGTAGAATTGCATTCCACGAGTATTAAGAAGCGGTCGGTACGGAGAGATATCTGGCGTGGCGGAAACCGTACTGTCTGAGTCAGGATCAACAATAGTGCGCACACGATTAGCTGCCACCACCGTGACGTCGAGGCCTTCCCCGTCCAGCTGTCTGTTTTCTGTCGCCGAGTTGTGCGCGGCACCTTCGCAATTTGACGTGACGGATACCATACTTTTCACGTCGGACACCTCGGCTTCCTCTTCCGGTGCTTCGATGTCCGAGTCCTCCGGAGCAGCCGAAATGGCAGCGCGCTGTGCATCGCCACGGTATACGTGGATCACGATCTGGCCCATGCCATAATCCACGCGTCCATTGCCCCGTTTAAGAGGCTCGACTGCCTTCTTATTCAAGGTGAAGACCAACTGTCTATCAGGCCTTATCGCATCCGCGACCACATAGCTGGAGCTGCGACGGAGGGACGGATTCATGATCTCCTGCATCAGAGAATTCTCTCAGGTTCTGCAGGGATGTCAGGATTCCTTGTCCTTGCCCGTGGCCGAGCCGCAATATCCTTCCAGTCGGCGAACTCAATTCATGCCCCTGGGTAGACTAAACCCAGTCTTCCACCTGCTGCCTTGAACAGTGCAACAGTTCTGGCAACCTCGTATGCGAATGCATTAATCCGACTCTGGTGCCAACTAGCATCAGTACCTCGCGCCGTACCACCCGGAGACTCCAAAATATCGAGTTCGTTCCGAACGTACCGCCGTAAGAGTCCTGTCCCTGGTTCGGATGCGGCTTTAACTGCCCGTCCGATCTCTGGCATTTGAAGGGATTTCCGTTTTTACCTTCGTTGACGCATAAGTGCTTTGGAAATTCGATATAAATTAGTTGTTGCAGTCTCCATCCAAGTGGACCCAGCAAGAACCATGCAGGCAGCTACACAGTTAGCAGTTCTAAGGAGAGTTGATATTTTCTAAAGGGTGGTTCAGAACCAGAATTACTTACTGTATGTATTTATGGGGAACGAAGTTCTCAGCAACACACACCAAACACCTGCATATTACTACTGTGCCTTATACTCTGTTGTTGTTGATGTTAACCTTATATTCTCGTTACTGGTTTCATCCCGGATTTTCGTTCGCCAGCAAACACACACGAAAAACAGAAATGAAAGAAAAATAATTTCCGAATATTTTTTTTTGTTGTCGATTTTTTTTTATATTCTTTTAGAAATAATTTTTTTTCTTTTTCTCAAATTTTAAAGCTTTCTTTTCGAACATACATATTTTGTATTGAAGCATTACATCTCTCTACATTTGGACTTTTTGTGTGTGTATTATTCATAAAGGTTTATTATGCAAGACTTGCTAAACTTGTAGTTTTTTTTAAGCTTAGATGCTTATAAGTGTATACTTGTATTTTTTGAAGATTATAATTTTTTAAAGTGTATTTATTAATTTTCTTCTTGTTTTTTTTGTTTCTTTAATATTGCTCTAATAGTTCTAGCGCGTATCTTTTATAAAAAAATATATATAATTATTATTAAAGCAAAAGCAATGCCTCTATATACGTTTTGTAAATCCCCCATATAATAGAATGGCATACGAACCCCCTCTGCTCAATTTTCTACGATTGTTACATGCCGATATCATTTAAATATCGCTTAAAAACTATCCGCCCTACACCGCCACATCACTTCAGCGCAAACACTGATCCTCGAATTCTGCCAGCAGACTAGTTGAGTTAAAGAATGCGCGCTCTTTGTCTTCAGGTATATAGAGATCTGTGCGATCGTAGCACGTAGCAGTTGCACCTATTTCTATAAAATATTTTACGCGCTCCTTTGAATTGCAGTCATCACCCCATACCAAGGAAATTTGTCCCAGATTGCGCGCTTTCTGCAACAACACCGCACCCTCTTCGCTCAACAAGTCTTCCGCATGTGGAGCTGTACCAGCCAGCTCAAAAGCTTGCGCATTATTAATGGCCTGTTCAACAGTGCGCGTGCGCAAATCCATAAACGGCAACCATTTCTTAGTTTGACCTTGCGTCAAAAACATCACAGGAAAGAGATTTTGTTTGAAGCGCAACATTGTGCAAATATCCGCATCGAAACTGGAGAAGAGCAGCGGACGTCCGCAGCCATGATTGATGACGGTCGCCAAAACGCGATCGGTGAAGAAATTCTTATCAATTGTTTGATGCGCTTCAGGCGCGCCAGTAGCGCGACGCTGTGGCCACTTGATTTCAACATCGATACCTAACGATTTGGGTAAGCCCTCGAGCACATCGACGAGTGTGGGGAAGATGCGGTGCTCCGCGCGCGCTTCTTCGTTGTGTGAGGGATATTCGACTGGCTTGCCATTTATGACCGCAAATACGCGCATCTCCTTCAGCTTCTCATATGTTATATCTTTGATCAGCACATACTCCAATTGTTCGGGCTTGGTCACTGTTTTCCCTTTGCGCGCTGTGCGCATACCAAAATCATGATAAATTATGGGCACGCCATCTGCGGTCAAATGCACGTCCAGCTCAATCATATCGGCGAATTTCTCATAAGCGCGCATAAAGGAAGCGATTGTATTTTCACGTTGCTCGGGCGGATTAGCAATATAACTGCGTCCATTACCACGATGACCAACATTCAAGTTAGGCCAGCTCTTGGGCCAATAATGCGCATATGTGGTTCGGAAGTTAAGCGTCTTGTCAGCGAATGGCTTCACAATCAGGTACGGTAGCGTTAGACGCGCTATAATAGTAGTCGCCTCAGGCACTGGCTCAGTAATCGACAGCTCCAACACACCCTCGCTGCCTGCAAGCTGCGCCGCGGTTATAACGGCTTTGCCGATTGCGCGCTGATCGGGCGTGTGGAAGAGCAGAGCAAATGGTAGCGGACTTGGCGCTGTGATGTGGAATACAACAATGTCGCCGCGCTCGTAAGCAATACCAAATGCCTGCTGTGCTTGCAAATGACTCTCACCATATTTCAACTTGGCCACCTCCACATGCACGCCCGACTCGGAAGGCGCTTGCTCGTTGCACTCCTCACTCAGAGGCAAGATTTTAACTAGCACTTCATCGGCGGGATCAAACTTCTCGATATCGAGCACTTGAAACATTTGCTCGCGCTCAAACTTTAATTGCACTATGCACTCATTTGTCAACCAACCGCGATTCACTTGCGTCTCACCGCTACCATCAGCATCACCAAAACGATCGGGGCGCGTCGCATGAGCGCTAGTATCTGCGCGCTCACCATCAGGTTTAAGCACGCGCGGTTGCAAGCGCGTCTCCCAGCGGCGTATTTGCTTGCGTCCCTGTTTATCCTCGACATACACAAAATAGCGATAGCTTATATTGCGACAAGTTTGTAACAGAACACTCGCTTGCCATACACGCCCACCTTGTTGTGGCTCCAGAGCAATTGCGCGCTCCAAACGCCATTCGCCCAGCGCTTTAACATCTCCAGTAAGACCGACGCGCTCGTTAGGACCCAAATCCGTGTGCAGCTCGACAATGAATTGTTGTAAGGTGGGCGTGCATGTTGTTGAGTTCGTTGTTGTTTGCGTAACGGTACCCAAATCAAAAAGTTCGTTTACGATCGATGCGGCGTCCACGTATGAAGCGCACTGCACGTAGAAAAAAAAGAGCAAAAGAAAGAAAGGAAAATATTTTAGTACGTTTGTAAAAGACATGGCGCTTTGATTTCTTTGTTTTTTTTTTTATTATAACTTAAAACTATCCTTTTAGAAAAGTAAGCGCGCTCTAGTTCAACAGCTAGTTAACGCTTGAATGCAGTCACGCTTATATAAAACCTTGACTTAAATCTAAGCTTAGCTTCCGCAATCTAGAAGGCATAATTTTCATCAGTTTTTGCAAAAAGCATCATTCTCGGCTGCTCAGCTATCTCTCTACTGATAACGATTATCATATTATGTTATGCAAAGTTGTGCTAATCAACTCTTAGAAGCGTACTGATATAATTATTTTTATTATTAAAGGCTTACTACTGGGTTCACGTGCGTCAGTCAGTCAAGCCTTCGCCAAATACGTGCTACAGCTTGATACGAATTTATATAATAAAGAAAAACAAAGATAATTATTTTTCTTTTAATCCTACAAGCATTTTATATTATGTCGTAAAAAACATGAAACGTGAAGCAAATTAAGAACAGCGTAAAACTGTATCATACTTTTAGGTGCTGAAAATTTCGAAGTGAAACAAAATACTGGGAAAAGTAATAAAGGAAAGGAAAGTCTGCTCTCTATATCATTAAAAAACGAATAACTGAGCCATAAACCACTTTTTTGGTAGCTTGTGCTGAATTTTTATATGCCTCAAGTTTCATTGCAGAAGGACACAAGTGTCTTAAATTGTATACTTGAGGCATATAAAAATTGAGCATAAAAAGCTGATTTTTTCTTACAAAACACAGCTTTCTGAACAATTTTAATTTTATATTAAAAAAAAATAATAATAAAATACAATTAAAAAAGCTTGCATAATTTCAGGCGCTTTTATGAAAATAGCAAATTCAGTGAGCAATACAAGGCAACAAACAGCTCAGAAACAAATCATTAAAAAAACTTTCTAGCATAGCCAAAACCCTTTTTTAATTGATAGTAATTCGATATTTGATGTTTTTTCATATGTAGTGCCCTGTAAAAGATTTAAGGCACATTTTTTCTTAGAAATAACTTTTCAACTTGACAGTTTACTCATTTTTGACTACGCCTAAAGCGGGCTACTCACCTGCCAAGAAATGCCTCAAGAAAAAAACGGGCATATATTTCTTGTGCCTGGTCAAGAAATTTTGACGTTTACGGCATTTTCCATTTTCTTGCAAATTACTATTATAAAAATGTACAATATATGTTTAGCGAAGTATATACTTATCTTTGCCGTGAATCTGCACGTTTACCTCAAGAAATATATACGAGCATATTTATTTCTTGAGGTAAACCGGCGTTGCCAACTATCGAAAAGTGCTGTATTTTTTCTTCTGAGCTGAGTATTGGCTCAAGAAAATGTGACGTGTGAAAACCGTTCTTGACCATTTCTTGAGCGTTTTTTTATATGGAGTTTGACATTTCTTGGCAGGTGAGTAGCCCGCTTAAACAGATATAATATTTTTTTTTTCACACGTGGAACCCTGTAAAAAGTTATAAACTCTTGTTCCACTTTGTGATGAGGCTGCATTTTTTTAATACCTATGACATTGTTAACAAAAACAAGCTCTTTGATAAGAGTGGGTTTGTATGGATATAGCAACAATAGGAATTCATTTTACGACCATAGATATTGACATGCCGTTCAAATCTATTAGTATTCTATCCATAAATCGACGTGCCATACGAAAACTAAAACTTTTCAAATTTCTTACGAAAACTAACACTTCTTAAATTCTGTAAGAAGACTAACACTTTTATTTTGTGTCTGACGAAAACTAACACTTTTGGCTAGTACATTTTCTTCAGAGAAAACATGAAAGTGTTACTTTTCGTCAGACACAAAATAAAAGTGTTAGTTTTCTTCAGACACAAAATTTTAGTGTTAATTTTCGTATGGCACGTCGAAATATAAAAAACAGTACATCATAGCGAAATAGTTGACATGTAATTTGACTTTTTATTGGAAGCCAATAATCCCTTACACCAATTTGATAGTCAGAAACTGTCACGAACTACAGGAAAGTGATCCCGTACGCCACTTTTCTGACTGGTGAGAGCAGAAAATTGAGTTCTCTCCAGTCAGAGAGTTGCAAGATTTAGTCAGCAGATTTTTTGCTGGTAAGTTCTAACTACTTGTTGTAGAACTGTCAAGCGATCAAGTTTGACAGTTCTACCATTTTAGCGATCCCGTACTCCTTGGTGTTGCTCTCGCACTGATAGCGCATTTGCTAATTTTGACAGTTCTAGTAGTTTTAGTCAGAAAAGTAAGGGATCAGAGCTAATATTTGATAACTTGCTCATTCCGAATGAATATTGCATCAAACTCGTCGCTATCAATAGTGATATTGTCACAACATTCAAGGCATTTCTCTCAGTGTAGGGATGCTACGGAGCTTTGATTCCGATTCCGAAACGTCGCAGCTTTCGATTACGACTTTCAGTTACGATTTCGTTTCTGAATGTTTAAAATCGGAGCATCAACGAAAGTTCATCCACATAAAGCAGATGCGTTATACTGTAGTGTTATATCTAGAATTGAAAATTTTTGACAGCTTTGGGGTGAATATATGTATTTTCACCAGAGTATAATTTATTTCAATATAGAACTTTAGTATTATTTGTGATAGGCCCTTTAAGTTGGCCTTACTTTGGTCAATTTGAATTAAAAAATTTTGACTTGTGCTGTTCAGAAAAAACTCATATAAAAGATCAGATTTAAGAGCGCTCCGAAGGGGAACTTTCCACATTGAGGTAATTTTTCTCACCAAACAAAAAGCTCAAATACATACATTTTATTTGAAAGCTTTTCTAGTTTATTATAGCAATAAAATCTCAAGAGCTTTTTGACTTTTTGCAAGTACGTAATATAGACGATAATTTGTTGCCGAAAGGGCAGCTCACAACAAGCAACATCTATTGGGTATATATTTATTACACATTGTGAAGCAAAGTCCACGTCGTATGAGTAATCGTTGGACAAAAAACTATTTGCAGCTCTTGAATTATCACAGCGACCAAAGTCTAAAATTGTTTTGTATTTTTTTTACTCACAGAAAATATATTAACGATTTTCATTTCATTTCCTTTCTATATTTTGTCAGATAATCGGGTTTTTAATTTCTATATGTACACTGCGTATATGTAAAAAAATACGTGAGCTTTGAAAGCTTTCTCACAAAGCACAATTACAATTTTCAGCGCCAAAAACGTCTTGCTATGCCCACAACTTTTTACCTCTATGTCACTTGTGCGCTTAGTTGTTGTTGCTATTACTTTCTCTTTTTCTTCTCTCAAAACAGCTGTTCCTAATAAATTTTTTTCCGTTACGTTGGCTATCTCATCAACTACGCCGCCTGTAGTTGTTTCAGCTGGTGTAGTAATGGGTGCTTGCTTAGCTATGTTGTCTGTTGTTTTCGTTGTTGCAACTGTTGTTGTTGTTGCACTTGCCGTAAATGACCTTGAACTACTATATGATGGTAATTTTGTCAACATGGTTGCCACGTGCAAACACTCAAAACAAAAACCAATATCTCTCAAGAGCGCAGAGCGTTGTGGTGCCGATGTGTGAATTTGTTTGTGTTGTTGTTGTTTTTGTATTGCTTGTGCTTTTTGTTGACGCTGCTGTGTTGTTGTTGTTTGCGGTTGTGTTGTAATTATTGATGTTTTCGATGTGGCACATTTTTTCAGTGTTGCCAGATAACGTTGTTGTAAATTTTTGCGCATTGAAGGGGGGTTTTCCGAGAATTTTTTAATAGGTTAGGTTCAAGTGGCTGCCGCAGAGGCACACTTAGGCCAGTTTTGAAAGGCCCGTTGTGATACCAAAAAAAAGTATTTGTTAAAAAAAGTTTTGATTTTCTTTAATAAAAAAGGTTTTATGTTATGTTTTTTAAATTATTTATGTTATTTTTTTTTTCATAGGTAACTTTTTTATTTTTTTCTGGTAAACCTTTTTCTTAGCATTTGTATTTCAAATTATTCACTTAAATTTTTACATAATAATATTTTTAGCTGTTTTTGTATTTAAAATTTTTAAAATTTTTTTTTTTTTTTATTACTTTTGTTTTTTAGATATATAATTTTTGTTAAAACCTTTTCTGTTATTTATTTAAAATTTTCCATAGAATATTTCCTATTTTTCTCAAAAATTTTTAGTTTCTTTTCCTTCAAATATTTTTAATTTTTTATTTTTTCTTGGAAAAATGTTTCTTCTAACGTCTTTGCTACTAAATTCGCGCCGTTAACCTAATAGTCTTTCACCTCATCGACAATTTGTAAACCCAGACAGTAAATTTTTTTTAGGCATGCCAAAATTTTTTGTTTGTATTAAAAAATTGTTTTATATTTTGTCTGTGACGCATTTTATTTGGCTTGCCTTTGTAAGAACTTTTGTATGTGCTAATGCTAATAGAATCGTCTATAGAAATATTCATAAGCATTACTCTCGATATACTAAGTTGGTAACGCGAATTACTTTTTAGCAGAACACGTTTCTGTATTGTTTTTTTTTGTTTTTTTTTTTTGAAAAAAACATTTTTGGCAAATATTCAAATATAAGTGGAAAGTGGAATTTTTATACCTTTCATGAACATGAATTTATAATAATTATAACTTTGGTCCGATGTTTGTAAGTATGAGAAGAAGAAGAGATAGACCCATCAATAAGTATACCAAAATGATCAGGATGACGAGATGAGTTGATTTAGCCATGTCCGTCTGTCCGTCTGTCTGTCTGTCTGTTTGAACGCAAACAAGTCCCTCAGTTTTTGAGATATTTGGCTGAAATTATGTATGCGGCCATTTGTCGGAACCAGCAAGATCGGACAGATATTACATATAGCTCCCATACAACCGATTATTCCGATAAACGGATTTTGGGCTATAACACCTGTAATTAAACACGTAGAAACGTGAAATTTTGGAAGCATCGCTATTTTTATTTGTAAAATATCGATGTTGAAAATCATTGAGATGGAATAAATATTTCACATAGTCCCCATACAATCGATTGTTCCGATAAACGGATTTTGGGCTATAACTCCTGTAATTAAAGAGGAAGGGGCGTGACATTTTGTAAGTGTTGCTATTTTTATATATGAAATATTGATGTTGAAAATCATTGAGATGGGATATATATTTCACATAGCTCCCATACAATCGATTATTCCGATAAACGGATTTTGGCCTATAACTCCTGTAATTATATAGGTAGGAACGTGAAATTTCGTAACTATTGCTATTTTAGAATGTGGAATGTCGATGTAAAAAATCAATGAGATTGGACCAATATAACACATCGCCCCCATATAATCGATAGTTCCGATAATTTCGGTATGAGCGGAAGTTAAATTCACACAGGCTGTACTGGGATCAAACAGTGAAAATCGTTACGCTTATTCATGAAAGGTATTTAGCCTTCGGCACAGCCGAAGACAGCTTTCCTTACTTGTTTCACCTAAATTTTTTATTTTGCTTGTATGCTAGACAAATTGGCATGAAAATGGTAATGAAAAAATTTTTAATATTTGATTTTTATGGCACACATTATTATTTAATATTATTTTATTATCTTTCGTCAGCAAATTTTGTGGAAACTTTGATTTAAAACTATATTTTTAAAAATCAATCTATGTCAGTTGGTGAACACAATATTGAAGCGAAGCTTGACAAAACAAACCACAAATATAAATAGGATTTATTGTATATCTCGACACCAGCGCCACCTAGTGGGTGAATTTTTGTAACAAGGTTGTTGATTATATACAAAACATACGTGCTACTAAGGTAAATAGAGCGAGCTACATTTGAATAAAATCGGACCATAACTACGGATTTTGTAAATATAGCGACTCCAGTGCCACCTAGCGGGAAAAATATATAAACTGAAGCATCATCGGGAATAACGTTCTAAGGGTAATTTTTTTCAAAACCTTGCATTGTCCAGATGACAAATTTTCTAAAATTTGACACGCCAAAACAGTAAAAATGTATTTAAAAATAGTAGGCTACCCTGCTAAAGCATGCTGTAGGAAACTCCAATACACTTACAGCATTTTTGACAACACCTACACAATTACAAAAAAACTTCTGCTGTTTCTTTTTAGTTTGATGTTCGTGTCAGAGAAAAAAAATCTTGACATTTTAATTTTCAAAAATATGAAAAATAATTTGTATTTTAAATTTTTTGAGAGAACGTATCCAAGGAATAAACTGTCAAAATGTGAAATCGGATGATAACCACGACTCTTTATTGATAATGAAAATTTTTAAAATCACTAAAATTTTATAGATGAATCTCCCTGATCATAATACCTTTCATGAAGATGAAATGGTAATATAACTTTGGTCCGATGTTTGTAAGTATGAGAAGAAGAAGTATACCGAAATGATCAGGATGACAAGACGAGTTGATTTAGCCATGACCGTCTGTCTGTCTGTCTGTCTGTCGGTCTGTCTGTTTGAACGCAAACCAGTACCTCAGTTTTTTTAGATATTTGGCTGAAATTTGGTATGCGACCACCATTTTATAATAAGAAATCTTTTGTCGGAACCAGCAAGATCGAACCGATATCTCCCATACAATCGATGTTGAAAATCATTCTAATCTAATCTTGGCTTGCGTCATAATGGCGCTTAACCGCCTAGGCGATTTTGGCCGTTTCGTACACTGAGAGAAATGCCTTGAATGCTGTGACAATATCACTATTGATAGCGACGAGTTTGATTCAACATTCATTCAGAATGAGCAATTTATCAAAAATTATTTCATCATCATTTATTGGCGCTTAACCGCCTAAGCGATTTTGGCCGTCGCCTATCAAAGCACGCCAGTCATTCCTTTTTAGCGATAACTGACGCCAATTGGAAACCCCAAGGGAGTTCAAGTCATCCTCCACCTGTTGTTTCCATCTCAGTCGAGGCCTCCCCCTTCCTCTGCTGCCGAATTCGGGTGACGATTGGAAAACCTTCTGGGCTGGAGCTTCTTTGTCCATTCGCATGACGTGACCCAGCCAGCGGAGCCTTTGGGCTTTAATTCGCTGGACTATGGTCAGATCTGCGTAAAGCTCGTACAGCTCATCGTTAAATCTCCTTCGATACTCGCCGTCGGCATCACGGGAAGGACCATAAATCTTCCGGAGAACTTTTCTCTCAAATACTCCAAGGGCCATCTCATCTTCTCTTGACATTGTCCATGAATCTGAGCCATACATCAGGACAGGTATGATGAGAGACTTATAGAGCGCGATCTTTGTTCTTCGAGAGAGGACTTTACTTCTCAATTGCCTACTCAGTCCAAAGTAGCACTTGTTCGCAAGAGTGATTCTCCGTTGGATTTCTAGACTGATATTATTTTCGGTGTTAATGCTGGTTCCCAAATAGACGAAGTCCCCCACAGTTTCAAATTTGTAACTATCAACAGTGACGTGGCTGCCAAGGCGCAGGTGCGCCGATTCTTTCTTTGATGACAGCAAATACTTCGTCTTGTCCTCGTTGACCGCAAGACCCACTTTTTTCGCTTCTTTATCCAGTCCAGAGAAGGCAGCGCTTACGGCGCGGTTGTTAAGGCCAATGATATCAATATCATCGGCATACGCCAGCAATTGCACGCTCTTGTAAAAGATTGTACCATTGCGGTTTAGCTCTGCTGCTCGAATTATCTTCTCCAGCATCAGGTTGAAGAAATCGCACGAAAGGGAGTCGCCCTGTGTGAAGCCTCGGTTGGTTTCAAATGGCTCAGAGAGGTCCTTCCCGACTCTGACGGAGCTGTTAGTGTTGCTCAACGTCATTTGGCAAAGCCGTATAAGCTTTGCAGGGAAGTCAAATTCAGACATGGCGGCATACAGGCAACTCCTTTTTGCGCTGTCAAAAGCGGCTTTGAAATCTAGCTATCTTCACTTCACCATAGTCAGGTGGTGGGACGACTTTTCCATTGTCAGGGATTGGGGTATCGGGTTCGACGTCTCCCTCGCAATTTAGCAGTGAGGAGAAGTGCTCCCTCCATAATTTAAGTACATTCTGTACGTCGGTTACCAGGTCGCCATTATTGTTCTTACAGGAACTTGCCCAATTGCAAATTTATTGGAAACTTTCTTTTAGAATTAGTTTCAAAAATGATCTATGTTCCTGAGTTTTTTTTAATCAATCTATGTCAGTTGGTGAACTCAAAATTTTGATATAAACTCGATAAATTTTTTGCTGAGATTGGTTGACTGTTCTTAAATTAAATCTAAAAGAGGTCGTTCTTCAAAGGAACTTATGCTCTCAGCGTTCTTCAATATAGTTTCATAAAATATCAAACTCATCGAACAAATTTGATCACTCATCTTACCGTTAACTTTTTTCGAAAATCTCCCGTTCATAAAATGGAATACAATTTTTGACTTTTTTTACAAAATGCTTTTAATTCTGTATTTTTCAATGATAAAAAAATTGTCTTTCGATTCTCATACACTACAATTTTTTTACAAATTATTTTCCTTTTTCTTAAATAACAACG
The DNA here is from genome assembly GCA_964058755.1 of Campiglossa producta. Lineage (NCBI taxonomy): Eukaryota > Metazoa > Arthropoda > Insecta > Diptera > Tephritidae > Campiglossa > Campiglossa producta. The sequence goes on along the minus strand of CAXKVI010000002.1, from coordinate 145,277,184 downwards.
TTATTAAGTCCCGCGAAAGAAGCGACTAGTATATATTTCAATTCATTCCTTTACTTTTAGCCCACCCATTTTCATACCTTTGGCACCTTTTAGCGAATTCACATTGTGTTGAAATATATTTACAGATGCCAAGACATTATTTTTAGATAAAATAAAGTGGCATTTATGTTTTCATCAACACATACAAAACGAAATTTATTACAGAAATTAAACAAGCAGAGCAGGTCTTATACCTTTCATGAATATACTAAAAAAAAAAAGATTTTAAAATTGTTTCGCCAAAATTCAAAAACTCATGAAAACCCAAAAAACACCTATCTAAAAATGTAAGGATATCTTTATATATGTATGTCGGCGGTATAATATAAAAACTTTTGAGATAAACATTTAATGCCCAAATTTATCCACACAATTTTTAGGATTTTAAAAAATTAAAAATTTTCTTATTTAAAAAAAATTAATACCTGTATGAAAATTATACTTGTATAAAGAATAATACTTATATACAAATTTATTACTTGTATCAAAGCACACAAATAATTGTAATACTTGTATGAAAAATAAAATGAACTTGTATGAGAATGGTACTTGTATACAAAATAATGCTTGTATAAAGAATAATGCTTATGTGAAAAATAAAATTTGTATGAAAATTTAATACTTGTACCAAAAAAATACTTGTATGAAAAATAATACCTGTGTGTGAGTGATACTTGTATAAAAAATAATACTTATATGATAATAATATTTGCATGTAACTTGAATACTTGTATCAAAACAATACTTGTGTGAAAATAATACTTGTAGGGGAAATAATGTTTGTAGGAAAATTCAATACTTGTATGAAAATAGTACTTATGTGAAAAAAAATCTTGTATGAAAATAATATTTGCATGAAAATGGTACTTATATGAAAAACAATATTTGTATGAAAGTTTAATACTCGTATCATAACAATACTTGTATGAAAATTTGAGTTCCATAGACTATCATACTACTCCTAGACATCTACTACTTAATGTTCATGAAAGGTATAAGCACCAAAAGGCACCAGGCCCGTGCGCAGGAATTTGCTATAGGGGGGGTTTTGAACTTTTGGATGCTCCGAAGGTTGTGAATTTTGACAGTTTTTATGAAAAAATTCAGTCGTTGAGAGCCTGGGGGTTTGAACCCCCAAAACCACCTCCTGCGCACGGGCCTGAAAGGCACTCATGTAAAATACACGACAATTGGCAGCCAATTGCATTTGCTGCACGGTTACAAATTTGAACCTAAATTTTAAACTTTTTTGGACTACATATACATATGTATATATGACCAAACCAAATTTGGTTTCAAATTCAATCTAGACCGGTTTTCAAGAAAATTGGCTAAATGAATCGGGTTTCAATTATAAACCAGAAATGTTTTAACAATTTTTTAAAGATAAAATAAATTTTATGTCCGTTAGCGGGGATTCGAACCAAGACTCCCCGCATCATGCCCGTCTGCTCTACCACTGAGCTACATCGCACACATAAATGTTGTTGGCAAAATTCAATCTTGAATAAGCTTTCAAAAATAAATTCAAACAAAATAAAAATTGTAGACCGAAACGGTTTTAGTTTTAACCAGAAAAGTTTTCATTTTCAAACCAAAAAGTTTTAATTTTAAACCGAAAAGTTTTAAGAATAAAATAAAATTAAAAAAAAGTGGCACGAAAACGCTCAGGAGTCACAGCCGACTGCTCTACCGCTGAGCAATGCCGCACATTAAGTTGTGAGCAAAATTCAATTAGATTCAAACAAACCAAAAAAATGTATACTGCTTTTTCTTTTAGATTTTAAATCGAAACCAAAAGAAATTGAATTTTTTTTTTAACTTTTGGAGGCTAACAAGGCATTCACGTTGACAATAAACTCGAGTTTATTGACAACAACAATATAAATAAACTTAAAAAATGCCCCTTTAACTCGAGTTTATGGCCCAAAAGAGCGCCATATTAAAATATTCCAAAAAAAAGTTTAAAAAATCGAATATACTTTAGACGGGTTTGAAATTTAGGCTCATTTTTTTAACCGTGTGTTTTATTATTGTAAGAATTACGCATTACGCAAACAAATCTATAATTAGCACCTTGTGAGAGCAGCACGTGCAAGTGATTTTTGAATGACTTCCCAGGCACGCACATACTTACAAACATGTTGTTTTTTAAAAATGTCGTATGTTAAAGATGAATGCGGAAGGAAAGCAAAACAAAGGCAGATATAAAAATATTTACGACTGAGAAGAAAGTGTTGTTTTTGTTTATATTTTCGATTTATTTTGATTCTCTGTTTGTTTACTGGGCTTAATTTAAACGATTATTCAAAATCTCGTCAAAAATTCTTTTGTTAGTGCCATAAATAGTATCGTGTTTTTATACAGTTTGACCCAATTTTTTTGTTCAAAATTTGGAAAAATATAAACTTTCTGAAAAATCTACCATTTTTTATAATTTTGCTTTCACTAAATTTTAAACAAGGTCTGAAACCGATTAAAATAACGTTCCGGTTTCGGTTTCGGTTTTGCAACGTGTTTCGGTTTCGGTTCCGGTTTCGTCTCCAAAATTTATTTCGGTTTCGGTTACGGACTACTACTAAATACTCAAGTACCTATGTAGCTACGAAATAGGTCTGAATTTTCATAACTTTTTTCCTGCGACCATGATGGGATTTCTCCAATATAATAATACATTTTATTAACGCTATGTATGGATGAAATTTCTGCAAAACAAATTCCTAAAATTAACTCTACTTTTTTAATAAAAAAATATTAAAATGGAAGCCAAATGTATAAATCATTAAAAACATTAAAATTGGTGGCGCTTTCTGAGACAAGCCTGAACATTTCTTTTTTGGATCTCGTAAATTTGTTTCGATCGCTTCATTCAACTATAGGTAAACTTCCTCTTTCAGAATTTTATACTGATGTCAAAACGTGGCTCGACAATCTTCCATGAAAACTTTCAGGGTACCTGTTTGTAAAAGGAAGTACCTATGTGCCCACTCACAGAAGTAAGGTATTGAAAAAATTCAAAACCGTTTGGAACCGGTTCCGGCTTTTGAAACGGTTTCGGTTTCGGTCTTTTCCAGATCAGAATAACGGCTACGGTTTCGGTTTCGGTTTTGAAAGATGAATCGGTTTTAATCGGTTACGGTTACGGTTTCGGTTTCAGTCCTTGATTTTAAACCATGTTTTTTTTTTAATTTTATCGCAATTTTCGTAGCAAAGCAGTCAAGCGAACTTCGTGCAGTTATGCACTTTATTCACTTTGAATATTACTTTTGGAATTCTTACACTTTTTGAATTACATTTTTTTCCTTCAGTCTATTGCTTTTTGATCGAAGAAATTAAATTGCAAATAGTTTTTCGTGACTTTTTCATTATTTTTAGTTTAAATAAATTTTATAAAAACTTGTTCCAGAAAAATGGTACACTATAAACAGCAGCTGACACACACTGACCTAATACAGTCAATTTTCAGTTGACATGTCATGTGCAAGAGTTTGCAATTTTAGTTGACTTTTGATATCCTTTTTTTGCTATGCAACGAAAAAGGAGCATGCGCTTTACTTAAGGAGCAGAAGTTTATTGTTTTTGCTTATAATTTGGAAAAAGCGGTCATGTGAGTCATATAGAAACTGTAATATTTTTCCAGCAGTTTATTGAAAAACTCAATTACACACCTTACAAAAGCTAACTAAAACCGAAAAAAACCAAAGTTTTTTTCATGCTTATCTAGTTATGACTCATAAGATTCTATCCTAAAACTTACTATAAAATTGATTTGTAATACATACGTCACTGGTGCGGTAGAGAGGTTCTTACGTACATATTTACAGCGATACCTCCATTAAACGAAATAAAGGATTTGAAACAAAATAAAATTTAAAGGCTGCAAGTAAAAAGGATACATATGTACATATTTAAAAAAAACTCTAATAAAAAGCGGTAGAAAAAATTGCCAGTAAAAAGTAGACCAATCGTTTTTTTTTTTCTATTTAACTAAAATATACGACATTTCTTCCTTTTAATAAAAAAAAAAAAAACATTTGTCTACCTTTTACTGCCATTCGCTTTTGTTTAATACTTATATTTCAAGCCTCTGTTTTCCTTGGGTTTTAGTCTCTGTGTTTACAACTCTCAAGTTTTTACTATTTCTCAAAAGTTTCTATTTTGGAGATAAAAGTACTCCCTATGAATATTAATGTTATGGTTTTATATACTTATGCTTGTACATTAGAAAGTGTATGTATGTGTATACATATCATATTTGTGTGTAAGTATGTGTGTATGAATATAAAAAATATTATACTTAAACACTCTCAATTTTTTTACTGAATTTTTACGGGAAACGGTCTAAATTCTAAAATAACAATTCTCAAGTCAAAATTCCGGAATCAAAATTCTGGGTCGACAAAATTCTTGAAATCGGAATTTCGCTTTTTTGGCTGTATTCAAAATTCTGGTTTTTCATAATTCCGGAATTTACGTTTTCCAGAATTAATTCTGGAAATTTTTTCCCCAAAAATTTTGCAAAATCGTATATTTTATATAAACTTGCTTTTATTTAAGAAATATACAAACGTAACTCAAGCTTAACTGTTTGCTGGGATCTCTTACATTCTGAGGGTCATCAGTCTTTTCTTTACTATTATAAATTTTTATATTTATACTTTTTTGTTGTATTTTATTTATTTTTAATTTTATTTTCCTTGTTTTATTTATTTTTGCTCGATTTTTATTTTATTTTGCTTTATTTTATTTTATTTTAACTTAATTTATTTTATTTTATCTAATATGATTTTATTTCGATTTACTCTATTTTTTTTTATTTCCTTTTATGTAGTTTATTTGAATTTAATTTAATTTTATATAATTAAGTTTTTTTTATTTAATTTTCTTATTTTATTTTATTTTATTTTAATTTCTTTTATTTTTTTATTTTGTTTTATTTTATTTTATTATATTTTATTTTATTTTAGTTCATTTTATTTTATTTTATTTTTTTTTTTACTTTATTTAATTTTTTGTTATTTTATTTTTTTTTTTAATTTTATTTTATTATATTTTATACTTTTTTCTTTTTATTTTTATTTTTATTTTTTTGTTTATTTTATTTAAACTTATTTTATTTTATTTTATTTATTTATTTTATTTTATTTTTTAGTTTTTTTTAGTGTATTTTGTTTAATTTTATTTTAATTTTTTTCCATATGCGTGAATTTAATATATGTACCTCAGTTTATAGTTAGCTTACAATTGCTTTTTTCCTGCAGGGTGGTTACCTACTTATGAACACAATATCAAAGCTAGAACTCATTTCCTATGTTTCTTATAATTCCTTAGACAATTTGTAGCCAAGTAATCGAATAACGTAATTTGCATTGCTGATGACATTCGGAAAAATCAATTAAAAAATACTTAAACACACAAAAAAAGTATTAAACTATTCTTTGATTTAAAAAAATGTTTTAATAGAGCTCATGAAGTTTTAGTATAGATAGTGTGATCGAGATTTTCCGAAAACTGGCTAGCTAAAACTAACTAGCATAAAGTCGAAGCTGTCAAACAGCCAGTACAAACAATTAAACAACGTACACGCCAATCTTTCAGTCAGTCAGACAGCTAATCACTAGCTCATTTGAACACAACTAAAAATATCAGCACAATAGGTATTATAAATGTTTATTGCATCAGCTGTACTTTGAACCATTACCAACAAAAATATCTCACAGTGTACAGTTGCCACAAAAATTCATTATAAACGAAAAGCAAAAAAAGAAAATCAAAAAGTAATCAAAACTAAAGTAACCAACACAAAAAGGCATTTGTCAAACAAAAAAAAAAAAAAAAAAAAGCGCGGCGACAATCTTGCTATGTATACAAATCATAGTATCGCTTCCCTGGTTCTATAATGACGCAATTGTGAAATATTAAGTTTTGGTGAAGCAAGTTTCAATATTTGTATGCGCATATGTTATGGACAATTGGAACAACTTCGCAAGCGTCTAGCGTGGAAACTATTTGTAATAGAATTTTAAAATTTATACACAGCAAAGATGATTACTTTCTCGAAACTTGGAAATTGACAATTGCGTAATTATAGAACCAGGGAAGCGGTATATCTCAAACAATAACAATTAACAATGATACAAATTCTCAACAAATAGATAGATATCTATGAATTACTGAGTGAATTTTAAAAACAAAGAAAACATAATCAGTCCGCCTGGTGGTTTTTGTTTTTAATGGTTGTGTGTTGATTTCGGTGAGGGATTGCGCTGTTCGATAAAGTGAGTATCATTTTACTATGAGTATGAGTAAGCAAAAAACAGTGCTTTACTACGATAGTAGCCAATCGATTTAATGAAAACAAAGCAATTGATGAGTGAATAAACAGCTGATGTAACAATTTTTTTGTGATTGTTGTGTAGCGATCGATTTATTTTTACGCGGGAAGGGTAATAACTACTTAGGAGAAGCTTTAAATATTTTATTTCATCTTTTAACTTTTTTAAGTCAGATCTTGAAACGATATTTCAGTGCGATTTGTTCCATCTTATAAACCCGTAAGTAGGGTATTGATTTCACTATTGAAGAAAATAACAAGGTCGAAAAAGAGTTGGTTGATCTTTTTTTGATTAGATTTTCTTCAACCACCGATGTCTGATGGTGTATATTTTTGTGAATCGATCGATTAGTTTTTTGAAAAATTTTGGAAATGCTTCGACAATAAGTGATTTTTATTTTCTACTAAATACCGACTATTCTAATTTATTAAAAATCGATTATCATTTCTTAAATTTTTTTAACATATATAAACTTTAAAAGGTTTGTTTTTATTTCGAAAAAAAATTATAAATAATTCAATGCTAGCATATGTAAACATATGCCTCAACATGCACACGCTAGGGTGGTTCAAAAAACTAAAATTTTTCTTAGAGACCTAGGGACCCTCCGATTTTTTTACATCTAGCAAAAGAATAATCTGCAAAATTTCAGCACTGGAACATATGAAAGGCGGCGCTCAACGATGTTTAATTTTCATAAATTTCTTTGAAGGAGTAAATTTAAAAAATTTTTTAATGCTATTTTTTTAATGATTTAGATAAAAAAAAATGTGTTTTCTTCAATAAATTTGATATAAAACACGTTAAGCATGTTCAGATTACTGAAATGTAAAATAAATATAAAATATCAAATATTAGCTATTTTCTGGTACTTAGAGACTTTTTTTTCAGGTATAACAGATACTTCAAATGATTGCTCGCAAAATGGTTACGTGTTTCAAATATCCACATAAATTACGGTTTTTCCCTCCTAACACGTCTCGTAACTTTTTTAGAAACTGTAGAAAAAATCCCGTATTAACTTCTTTGAACAGCATTGAGCGCCGCCTTCCAAGTGGCCTATGACCTTGAAATTTTGGCTCCCCACTTCTTTTATTAAACCAAAAATAATTGGGGGTCCCTTGGCCTTTAAATTCAACTTGAGTTTTTCCCATACGATTCTGAACCACCCTAACACACATTAAAAAAAAAGCACTTAAAAAAATTCAGAAAAAAGTCAAATCAACAAATTTACGGCGACTAACAATTTTCGCACTCAACTGTAGCTTATCGCAAATGAATACTAAAAATTAAGACTAAAAAATAATAAATTTTTAATACATACACTAGTGATATGCTCATCCAGCTGCAGCGGTTCGTTCAGCTCTACACCCAAGTTCGCGGCAGGAGTCAAGAGTATTGGCACAGACATTTTGTGATTTTTTTGTTATTGTAATCCCCTTTGAAAACTAAAGCTATTATTTCAGGAATTTTCGGCAGTTTTTAGCTCGACGTAGAATTCAGCGGAAGCGGAGCACTTATTTTGCCTTGAAGTACCTAGGTAACTATGAGGAATTTTTAAAATACTGGGCAGGAATTTGTTTAGCTTGATTTAAGAAAAGTTTTCTCTAGCACATTTTGTGTTTACCCATTTTTGTGTGTTTGTGAGTTTCTTTTGGTATTTGGCACTTGTATGAAAAAATGCTAATAATCTTGTTTGAAATAAATTCGGTTTTACTTTGCTTTATTCAATATTTGATCACTTTTTATGCTCTCGCACATATTGTTTCTGTTTCTGCTTTGTCTTTCTTATCAACCTTTGGTTAAATAACTTCACTTTTTTCTTTATATTCTCTTAAATTTTCGTTAGCAAAAATTATTTATCCTTGTTTGCTTTTAGAGGTCCTCTCTCTTTGAATATTTATTTAAGTATCTTGTACTATGTCTTTTTCACCACAAATTGAAAAACGGTTTGTTGTTTAAACAACAGGCAACGTCTCAATTTAAAGCGTTTATTTCGCTGCTTTGCACTTTTGTATCTCGACCGCATAACAAAAGCAAGTGACGTTGACTTTGGCGGTAGAGTAGAGCGCTCAATTTTTACCATATAGAAATACGAAAGATACAGGTAGAAGCGCATGGTAGCAACAAGAACGCTCTCTTCATTCACACACGCACCGGAGTGTTTGGGTGTATGTTAAACTGTTGCGCATGTGTTGGTGAGCATATCATGAGTGTGTTGTCACAAAGGCACCATGAAAGGCGTGAATTCCCAGCAATAAATGCAGCACTCATATGAGACTTATTACATCAGATCGAAGGGCTTACATTGCAGCATTGCAGCACTATAGAGTATTTTGATAAAATCTTTCTCAGAACGGAGTGGTAGATAACCCTAATATTTTTCAAAAAAAAACCTATCTCAGAACTGTCTTCTATTTTACCTCAGAACATCAGATTTTTTTTCAAAAACGCTTTATTCGACCAACTTTGTTCAGAAAAAAAACTTTGTTCAGTTTCAATGAAAATTATTTGACGTTTGTTAACGATAAAGGCCTAACTAAAAAGCTTGAAGTCCTTTCCAAAAAAAAAAAATTAGTATATTAAAGTAGTGGCGTATGTCCAAAAATTTACCTCAAAACGGAAGAACGGAAAAATTTTGCAAATAAACAAAACACTATGGGGCATGGTCATAGTCGAGATAAAGTAGGTACTAACGTAAGCGTCAGCTTTTTGACACCATTTACAACGGATTGTCATAAAAGCTGACGCTAACTTTAGTACTACTGTGTTTCGACGTAACTATTTGTTTCGACTATGACTATTCCCCTATATGTTTATGTACATTTAGAAAGTGTCAACATTTGTCTATCCAAAACCGTTTTTAAAAATAGTTGAATATTTTTTTTATGAATTTTTTTTTACGAAAAAACTTAAAAAAAAACGTTGTTTTGAATCTAAAACTATATTTTGGGGTGTAACAATTTTGTTTAACGCTGTTTCGTGTATAATTCAACCAGATGAACAATTTTTTCTAAAAGTATAAAATCACGGTAGCACTGTGTTATATTTAAGGGTCAATATCTGAGTAAAATTTGGTATTTTTTCTTCATATGGTAATTTTAACATAAAACAAATTAATTAGGTACGATTTTTAGGCACTGGTAGTATTTTACAAAAATGAGATTTATAAAAGCAAAAGTTTATGAAAATTAAAAGTTCCTTCTTTTTACTATAGCTCACACAATTTCGTTGGAGGTATTCATTTAATACGTATGTGTACAAATGTATACATACATTTGTGTTCTTTCCGCACTTACGTATTCTCCATAAAAAGTCGTACGACTCGCATCATAAAATGATAGCATAAACAATAACAACTCACAATTGCCTTTGAAAAACCCAACAAACATCGAGCACCAAAAAATCAAACGTTTGAGAAAACATCTATTCTCAACTTTTTCTCAAATGTTGTTTATATAAAAGGATTATTTGTTGAACTATATTAATTTAAAAATATTATGTAAAATTTAACTGCATAAATGGAAACTCGCTTTTTATTAAAATGGATATTTGGTTTGCATGATTGGCATCTCTGAATAAATATTTCAATGAGAGCATGTGGATTCCATTTCGAACCACTCCGCTCAGTTTGAGAAAACTTTGGAAATTCTGCCGTTCTTAATTTGAAAAACAGGGAAAATCCTATATTAAAAATGAGCCTTTTAGGTTGAGAACGCTATCAACGGTTATTTCGGATCAAATTGAAAACGAACGTTTGAGATTTGAGAAGATGGTTGGTTCTCAAATGCATTTCAAATTAAGATTAGCTAAAAATGTTTGTTGGGAAGTGTCAAAGTTACTCACGCACACACACAAATACCGAACTGCACGCATAATTTCTCACCCCTAGTTGTATGTAATTGTGTTGGCGCTGATTTTTAATGGGCGGTGCTCACGTCATTGTTGATACGGCTGCGCTCTCTTGTTTTTGTTCACAATAATATTATTGTAACTGTTAAAAACAAGTAAATTTTTTACAAAATATCGATGTAGGTATGTTAATTTGATGGCGCATTCCTGTTTTGTTGTTACATAGATTATTATCTGGAGGTAGAGCTTCGTTGACTTTGAAAAATGTTGCCCCTTTTGTCCTACTCTCTTTTGCAGTCAAATTTCTATGTATGCGTGAAAATTTTCGTTTTAACATTTGATTTGCGCTTATTTATAAAACATACTCATATCAGCTGAGATATTTTAATAGTTGTTGTTTATGTTTTTGTGATGGTTTAAAAGAATTTATTGACATTATTCCCAGAATTCTGTGGTGTTTTATTTATTATATGCGAAGAACAAGAATAACATATGAAACGATCCTTTTTAATATACATATTAATTTAAATATATCCATATTTAACCTGAAAATTCTGGATTATTAGCACAACGACGCAGATATATGTATGTATTATGAAAATACATACCGTAAAAATTCAACCGACACTGATAACAACATTAACAATTACCTGATGATGTGCACTGTGGGTTATTTTTAAGGAACTGTGACCAAAATAAAACACCTCTGTACCTGGTACGGCTCGGTCAGGTCTTAAATAAAAATATATGCTAATATTAAAAAAATAATCAATTTGTAAACAATTTTGAATTAAGTATTTAAAAATTTTTGTTTAAACTGTTTTTAATTTTAAAAAGAAGACCAAATGTTATTTTAATTTTAAAATCTTGTTTTTTTTATAGATTTAGAGCGGTTTTCCCGACTGCCTGCTAAAGTCAAAGTTCACTGTCAATTTAACAGCCACTTCATTTGCCCTCCATTTGACCAAGAGGATTAATTTATAGCGAGCGTCAAAGCTTACGGGTGGTCGAGAAATCGGCCCTTAGACATCAACATTGACGCAAGCAGTTGGGCATTATAATTATTACCACAGTGTAAATTAAGACGAAATTCAAATATGAATGTTGTGCATTCGTTTGCCAGGGCGTATGAGTAACTTTTTGGAACAAAATTTAAAAAGCAGTAAAAAAATGTTAGAGCAAAGTTATGAAAAATCTGGTTAATCTTTGATGTTATTCCATATAACTTAACCCTAAATTAATCTGAAAGATGACAGGTCCTTTTTTCTATTTTTGATTTTTTTTTATATTTTTTATTAAATTTTTTTATTTTATTTTTTTCCTACATTTCATTTTACTCACAACTTTTTCACTCATCATAATCTTTAATTAATCGGATAAATGTCTGATGCTTTTTTCCATTTTCCTTCATTTTATTTTACTTTATGTTTTTTATCTATTTTTATTTTATTTATTTTTTGTTAAATTTTTATATAATTTTAATTTTGCTTTGCTTCATTTTATTTTATTTAATTATTTTTTTCTATTTTTGTATTTTTTAAATTTTATATTTTAACTGTTTTCAATTTTTAGTTTATTTTTTTTATTTGCTTTTATTTTGTTTTATTTAATTAAATTTATTTTATTTTATTATTTATTTTATTTTATTTTACTTCATTTTATTTTGGTTTATGTATTTTGTTTTATTTTATATTATTTTTTTAATTTAATTTTATTTTTTTTATTTTATTTTATTTTATATTACTCTATTTTATTGCATTTGATTAATTTAATTTTTTTAATTTTATTTAATTTTTTTATTTTATTTTATTTTTATATATATATTTTTTTTTATTTTATGTTATTTTATTTTATTTTATTTTTAAATAAATTTCTTAAACATTTCAGCGGATTTAACACACTGTGAACTGTGAAATCAACAACTATACGACGGCGTGCACAGCTGTTTCAAGTAAATACAAACTGAAAAACAAATTAAGGTAAATTTATACTTTTGTAAACATAAACTGGAACAACTACAAGAAACGTAAATAAAAAGCACATAAATCAGTTTACATTGGCAAATATTATGCTGCTAACAAGCCATTGGAATTATTGAGCTTTGAGCACACATGCCTAGATAACTACATACATATATGCAGTTATACCATCACAAAAGACTTTAAATCCATTGCCTCTTATAAATCTATAACAAAAGTTTAATACTACTTAACTAAAGTACAGTTTCGTTAAAAAGCAATACAAACACGTGCTACACCACCACGCAGCATGTCAAGTTTAGTTTTTATCGACGTAAAACTTGAAATACCATAACAACTACGGCACACGCCCACTTTTTTGAAACACATGAATACATACATACATTTAAATATTTTAAATTTTACGACCAACACTCTCTTCGTTGAAAACTTGTTGCCAACTCATTCTCGTATTTCTTATCGTCTCAGCTGATATTTTTGTTGTCGTCGTATATAGTATTTGATTCGTTCGTTTATACTATATAAGTTTATAGTTATATCGTAAAAATATAGCGAGCAATAAATAAATTTCCTGTTCTTATCGCTTAAACTTAAACAAATTTATGCACGCACACACTTTGTAGCTAATTGTGTAAAACAAAAACAACTTGTCAACGCAGTGAGTATAGTTTTACGTGAATCTTGTATTTCTCTGTTATTATTTCATATTTGCAATATTTTTGTTGTTATTATTTGTTTACAGCAAAAATTGCGCATATTTACAGTTTTTAGTTTTAGCTAAATTTTTCCATTGAAATTGAATGATCACCTAACTGCTACTATTTAGAGAAAAAAACAATAGTTTATTTTGTAAAAGTGAGAAATTTTGACGTATATCTTTTTTGTACGAGGGTACAATATTATTCAGATATTTAAATTCGAACTGATAATGAAATTTATCATTACAATTTTATTTTATTTTAATGAGTTTTGTTTTATTTTCTTAAACTTTATTTCGCTCCATTTTATTCTTTTTGTATTATTTTTTTATTTTATTTTACATTTTGTATTTTACCTTATTGTACTTTTTTATTTATTTATTTTATTTTTTTTTTTTGATGGCCTTATTTATTTAAAATATAGATTTTTATGAATTTCTGAATATTAACTGAGTGTTTTATTCAAATTAAGGCCTCGAGCTCATAAAAATCTACACTTTTTATTTATTTATTTTCTTTTATTTACTTTTATTTTTTATTTCACTATATTTTTTTAATATTATTTTGTTTTATTTGATGAAATTTTTTTTTAGTTTGCTTTATTTTATATTATTTCATTAATTTAAAATTTTTTTTTTATAGTTATAGTTATATATATGTTATAGTTATTATTTTATTTTATTTTAATTTATTTTAACTCATTTTTTTAATTTTATTTTATTTTATTTTTGTTTTATTTTATTTATTTTTTATTTGATTAATTACACTGCTCTACACACATTCTGTCCTATGAACCAAATAGACTTTTTCGGAAAGTGGACAAAAAATAAAAATACACGTGTATCGGCGATTTTCATGTAGACGTCAGAATTTTTTTTCAACTTCAACTTTCAACTTTTTTGGAAAAATTTTGAGAACATTTTTGAGTATGCAGTTTTGTAGCCCATACAATTTTACTCTAAGAATTGCAAGTTAGAACTCCCTACAAATTTTCCCTGAATTATCAGAATTTTTCTTTCAAGGGTGTTGAGTGTTTTCCTCCATACAAAAGTAAATTTAGTTTGTGACTTGTATGGAAGAAAACACCAAAAAAATTCTAAAAAATATAAGGGGTCTCCTCTCTAAATTTTTTTCATAAAAAACACAGGAAATTTACACACTATTGTCAAAATTGGAAAATTTTATTTCAAATTTTTTTTATGAAACATCAAAATGCCTGTTTTTTGTTCTTGCATTTTGCAATTTTGACAATAGTGTGTTAAATTCTTGTGTTTTTTATGAAAAAAATTTAGAGAGAATACCCCTATAGTTTAAAAAAAACTAAAACCCACGCTTTTAGAGAGTATTGAACTAAAAAGTTGAAAATAATTTTAAAACCCCTACACAGTAGTATTGTGCCATAGTTCAATACTCTCTAAAAGCGTGGGTTTTAGTTTTTTTAAACTATATTTATTCAGTTTATATTCAGAAAGTTTTCTGAATACCAATTGTAATTTTCTGAATGTCAATTGTATTTTTCTGAATATCAAATGGAAATTCTGAATATGAATTGTAATTTTCTGAATATAAATTGTTACACTCGGAATATAAACTGAAAAAGGTGTAGTCAGAAAAAGTCTAATCTATTTTAGAAAATTACTAATTAGAAAAATTCCATTTCATACTACATTATTATTATAAGGCCTTATTACACCGCAACCATTAGTACGATCTATTGTACTACATGGTACTATGCAAACATTATTTGAAATTTTTGGTTTGCTTCTTTTTATACCTTTCATGAACATGAAATGGTATTATAACTTTGGTCCGATGTTTGTAAATATGAGAAGAAGAAGAGATAGACCCATCAATAAGTATACCGAAATGATCAGGATGACGAGATGAGTTGATTTAGCCATGTCCGTCTGTCCGTCTGTCCGTCTGTCTGTTTGAACGCAAACTAGTCCCTGAATTTTTGAGATATCTGGCTGAAATTTTGTATGTGGCCACCATTTTGTAATATAGGAATCATTTGTCGGAACTGACAAGATAGGACCAGTATAACATATAGCCCCCATACAACCGATTGTTCAGATATAAGGTTTTTTGGCCAAAACTTCTGCAATTAAAAAGTTAGGAACGTAAAATTTTGCAACTCGAGTACTTTCTATTTATGTAGTGTATATAGTGAAAATCAACAAGATCGGGCAAATGTAACATATAGCCCCCATACAACCGATTGTTCAGATATAAGGTTTTTTGGCCAAAACTTCTGCAATTAAAAAGTTAGGAACGTAAAATTTTGCAACTCGAGTACTTTCTATTTATGTAGTGTATATAGTGAAAATCAACAAGATCGGGCAAATGTAACATATAGCCCCCATACAACCGATTGTTCAGATATAAGGTTTTTTGGCCAAAACTTCTGCAAGTAAAAAGTTAGGAATGTAAAATTTTGCAACTCGAGTACTTTCTATTTATGTAGTGTATATAGTGAAAATCAACAAGATCGGGCAAATGTAACATATAGCCCCCATACAACCGATTGTTCAGATATAAGGTTTTTTGGCCAAAACTTCTGCAATTAAAAAGTTAGGAACGTAAAATTTTGCATCTCGAGTACTTTCTATTTATGTAGTGTATATAGTGAAAATCAACAAGATCGAGAAAATGTAACATATAGCCCCCATACAACCGATTGTTCAGATATGAGGTTTTTTTGGCCAAAACTTCTACAATTAAAAAGTTAGGAACATAAAATTTTGCAACTTGAGTACTTTCAATTTATGTAGTGTGTAGAGGAAAATCAAGAAGATCGGGTAAATATAACATATATGTATGTAGCCCCATACAACCGGTTGTTCCGATATAAGGTTTTTTGGCCAATACATCCGCATTTAAAAAGTTAGGAACGTAAAATATTGCACCTTTAGTACTTTTAAACATATGTAATGTGTATAGTGTAAGTCAGTACAATTGAACCATACAATCGATTGTTCCGATAACTCGGATTCTATTATTTTGTAAGTTTTTTTAAAATTATAACAAAGATGTGTAATGTGTATAGTAAATATAGTTAAATTGAAACAGGCTGTACTGGGGATCGAACAGTGAAAATCGTGACGCTTATTCATGAAAGGTATATAGCCTTCGGCACAGCCGAAGACAGCTTTCCTTACTTGTTTTCTCTTGTAATACAGATGCTTTTTCGTGTTTGGGTAAATACAAATATGATGTTGATATATATATGATCTAGTATGTCAACTGCTATATTTCTTGTGTATATACACAGAAATAAATATAGTTTAAAAAAACTAAAACTCACGCTTTTAGAGAGTATTGAACTAAAAAGTTGAAAATAATTTTAAAAACCCTACACAGTAGTATTGTGGAAAAAGCGTGGTCCGCTTTGTTCCATAATCTTCGTTTTTTATTTAAATTATTTTTACCTCTTTGTACCATGTACCCCAGATTGAAGGCAATATTCTTTAAAAGCGCGTGTTTTCGCTTTTTAAACTATATTTATTTTTTACTTTTTAGTTAAATGTGTTATGAAGTAATCGATAAATATATCGAAATATACCGCAGTGCCAACGAAACCTCTGGGCCTCCACTTTCGTTTGATACCCATATTGTAGGCAATTTTGAATATTATTGGACAACCTCATTATGACCGATAACTTAGTTATCGATAAATATATCGAAGTCCAAATTCAACCTCCTATCGTTTGACACCCAGATTGAAGGCACATTTCAAGGTTTTTCTGACAGTCATATGCCACTATCGGGTAGACTGCAACAAGCAAACATACATATGAATGTATGTACAAGTAAAGCGAATGAAAGCGTAGTAAAGAAACTAGCATTGTGTGGGAAAAGCGTCGAGCGCTCGATATACGAAAATTATGGCACAAAGCGGACCACGCTTTTTCCACAATACTACTGTGTAGGGTTTTTAAAATTATTTTCAACTTTTTAGTTCAATACTCTCTAAAAGCGTGAGTTTTAGTTTTTTTAAACTATATTTATTTTTTACTTTTTAGTCAAATGTCCTATGAAATTATCGATAAATATATCGAAAAATACAGCAGTCCAAAAGAAACCTCTGTCCTTCCACTTTCGTTTGATACCCATATTGTTAGGAAATTTTAAGGTATTTGGCCTCACATTTTGACAATAACTCAGTTATCGATAAATTTATCGAAATATGTCGATGCCCAAATGAAACCTGGGGCCTTCACCTTTCGTTTGATACCCATATTGTAGGGAATTTTGTAGGTTTTTGGGCAATCATATTTTGACCGATAACTCAGTTATCGATAAATTTATCGAAATATATTGGGCCTTCACCTTTCGTTTGATACCCATATTGTAGGGCAATTTTAAGGTTTTCGGGCAACCACATTTTGACCGATAACTCAGTTATCGATAAATTTATCGAAATATGTCGATGTCCAAATGAAACCTGCGGCCTTCGCCTTTCGTTTGATACCCATATTGTAGGGAAATTTTAAGGTTTTCGGGCAACCACATTTTGACCGATAACTCAGTTATCGATAAATTTATAGAAATATGTCGATGTCCAAATGAAACCTGGGGCCTTCACCTTTCGTTTGATACCCATATTGTAGGGAAATTTTAAGGTTTTTGGGCAATCATATTTTGACCGATAACTCAGTTATTGATAAATTTATCGAAATATATCGAAGTCCAAATGAAACCTGGGGCCTTCCCCTTTCGTTTGATACCCATATTGTAGGGCAATTTTAAGGTTTTCGGGCAACCACATTTTGACCGATAACTCAGTTATCGATAAATTTATCGAAATATGTCGATGTCCAAATAAAACCTGCGGCCTTCACCTTTCGTTTGATACCCATATTGTAGGGAATTTTTTAGGTTTTTGGGCAATCATATGTTGACCGATAACTCAGTTATCGATAAATTAATCGAAATATATCGAAGTCCAAATGAAACCTGGGGCCTTCCCCTTTCGTTTGGTACCCATATTGTAGGGAAATTTTAAGGTTTTTGGGCCACTGTGGCTTAGACCGAACGAGAGTCACATACATACAAGCAAGCAAACAAACAAACATACAAGTGAACCAAATAAAAGCGTGGTAAAAATCAAGTAAAATTTTTAGCGAGTTCTACCTTGCACATTCTTAGAGCAAAATTTAATGGGCTACAAAACTGCATGCTCAAAAATTTTCTGAAAATTCTGCCAAAAAAGTTCAAAATTTAGGTACACGTCAGAATTTTTTTATGTACACACATACATAACAAAAAAAATTCTGACGTGTATATGAAAATCGCCGATACACGTGTATTTTTATTTTTTGTCCACTTTCCGAAAAAGTCTATTTGGTTTATTTTTATTTTTATGGTTGTAAGGTTTGTACGCAAACTAGTCCCTCAATTTTAGAGATATCTCGATGAAATTTGGTATGAAGGCGTTATTTTATATGAGAATAATCATTTGTCGGAACCAGCAAGATCGGACCAAAACTACTCATAGCTCCCATACAATCGATTGTTGTATAACTTCTGTAATTAAAGAGCTAGTAACGTGAAATTTTGTAAGTTTTGGCATTTTTACATGGAAAATGTCGATGTTGAAAATCAGTAAGATCGGACCAATAGTACTCATAGCTCCCATACAATCGATTGTTCCGATAAACGGATTTTGGCCATAACTTCTGTAATAAAGTAGGTAGGAACGTGAAATTTTGTAACTACATATCGCTCTTTTTGCATGAACAATATCGATGTTGAAAATCATTGAGGCTTGATTAATATTTTACATAGCCCCCATACAATCGATAGCTCCGATAAACTGATTTTGGGCTATAACTCCTGTTGTTAAAAAGGTAGAAATGTAACTATTGTTCTTTTTGCGTGTGCAATGTCGACAGTAGGGTTTTCCACATAGCCCCTATATAATTGATTGCATCCTAAATATATCAGCGTAAGAGCGTCACTCTTTTATAGTGTGTTCATGTTTCAAATAACGTGACTCTATTCACGGCGGCCGCCGTGGTGTAGCGGTTAAGTGTTCGGCCTTCTACACCAAGTCGTGGCGGTTCGATGCCCGGCAAAAGTAACATCAAAAATTATTTAGAAAAATAATTTTCTAAAACGGGGTCGCCCCTCGGCAGTAGTTTGGCAAACTCTCCGGGTGCATTTCTGCCATGAGAAGCTTCTCAGCAAAAAATTCATTTGATTTGCAAGTGCCGTTCGGAGTCGGCAAAAAACTGTAGGTCCCGCTAAATTGTAGGAAAACTCAATAAGCAACACACCACAAGTTGGAAAGAGAAGCTCGGGTAAAAATATCGTTAGAGGTTATGATAACCTGTTGGTATATCGCCGCCATTAGTTTTTACTCATGAAAGGTATAAAGCCTTCGGCACAGCCGAAGACTGCGTTTTCCTACTTGTTTTATTTTATTTTATTTTATTTATTTTATTTTATTTTATTTTGTTTTTATTTTTTGTTATTTTATATTATTTTTTTGTTCTATTTTATTTTATTCTATCTTATTTTATTTTATTTTATTTTTAGTTTTTTTTATTTGATTAATTATATTTTATTTTTGTTTCATTTTATTTTATTTTTATTTTTGTTTTTATTGTGTTTTTTTATTTAATTTAATTAAATTTTTATTTTTGTTTTATTTTATTTATTTTTTATATTATTTTATTATACTTTTTTAAAACAATTTTTTTTTATTTTAATTATTTAATAATCTTTTTTCTCTTGTTTTATTTAATTTTTTATTTTCTTCTGTTTTATTTTATTTATTTAAATTTTTTATTTTATATTTTTATTTAATTTTTTTTCCTTGTTGTATTCTCTTTTACTTATACTTTTTATTTTGTTTTATTTTTTATTTCATTTTATTTTATCATTTTTTTTTTGTAATTTTTTTTAAATTTTTTTACTTGTTTTGGTTTTTTTGTCTATTTTATGTTATTTTACTTTTCATTTAATTTAGGCACTTTGTGATTTTGTATTTCGATAACTATAATTTTGTATGATTTTTACATCCCCTGGAGCTTATACTTCCGGATCAGGCTGCCTTCATATCGATGTGCCATACGAAAACTAACACTAAAATTTTGTGTCTGAAGAAAACCAACACTTTTATTTTGTGTCTGACGAAAACTAACACTTTCAATTTGTGTCTAACACTTTTTTGTGTCTGACGAAAAGTAACACTTTCAGTTTTTCTCTGAAGAAAAAGTACTAGCCAAAAGTGTTATTTTTTATCAGACACAAAATAAAAGTTTTAGTCTTCTTACAAAATTTGAAAAGTGTTAGTTTTCGTATGGCACACTGAAATAAAAAGGTTGAAAGTGCACATTGAAAGTAACATATCAAAACCACTTTCAAAGCGATTATGGTAATACTGTAAATATCACAGTATTAACTGTATAATTGCCAGTAAAAACATTTGATTTTTGAAAAATATAAATTAATGATATGAGTCCACTTTCAAATTTACAGTAATTCATGTCAATATGATAGTGTCCACTTTCAAATTTAGAGCAATCCATGTCAATATGATAGTATATTCGAAGAATGATAGGGAGTCGCTTTCAAAATTGATATTACCCACTGCAGGACGAAAAATTACAGGGTTTACTGTTAATTTGACGGCCGTTTCTTGTAGATTTTTTTTCAGTGCACGTCGATATATACATATGTACATACGTTCTGTTATAATTTCTCATAGTGTATGGCAGTCAGCAATGCCTCACACCAACTTCCACGTGCTTACATTCGTCTCGCATGCAATGTGTACTTGGTGATAAGCTCTCGGGAGCTCTCTTTTGTTAGCGATCAGTGGCTAAGATAGGGAGGGGATATAGGGGATCAATCCCCTCCCATGGGAAATTGTAGGTGGGGGTAATAGGGCATCAATTCACCCCTGAGAAATTGACCTGTAGCAGTATTACATTATTAGAGAGAAAGTAATCTTTTTATGGTAGTTATGAACAGTGCTGCAAATTTAGCGGTTTACCGCCAGATCTGGCGTTTTTGAAATCCATTTAGCGGGAGGAAATTCCAAATTGCGATTAGCGGGATATCTAGCGTTTTTTTAAGTTTAGCGGTTTTCCTTACACGCAACATCGAATATTTAAATTTAAATCTCCATAGACATAATTTAATCTGGCAAATTTCTTACTTTATATTAGGTGTGTTCAGCCAGCGTAAAATTTTATAAAAAGAGCGCGGATTTTGACAGTTCATTTCGTGAGAGAGTTGTAAGCGTTTACTGGACAAAAATCACCCAGTAGAACTTGCAAGTGAAAACAGCTGATCAAATTGAACAGCTGATAATCATAGAGTTGATGATTTTTAATTAACAATTTTCAAAGTGCAAATTATTTGATAATAAAAGAATACAAGTTTTATGTAAAGTAATTAACAAATTTAATATTGCGCCTTAAAAACTACTCTCCGACGTTCAATGACTTTGCAACCAATGTATACAGACTACTCAGAGGAACGAAATCCTACAGTTCCAGAAGAACCAAGTAGAAATATCGGTGGTATGCAAAGTAAAAAATTCTGTTCCCGGAGAATATTGCACATTTAATTGCTTTTTATTTTCCATTTTAAAGAAAATTAATTTAAAGAACCGCAAATGCTTGTATCTAAAAAATTATAAAAATTGAATGTCAAAGCAACGAACAGCTGATTTGCTCTAAGCGTTTACAAATTTTTTGTTAGAAACTAGTACTTTTTGCATTGAGAGAGAGTTTTATAAATACTCTCCTTAAAGTTTTTACTGGTAAAATTTTCTAGCCGAGCACACCAATTGTAAATGCAGCTTTTGATTCGAAGAAGTATGACAGCTGCAGCATAGATTATATAGGACCCCTATAACGCATATCTCTGTGCGCGTATTAGTTTAGTTAGGTCCCGTATTATTGAGAAGAAAAATAAATTTCTTTAAAGAAATCCCAAAACTATGTGGCATATTCTTAGTTAAAGTAGGCACTGAAGTTAAAGCCTTATCTGTCAAAAAAATATGTACCCATGCCTTTGTTTTTCAGATTTGTTTTACCGATTTTAGCGGCCCTGCAGCGAAACCTCAAACTAGTAAGAAAAATACTAGTATACAACTATAATTTTTCTGTATGAACTCATACTAGTCAGAAATATCCATTTTATATTAGTACACAACTAGAATTTTCTGACTGAACCCATACTAGTCAGGAAATATCCATTCCATACTAGTATACAACTAAATTTTTCTGGATGAAATTATACCAGTTAAAAAATACAAAATTCATTCGTTTCGTTAGCTACTTTCTTCTCTTATAATTCACAGATGCTTTTTCGTGACAGGGTAAATACAAATAGCCGCTGCTTTCTCAAGAATAAACATGAAAATAAAGGCAAATGATAGAATAATGGGTAAGTCAGGAAAATTCTGGTTGAAATCATACTAGCCCAGGTTCAATGCTTTTTGGACTAGTATGGGACTAGTATATTTCATACTAGTCGTTTTTGACTAGTATGGGGACTAGTCCATTTTATGGAAATCATACTAGTCCAGGTTGAACTAGTATGGGTCTGGTATTTTACAACTAGTATAATTATAGTATATCATAACTAGTAGATGACTGGTATGTTCTGGTCGAAATCTGACAATTGACATCGCGTAGGACATCAACACGTAAAAAATACCAGTTGCTTATATGGAAAAAGACAGAACACTGACTGGTTGGGCCCGGTGCACCAACTAGTTGTAAAGTAGTTTTCAACTAGTTGCTTTCGCTGCAGGGACTGATCTGGACATAAAAATAAGTGGACTTATACCACTTGTGCTCTAAACAAAACGTTAAAACCGTTTACAGCACAAGTGGTACAAGTACTTTGGGGGTACTCAAAAAACATAAATTTATGAGTAAAAAGTTTTGAAAACATGAATTTAATTTAAATATTTATTCAAAATATAGTGTATAAGTTTAATCCTGATTTTTATATCCAACTTTTAGCAAACCCTTTAATATCTAGCAACAAGAATAAGTGGACTTATACCATTTGTGCTTTAAGGGGCTCATATGTAAATTAACTACTTAAAGTGCATCAATAGACAGATTGTATAAAGACGCCTTTTTAAATTTCTTTTTCTTAGTTCTTACTAGTTTCAAAACGTTCTATTTGAATGAAAATTTAAGCGGGTATTACACGATATTATTACACGATCACTTTTTGGTGTGGATACAAATACAAACCGTGTAAACACAAAAGAGAAATTTCTTCTGACAAATCATATGTACGAACATAAGCAATCGAATGGTTTATATTTCCATCTGACATAGCGTGTAAACGCAAAGCAAATTAAGCGAATTTGACACACATATCAGTACATATGGACCGAAAACGTGACAGGTACGTATGACAATACATATCGTGTATAACAACCTTTAGTATGTTTTCAACGATAGTAATGTACATACATAGGTTTAATATATGTAAGTAGGCATACGTGTTGGTGGGGTCGATAGTTTTAGTTGTAAATTAGGTACTTATAATCAAGGTTTACTATTATTTGTTTAATTTGCTTTAGTTTCGTCTTCATATTTCGATTGTCATAGCACAATTTACAATCAACAAGTACATAGGTACATACAAATGTAAGCTATCGTAAATATTTACATTTAATTCAGCAACAAAGCGATATACCGCCCAAAGACTTTTCACAGAACTCAGAAGCTAACAATTTTATTTACATATGAACCTCAATAACTCGGAAACTTACGGATATATAAAAATTGTTTTGCTTACTTTGTTTACTGCCATTGCACTGCAATTTTATGCAATGGTAGAATGTGTAGAATTTTTCCTACAGTTGCATCGATTCAAAATTTACTTCTAGGTAGGTAATTAATTTATCCATAGATCTGGAATGATCTGTATTAGCGGCGCGCTAAGAAAAACGCCCAACGAAGCTCTCCAGGCCATTCTAGGCATTTTGCCACTAGATCTAGAAGCGTATCGGGCAGCGGCGGCAGCGGCTTTGCGCCTAAGGGAAACGTCTGGCTGGGGCGCAAGCACAACTGGACACTCTTGTATTCTGAGATCTTACAGTTTTCTTCCTCTGAGCACAGATCGATGTGCGATCTGGAACTTGAGCTCTCCTTCAGACTACCTGATCACTGCAGCGTCTTCCAGGATGAAGTCTCAGCAATCTTGGATGCCGCGATTTGGATAAGTAAACGCGCTATCGGCGAGGACATCGTTATTTTCAGCGACAGCCAGGCGGACATCAAAGCACTTGGCTCTTATTCGTTCAACTCTGAACTGACGCTCAGCTGTCGTCGATCTCTTCAAGAGATGTCCCAACAGAACCGCGTGAACCTCACATGGGCATAAGGCAGACGAACTTGCCAGGCAGGGTACGACCACGCAGGTTCTTCGGGATAAAGAGCGCATAGGTATGCCGTTTGCCACATGCAAGCTAATGCTGAAGTAGCACACACTCCGTCAAGCCAACGCAAGGTGGCAACAATCCCCAGGGTGCCGGACATCCAAACAAACCTGGCCAAAATTAGATCATAAAAGATCTAGAAGTATTCACGCCTTAAGATGGAGAGAAATCTCCATATTTAGAGGTGTTCTAACTGGACACTGCCTTATTGGTAGGCACGCAGAAAGGCTAGGTGTGCCCTACCGACGATGCTGTAGGAGCTGCAAAAATGATGAGGAAGAGGAAACGGTGAAGCACCTAATCTGCAACTGCCCGGCTTTAAGCGGCGCGAGAACGCGTTTTTTTGGTGTTCCATTCCTGGGGGTCACTCTGTATTGCGATTCGAAAGTAAATGCTATTAGCAAGCTGTCATATCACATACATTTTTTTGAAATGCGAAAGAAATTTCTTTCGAATCTCTTTCCGGGCTGTGCGCTGGGCTTGGGACCCACCACGTAAAAACCAACTCCAATTAAAACAAACAAAAAGCCTCGGATGAGAACCCTCTTTAGTGTTAACGACCCAGGAAAACGTATAAAAATAAAGATTTGGATATTAGGGCATGTACCTGGAATGTCTGGACCCTTTCAAGGGATGGTACTGCTGCCCGACCGGTTGATGTCCTCGTAAACGAAAAGGCTGAGATCGCCGCCCTGCAGGGAATGCGTTGGACTGGAAAAGGAAAGACGACCATCGGACCTTGTGACGTAAACTACAGTGGCCAGACACGCTCCAAAGCGCGTGGTGTAGGATTTTTGGTGGGAGAGAGATTTCGCCGCCAAGTACTAGCGTTCACTCCCGTAGACGAACGTCTCGCTGCGATCCGCATCAAGGCGAGGTTTTTCAACACAACATTTATCTGCGCCTAGGCGCCGACTGAGGAGACGGACGACGCAGAGAAGGACTCTTTCTACGATAAACTTGAACAGACTTATGATCGCTGCCCCCAACATGATACCAAAATCGTGCTTGGCGACTTTAATGCCAAGGTGGGCAAGGAAGGAGTCTTTGGTCCTACAGTTGGAAAATTTAGTCTCCACGATATAACATCCCCCAGCAGCACTAGGTTGATTGACTTTGCCGCTGCTCGCAATATGGTCATCAGTAGTACCAGGTTCCAGCATAAACGAATACACCAAGCCACATGGCTGTCTCCTGATCAAAGAACAAGAAACCAGATTGATCATGTCATGATCGACGGCAGACATAGCTCCACCGTTCTGGACGTGCGTACCCTGCGTGGTCCCAATATCGACTCGGACCATTATCTTGTTGCAGCCAAGATATGTACACGCTTCTGTGCAGCAAAACAAGTGCGCACAGTAACGGAAGGAAAGTTTGACGTCGAGAAGCTGCGCATGACACAGACAGCTGATAATTTCCCCACTCGACTCTCACACCTGCTATCAGAGAGCAATCCTCGACCTAACAATGTAACCGAGCAATGGAAACATATCTCTCACCCATTACGCACCGCCGCTGGGGCCACTATAGGGTTGCAGTGAGCCCTCAAGAACAACTGATACGATGAGGAATGCAAAAAATGAGGAATCGAAAAAAAGGACGCTGCCTACAAGCAGACGTTGCGAACGGGCGCAACCCGCAGTGTATGGCAACGCTATCGGGAGGTAAAGAAGGAAGAGAGACGCCTTTCTAGAAAAAAGAAAAGTGAGGCCGAAAGGCGTGAGTTGCGGAACTTGAGATGCTGGCTGACAAGAATGATGCCCGAAAATTCTATGAAAAGGTTCGGCGGATGACGGAAAGTTTCAAGACCGGGGCAAGTTCCTGTAAGGACAATAACGGCGACCTGGTAACCGACGGACCCGGGCCGTTTTCTTATATCGACCCGGCCAAGAGTAATACACACGGGGTGACCCTGTCTGACATTTAGGCAGGGCTACACCTCGCTACAACAACAACAATCGACACTCACCATCTCTTTGTCGATTTTAAAGCCGCTTTTGACAGCGCAAAAAGGAGTTGCCTGTATGCCGCCATGTCTGAATTTAACTTCCCTGCAAAGCTTATACGGCTTTGCCAAATGACGTTGAGCAAAACCAACAGCTCCGTCAGAATCGGGAAGGACCTCTCTGAGCCATTTGAAACCAAACGAGGCTTCAGACAGGGCGACTCCCTTTCGTGCGATTTCTTTAATCTGATGCTGGAGAAGATAATTCGAGCAGCAGAGCTAAACCGCAATGGCACAATCTTTTACAAGAGCGTGCAATTGCTGGCGTATGCCGATGATATTGATATCATTGGCCTTAACAGCTGCGCCGTAAGCGCTGCTTTCTCTGGGTAGGATAAGGAAGCGAAAAAAGTGGGTCTTGCGGTGAACGAGGACAAGACGAAGTATCTGCTGTCATCAAAGAAAGAATCGGCGCACCTGCGCCTTGGCAGCCAGGTCACCGTTGATATTTACGAGTTTGAAACGGTGAGAGACTTCGTCTATTTGGGAACCAGCATTAACACCGAAAATAATATCAGTCTAGAAATCCAACGGAGAATCACCCTTGCCAACAAGTGTTACTTTGGACTAAGTAGGCAATTGAGAAGTAAAGTCCTCTCTAGACAAACAAAGATCACGCTCTATAAGTCTCTCATAATACCTGTCGTGATGTACGGCTCGGAATCATGGACAGTGTCAAGAGAAGATGAGATGGCCCTTGGAGTATTTGAGAGAAAAGTTCTCCGGAAGATTTATGGTCCTTCCCGTGATGCCAACGGCGAGTATCGAAGGAAATTTAACGATGAGCTGTACGAGCTTTACGCAGAACTGACCATAGTTCAGCGAATTAAAGCCCAAAGGCTCCGCTGGCTGGGTCATGTTATGCGAATGGACAAAGAAGCACCAGCACAGAAAGTTTTCCTATCGACACCCGAATTCGGCAGCAGAGGAAGGGGGAGACCTCGAGTGAGATGGAAACAACAGGTGGAGGATGACTTGAACTCCCTTGGGGTTTCCAATTGGCGTCAGTTATCGCTAAAAAGGAATGACTGGCGTGCTTTGATACGAAACGGCCAAAATTGCCTAGGCGGTTAAGCGTCATTATGACACAAGCCAAGATTAGATATAAACGAATATGAATCAAAATTGTTACGTATACGCCGTGGCATCTCTTGTTGAGGGAATAACAGTCATGCTTCTGGCAAAATTTAAATAAAAACAAGTAAGGAAAGCTGTCTTCGGATGTGCCGAAGGCTATATACCTTTCATGAATAAGCGTCACGATTTTCACTGTTCGATCCCCAGTACAGCCTGTTTCAATTTAACTTTAGCTCATACTGAAATTATCGGAACTATCGATTATATGGGGGCGATGTGTTATATTAGTCCACTCTCATTGATTTTTAACATCGACATTCCACATTCTAAAAGAGCAATTCTTACGAAATTTCACTTTCCTACCTATATAATTACAGGAGTTATCTACCAAAATCCGTTTATCGGAACAATCGATTGTATGGGGGCTATGTGAAATATTTATCCAATATAGATGATTTTCAACACCCACAGTTCTTATATAAAAAAGCAATTCTCACAAAATTTTACGTTCCTACCTCTTTAATTACAGGAGTTATAGCCCAAAATCCGTTTATCGGAACAATCGGTTGTATGGGAGCTATATGTAATATCGGTCTGATATAGGCTAAATTACCTTAAGATTTTACTTTCTTAGCTAATTACCTTATCTAATTATGTCATTTTAGGTGGCTTTCGAAATTTTCTATATGGAAAGTGGGCGTGGTCGTGAAGCGATCTCGTCCAATGTCATCACCTATATTGCTATTGTATGTTGTGCCAAATTTAAAAGTTTAGGCCAGTCGAATATTCCAAAATGCCTCCTCAATTTATGTGATTTCCTGATTTTCGAAATTTTCGATATCGAAAGTGGGCGTGGTCGGGAAGCGATTTCGTCCAATAACATCAGGTATGCTCCCCATTATGCTAGTATACCTTGTGCCAAATTTCATCATTCTACCCTAATCACTTTAAAAGTTACGACCAGTCAAATTTTCAAAAATTCCACTCTTAAAAGTGGGCGGTGCCACGACCATTATAAAAAATTTATGGAAAAATCATAAGAGGATGACCAGGGGGATTCACCTATGAAATTACATCATTTTAGCCATTTCAGTTGCCGAGATATGTCAATTTGTGTGATTTTCGAAATTTTCGATATCTAAAGTGGGTATGGCTGGGGGGCGATTTCTTCCAATTTCATTAGATATACATAAGACATACTCCCAACGATACTAGTATGCTTTGTGACAAATTTCATCGTGCTATCTTAATCAGGTTAAAAGGTACGACCAGTCAAGTTTTCAAAAATTCCACCCTTAAAAGGGAGCGCTGCCACGCCCACTATAAAATTTGTTTGGTAAAATCATAAGAGAATGACCAGGGGGATTCACCTATGAAATTACAACATTTTGTATGTCAATTTGTGTGATTTTCGAAATTTTCGATATCGAAAGTGGGCATGGTTGGAGGGTGATTTTATCCAATTTCATCAGATATACTCCCAACGATACTAGTATGCCTTGTGCCAAATTTCATCGTTCTATCTTAATCAGTTTAAAAGTTACGACCAGTCAAGTTTTCAAAAATTCCACCCTTAAAAGTGAGCGCTGCCACGCCCACTATAAATTTTTTTTGGAAAAATCATAAGAGAATGACCAGGGGGATTCACCTATGAAATTACATCATTTTGTATGTCAATTTGTGTGATTTTCGAAATTTTCGATATCAAAAGTGGGCATGGTTGGAGGGCGATTTTAACCAATTTCATCAGATATACTCCCAATGATACTAGTATGCCTTGTGCCAAATTTCATCGTTCTATCTTAATCAGTTTAAAAGTTACGATCAGTCAAATATAAAAAAAAATCCACCCTTAAAAGTGGGCGGTGTCACGCCCACTATAAAAAATTTATGGAGAAATCATAAGAGGATTGCCAGGGCGATTCACCTATGAAATTATATCATTTAAGCCATTTCAGTTACCGAGATATGTCAATTTATGTGTTTTTCGAAATTTTCGATATCGAAAGTGGGCATGGTTGGCGATTTTATCCAATTTCATCACATATACTCGCAATATGGTCATCAGTAGTACCAGGTTCCAGCATAAGCGAATACACCAAGCCACATGGCTGTCCCCTGATCAAAGAACTAGAAACCAGATTGATCATGTCTTGATTGACGGCAGACATAGCTCCACCGTTCTGGACGTGCGTACACTGCGTGGTCCCAATATTGACTCTGACCATTATCTTGTCGCAGCCAAGATACGCACACGCCTCTGTGCAACGAAGAAAGTGCGCACATTAACGGAAGGAAAGTTTGACGTCGAGAAGCTGCGCATGACACAGACAGCTGATAATTTCACAACTCGACTCTCACACCTGCTAGCAGAGGGCAATCCTCGACCTAACGATGTAACCGAGCAATGGAAGCATATCTCTCACTCATTGCGTACCGCCGCTGAGGCCACTATAGGGTTCCAGCGAGCCCGCAAGAACAACTGGTACGATGAGGAATGCAAAACTGCCTCGAAAAAAAAGGACGCTGCCTACAAGGAGACGTTGCGAACGGGCGCAACCCGCAGTGTATGGCAACAATATCGTGAGGCAAAGAAGGAAGAGAGACGCCTTTTCAGAAAAAAGAAAAGTGAGGCCGAAAGGCGTGAGTGTGAGGAGCTTGAGATGCTGGCTGACAGGAATGATGCCCGAAAATTCTATGAAAAGATCCGGCGGATGACGGAAGGTTTTAAGACCGGGGCAAGCTCCTGTAAGGACAATAATGGCGACCTGGTAACCGACGTACAAAGTGTACTTAAATTATGGAGGGAGCACTTCTCCTCACTGCTAAATTGCGAGGGAGACGTCGAACCCGATACCCCAATCCCTGACGATGGAAAAGTCGTCCCACCACCTGACTATGATGAAGTGAGGATAGCTATATCCCGGCTCAAAAACAACAAAGCGCCTGGAAAAGACGGACTACCCGCCGAGCTGTTCAAACACGGAGGCGAAGAGCTGGTAAAAAGCATGCATCAGCTCTTATGCAGAATATGGTCAGACGAATGCATGCCTCCGGATTGGAATTTAAGTGTGCTTTGCCCAATCCACAAGAAAGGCGATCCCGCTAACCGCACCAACTACCGCGGAATTAGTCTTCTTAATATCGCATATAAGGTTCTTTCTAGCGTGTTGTGTGAAAGGCTGAAGCCCATCGTAGACAAACTGATTGGACCTTATCAGTGTGGCTTTAGACCTGGTAAGTCTACCATCGACCAGATTTTCACGATACGCCAAATCCTGGAGAAGACCCATGATAAGAGAATCGACACTCACCATCTCTTTGTCGATTTTAAAGCCGCTTTTGACAGCGTAAAAAGGAGTTGCCTGTATGCCGCCATGTCTGAATTTGACTTCCCTGCAAAGCTTATACGGCTTTGCCAAATGACGTTGAGCAATACCAACAGCTCCGTTAGAATCGGGAAGGACCTCTCTGAGCCATTTGAAACCAAACGAGGCTTCAGACAGGGCGACTCCCTTTCGTGCGATTTCTTCAATCTGATGCTGGAGAAGATAATTCGAGCAGCAGAGCTAAACCGCAATGGTACAATCTTTTACAAGAGCGTGCAATTGCTGGCGTATGCCGATGATATTGATATCATTGGCCTTAACAACCGCGCCGTAAGCGCTGCCTTCTCTGGACTGGATAAGGAAGCGAAAAAAGTGGGTCTTGCCGTGAACGAGGACAAGACGAAGTATTTGCTGTCATCAAAGAAAGAATCGGCGCACCTGCGCCTTGGCAGCCATGTCATTGTTGATAGTTACAAATTTGAAACTGTGAGAGACTTCGTCTATTTGGGAACCAGTATTAACACCGAAAATAATATCAGTCTAGAAATCCAGCGGAGAATCACTCTTGCCAACAAGTGCTACTTTGGACTGAGTAGGCAATTGAGAAGTAAAGTCCTCTCTCGAAGAACAAAGATCACGCTCTATAAGTCTCTCATCATACCTGTCCTGATGTATGGCTCAGATTCATGGACAATGTCAAGAGAAGATGAGATGGCCCTTGGAGTATTTGAGAGAAAAGTTCTCCGGAAGATTTATGGTCCTTCCCGTGATGCCAACGGCGAGTATCGAAGGAAATTTAACGATGAGCTGTACGAGCTCTACGCAGATCTGACCATAGTCCAGCGAATTAAAGCCCAAAGACTCCGCTGGCTGGGCCATGTTATGCGAATGGACAAAGAAGCTCCAGCACAGAAAGTTTTCCTATCGTTGCCTGAATTCGGCAGCAGAGGAAGGGGGAGGCCTCGACTGAGATGGAAACAACAGGTGGAGGATGACTTGAACTCCCTTGGGGTTTCCAATTGGCGTCGGTTATCGCTAAAAAGGAATGACTGGCGTGCTTTGATACGAAACGGCCAAAATCGCTTAGGCGGTTAAGCGCCAATAAATGATGATGATACTCCCAACGATACTAGTATGCCTTGTGCCAAATTTCATCGTTCTATCTTAATCAGTTTAAGTTACGACCAGTCAAATTTTCAAAAATTCCACCCTTAAAAGTGGGCGGTGCTACGCCCACTATAAAAAATTGTTGGAAAAATCAAAGAGGATAGCCGGGGGGATTTACCTATGAAATTACATAATTTTAGCCATTTCAGTTACCGAGATATGTCAATTTGTGTGATTTTCGATATCGAAAAAGGGGGCGTGGTTATCATCCGATTTTGCCCATTTTTAATAGCAACCTACCTCGGCCAAAGAGTAACCTGTATATAAAATTTCATGCAAATATCTCAATTTTTACTCAAGTTATCGTGTACACAGACGGACGGACGGACGGACAAGCGGACGGACATGTTTAAAAGATACGACCAAGGGAGTTCAAGTCATCGTCCACCTGTTGTTTCCATCTCAGTCGAGGTCTCCCCCTTTCTCTGCTGCCGAATTCGGGTGTCGATAGGAAAACTTTCTGTGCTGGTGCTTCTTTGTCCATTCGCATAACATGACCTAGCCAGCGGAGCCTTTGGGCTTTAATTCGCTGAACTATGGTCAGGTCTGCGTAAAGCTCGTACAGCTCATCGTTAAATTTCCTTCGATAATCGCCGTTGGCATCACGGGAAGGACCATAAATCTTCCGGATAACTTTTCTCCCAAATACTCCAAGGGCCATCTCATCTTCTCTTTACACTGTCCATGATTCCGAGCCGTACATCAGGACAGGTATTATGAGAGACTTATAGAGCGTGATCTTTCTTGGTCGAGAGAGGACTTTACTTCTCAATTGCCTACTTAGTCCAAAGTAACACTTGTTGGCAAGGGTGATTCTCCGTTGGATTTCTAGACTGATATTATTTTCGGTGTTAATGCTGGTTCCCAAATAGACGAAGTCTCTCACCGTTTCAAACTTGTAGCTATCAACGGTGACCTGGCTGCCAAGGCGCAGGTGCGCCGATTCTTTCTTTCATGACAGCTGATACTTCGTCTTGTCCCCGTTCACCGCAAGACCCAAATTTAACCATTTCAGTTACCGGGATATGTTAATTTGTGTGTTTTTCGAAATTTTCGATATCGAAAGTGGGCATGGTTGGCGATTTTATACAATTTCATCACATATACTCCCAACGATACTAGTATGCCTTGTGCCAAATTTCATCGTTCTATCTTAATCAGTTTAAAAGTTACGACCAGTCAAATTTTCAAAAATTCCACCCTTAAAAGCGGTGCTACGCCCACTATAAAAAATTGTTGGAAAAATCAAAAAGGATGGCCGGGGGGATTTACCTATGAAATTACATAATTTTAGCCATTTCAGTTACCGAGATATGTCAATGTGTGTGATTTTCGATATCGAAAAAGGGGGCGTGGTTATCATCCGATTTCGCCCAGTTTTAATAGCAACCTACCTCGGCCAAAGAGTAACCTGTATATAAAATTTCATGCAAATATCTCAATTTTTACTCAAGTTATCGTGTACACAGACGGACGGACGGACGGACGGACGGACAGGCGGACGGACATACCTGAATGAAATCCTCTTTTCAAACTAAGAACATTCATATATGGAACTCTATATCTATCTCGATTATTTTGTGCCGTTACAAACTACCGTTATGTGAACAAAATTAATATACCCTCTCACTAGTACTAGCACGCTGGGTATAAAAATGAGCCATACATGATTTATAAGTACATTTCAACAATTATCGCGATCTAAGGTGCTTACCTCTTTTGCCATTAATTTGTTATTTTGCTAAATCGATTTATCAGCTACTAAAATATTTGCGGACTTTCAACACTTTTTATTTGCTTAGCAACAGAATTTGAAATTTCGTGTTATTTTATTCGCGTTTTAATATTTTTATTATCCCGTTTTGCTAAATTTCAATATCAATTTCTTGAGTTATTTTGAGTGGTCTGGCTTGTTGGATGTGCAACGACGGAATGCATTGAGCGGAATCTTCAAAATCAAATGAACCATCCAAGTAGTATGTACCTAGCTAATTTAAAGTTTCTACATTGTATCTATTTGATTTATGCAAATTATTGTTTATGTGCAGTTATTTTAAATTATAAGGAAATTTTTTTTTTTGCAAATAGACAGTACTTAGAATTGAAATTGAGACAAAAAAGTTAATTAAAAAAGTTCTATGATGTCACTTCCCATTTTCAACGCAGTCCCTGCTACATAGTTGGTAAAGGGTGTCACAATAAAAGTAGAATCACTTTTCGAATTGAGTATCTAAATCAGAGGCCACAATTTCGACAGCTTCTTCTATTGAAAATATTTTTCAATTATTATTAATTACCCTGCCAACCAGCCCTAGCCATGCTGAAAGCAAAATCAAAAATTAGTGCTGTTCAATTCCAAAAATAAGCGTGGGTAAAATTAAGCATTGAAATACCACCGTGTAATTCGATATATGTAACTGAATAGTTCGAAAAACTCCAACACTAGGGTAGAAAAGGCGCCTTGCTGAACAAAATTACCCACCTTTTTGGGAAACGCGACCCGGTAATTTACTAAGACTTTAGCAGGGTAATGCGCCCTTTCTTAGAATTTGTTTCAAGAACGATTTGAATTCTCGTTGAGATAATGCCTTTTGAAATTCCTTAAGCAAAATTTTGAGACATGGCATTTTTGAAAAATATTTTGAAAAAGGTGATCTCCACTTACCGATTCGGCTTAAAAAGATTAGATGAGAAGTTAACGTAACCGGATTTTTTCAAGTTCTTTTCAGATCCTGTCTTGTGAAATATTTTATCGTTAGGCAGGCTAGAAGGTGTGTATTCTTCAGAAGAGGATTGAACGAGAAGTGGCATCTGAGGATTTCTAGAAACGCCTCCCTTAAGCTGCTGAAGTTGAGAACCAAGAGAGACCCTTACATTGAAGTTCTGTTTTATAATTTTTATCCTGGAATTTTATATAATCAGGATTTAGAAATGAAGCAGACAACTATGAACGGATACACTAGGATGACCACGAACTTGCTATGGATCAACTCAACCACTACCACTCGAATAACCCTCCATGTTCTTATTTTATCATTGCGAAACTGTGATGTGCAAAAATGTACTAGCTTGAAGATTTGATATGTAAAGGGCAAAGTCTCAGTTTTCACTTTCCAGAGCTTTTGAGCCACCGAAACCAATATCACACGTCAGTCTTGTCGAATATTTTCCTTTGAGGATGACAGTCCTCCATTACCACGGCAGACTACGCCCGATAAACTAGGCCATCTGTACACGCTCTAAAAAGTAACGTGGAACCGACTTCATCAGAAATCCACCTTTCCAATATATTCTTTGTTGCTTCACATTCTTTCTTTCTGGGACTTTTTTAGTTAAGTCTAAGCATAGTCTATATTCATTACTCCTAGTAGTTTTTGCTAGTCACTGTATCTGAAACTCAATCTCTTTAAGTCAAGGTGACCATAATTTTCGAGCGAAAAAAGAGGACAAATGCACTAAAATCATGAAAATTACTGAGACGATCGAAACTTTTGGCCGGAAAGGAGGACAAATTGTCGGCATTAAAACACATCTTTTTACCACGCTTTTATATTAGCTTCACTTGTATATTTGCTTGTTTGTTTGTTTGTTTGTTTGTTTGTTTGCTTATTTGCTTGTATGTATGTGACTCTCGTTCGGTCTAAGTGGCCCAAAACCGTAAAATGTCCCTACAATATGGGTATCAAACGAAAGGGGAAGGCCCCAGGTCTCATTTGAACATCGATATATTTCGATAAATTTATCGACAACTGAGTTATCGGTCAAAATGTGAATGCCCAAAAACCGTAAAATGCCCCTATAATATGGGTGTGAAACGAAAGGGGAAGGCCCCAGGTTTCATTTGGACTTCGATATATTTCGATAAATTTATCGATAACTGAGTTATCGGTCAAAATGTGAATGCCCAAAAACCGTAAAATGTCCCTACAATACGGGAAGGCCCCAGGTTTCATTTGGACATCGATACATTTCGATAAATTTATCGATAACTGAGTTATCGGTCAAAATATGAATGCCCAAAAACCGTAAAATGTCCCTATAATATGGGTGTCAAACGAAAGGGGAAGGCCCCATGTTTCATTTGGACATCGATATATTTCGATAAATTTATCGATAACTGAGTTATGGGTCAAAATGTGAATGCCCAAAAACCTTATTATTTCCCTAGAATATGGGTATCAAACGAAAGGAGAAGGCCCGAGGTTTTATTTGGACTCCGATATATTTCGATAAATTTATCGATAACTGAGTTATCGGTCAAAATGTGAATGCCAAAAAACCGTAAAATGTCCCTACAATATGGGTGTCAAACCAAAGGGGAAGGCCTCAGGTTTCATTTGGACATCGGTATATTTCGATAAATTTATCGATAACTGAGTTATGGGTCAAAATGTGAATGCCCAAAAACCTAATAATTTCCCTAGAATATGGGTATCAAACAAAAGGGGAAGGCCCCAGGTTTTATTTGGACTTCGATATATTTCGATAAATTTATCGATAACTGAGTTAACGGTCAAAATGTGAACACCAAAAAGCCGTAAAATATCCCTACAATATGGGTGTCAAACCAAAGGGGAAGGCCCCAGGTTTCATTTGGACATCGAAATATTTCGATAAATTTATCGATAACTGAGTTATCGGTCAAAATGTGAATGCCCAAAACCTTAAAATTGCCCTACAGTATGGGTGTCAAACGAAAGGGGAAGGCCCCAGTTTTCATTTATCAGTTATCGGTCAAAATTTATCGATAACTGAGTTATCGGTCAAAATGTGGTTGCCCAAAAACCTTATAATTTCCCTACAATATGGGTATCAAACGAAAGGGGAAGGCCCAGGTTTCATTTGGACTTCGATATATTTCGATAAATTTATCGATAACTGAGTTATCGGTCAAAATGTGAATGCCCAAAAACCTTATAATTTCCTAGAATATGGGTATCAAACGAAAGGGGAAGGCCACAGCTTTCATTTGGACTTATATATTTCGATAAATTTATCGATAACTGAGTTATCGATCAAAATGTGAATGCCCAAAAACCGTAAAATGTCCCTACAATATGGGTGTCAAACGAAAGGGGAAGGCCCCAGGTTTCATTTGCACATCGATATATTTCGGTAAATTTATCGATAACTGAGTTATCGGTCAAAATGTGAATGCCCAAAAACCGTAAAATGCCCCTACAATATGGGTGTCAAACGAAATTGGAAGGCCTCAGGTTTCAGATGGACATCGATATATTTCGATAAATTTATCGATAACTGAGTTATGGGTCAAAATGTGAATGCCCAAATACCTTATAATTTCCCTAGAATATGGGTATCAAACGAAAGGGGAAGGCCCCAGGTTTTATTTGGACTTCGATATATTTCGATAAATTTATCGATAACTGAGTTATCGGTCAAAATGTGAATACCTAAAAACCGTAAAATGTCCCTACAATATGGGTGTCAAACGAAAGGGGAAGGCCCCAGGTTTCATTTGAACATCGATATATTTCGATAAATTTATCGATAACTGAGTTATCGGTCAAAATGTGAATGCCCAAAACCTTAAAATTTCCCTACAGTATGGGTGTCAAACGAAAGGGGAAGACCACAGGTTTCATTTATCAGTTATCGGTCAAAATGTGGTTGCCCGAATACCTGAAAATTTCCCTACAATATGGGTATCAAACGAAAGGGGAAGGCCGCAGGTTTCATTTGGACATCGATATATTTCGATAAATTTATCGATAACTGAGTTATCCGTCAAAATCTGGTTGCCCAAAAACCTAATAATTTCCCTACAATATGGGTATCAAACGGAAGGGGAAGGCCCAGCTTTAATTTGGACTTCGAAATATTTCGGTAAATTTATCGATGACTGAGTTATCGGTCAAAATGTGAATGCCCAAAAACTTTAACATTTGCTACAATAAGGGTATCAAACGAAAGGGGAAGGCCCCAGGTTTCATTTGGACATCGACATATTTCGATGAAGTTATCGATAACTGAATTATCGGTCACAATGGGAATGCTCAAAAACTTTTAAATTTCCTTACAATATGGGTATCAAACGAAAGGGGAAGTGCAGAGGTTTCGTTTGGACTTCTGTATATTTCGGTATATTTATCGATTATTTCATAGGACATTTGACTAAAAAGTAAAAAATAAATATAGTTTAAAAAACTAAAACTCACGCTTTTAGAGAGTATTGAACTAAAAAGTTGAAAATAATTTTAAAACCCCTACACAGTAGTATTGTGGAAAGGGCGTGGTCCGCTATGTGCCATAGTTTTCGTATATCGAGCGCTCGACGCTTTTCCCACATAATGCTAGATTTTTTTATTACGCTTTCATTAGCTTTACTTGTACATACATTCATATGTATGTTTGTTTGTTTGTATGTAACTCTACTTCAGTCTACCCGATAGTGCCCAACTTATCGGAATTTTTTTGATGAGGAATGCAAACCCTTTTGATGAGGAATGCAATCCCTCGGGTCCACGGGCTCCGACAAATGTGTCAAGTTTCAAGTCAATAGCTTAACGGGAAGTTGCTCAGAAATCGAAGGCAAAATTTACCCTGTGTTTCAAAGATTTTCAATTATACCGACAAATTGTAGTCACCGTGCCCGGAATACGTGCTAAGTTTCAAGTCCCTAGGTTGCCAGGAAGTTAATCAAAAGTCGATCGCAAGAATCTCAAGTTCACCACCTAGCGGATACTTTTTTCGTTCACATTGCTTTATCACGGAGTTATGAACTATGTTCCAAGTTTCAAGTCTCTAGTTCAACGGGAAGTTACCTAAAAAGACTTTGCAAGATTCCATAAATTCGTATGAAAATTGTGGTGCAAACAAGAAAGAGACTTAATATAAAGGTTGTAAAAAGGAGGACATGGAGGGCAAAATCGTAAAAACGGATGACAAAGGACACATATTTTTCGGTAGAACAAGCCGCATTTTCGGAGGACAATCCTCCTCAAAGGAGGACGGATGGTCACCTTATTTAAGTACAAAGTGAATTAAATTATACCGAACTAATTTCTATTAAGCTCATCAACTTGGGGTTGCATTGTGTCAGCGGCATTCTATATAACTAGTTACAATATCATTTCTCAAGATAATTTAGTTGTGAACACAAAAGATGAATCTAGATTCTAGAAGATTATTTGATCAAATAAAGACCGTCATTTGTATTGTAATAGCTTAGCTTGATTGACCGAATGAAATGAAATTTGGCACATAGATAGTATTATTGATTCTAAGACTAAGAGTCAAGAAGGCTTATGTCTTTTCCTGGTAGAATTGGCCCATTTTCTTAAAAATACCTAGTTGAAATTGTTTTTTACAAGTTATCCACGTCAATTACGTTACGTACGGGAACTGTTGATTGTATTGATGAACTGTGGATTGTATTGAGTTTTGAAAAAGCTTCTTAAGTCTATATTTTTTCCTAGTGCATTTGGGAAAACAACTTAAGTCAGATAAGATTGAAAAAAACCTCTAAATAAACCTCTAACTATCGTTTAGAAAACCATCTTAAGTCAACTTGATCTGATGATTTTTTTTATTTTGCTTTTGAAAAAACAACCTAACTCGGTGTAAATGCTTTTTCATCGGGCAGAACTTGAAATTAACTTGAACTTAAGTAGATATAAATAAGTTAAAAGTTTTCTGATATTTTTCGTCTCAGGTGATTTTTTTAAATGCTCTTACCTGAGATAAGCGGATATTTTACCCTTTTATGTAATGGTCCTATTTCTTTTTATCACACTTTTATTACCTTCACTTGTATGTTTGCTTGTTTGTTTGTTTGTTTGTTTATTTGCTTGCTTGTATGTATGTGACTCTCGTTCGGTCTAATAGTAAATTTATACTGCACCAAATTTGGCGAATTTGAATGTGTCATTTCGAACCTTTTTACACTAGCAAATTTGCATTTGGCTTCACCTTCCCCGCAAGAAGCTACTACCAGAATACAAAGCCACCGAAAGAAAATGCACCACCTTGATGTTTTAAACACATGTAGAGTAATAATAAATGAAGAATCAAGAAGGCTTCTCTCTTTTCTTAGTGGAACTGGTCCAATATCATAAAAAAAATAGTTGAAATTGTTATTTAGAACTGAGCATAATGCAAAAGTTTTCACACGTTAATTACCCATTAAGGTTCTTGCTGGGCAATTCTAAATGTGGAACACAGGCAGGGTTGCTATTTTGAGGAATTGTGGATTGTATTGTTCAGCGAATGAGGTCAAATGCGATGAAATCC
Source organism: Campiglossa producta (assembly GCA_964058755.1). Classification (NCBI taxonomy): domain Eukaryota; kingdom Metazoa; phylum Arthropoda; class Insecta; order Diptera; family Tephritidae; genus Campiglossa; species Campiglossa producta. The sequence goes on along the minus strand of CAXKVI010000002.1, from coordinate 145,237,019 downwards.
CAAATTTGGAAAATGAGATTTGTATGAAAAAAAACGCCAAATTTGCAATTTTTCGCCAAATTTACCAAATTTGGTGCTGTGTAAATGACTATAAGCGTCAGCCCAAAATCGTAAAATGGCCCTACAATATGGGCATCAAACGAAAGGGGAAGGCCCCAGGTCTCATTTGGACATCGATATATTTCGATAAATTTATCGAAAACTGAGTTATCGGTCAAAATGTGGTTGCCCAAAAACCTTATAATTTCCCTACAATATGGGTATCAAACGAAAGGGGAAGGCCCAGGTTTCGTTTGGACTTCGATATATTTCGATAAATTTATCGATAACTGAGTTATCGGTCAAAATGTGGTTGCCCAAAAACCTTATAATTTCCCTACAATATGGGTATCAAACGAAAGGGGAAGGCCCAGATTTCATTTGGACTTCGATATATTTCGATAAATTTATCGATAACTGAGTTATCGGTCAAAATGTGAATGCCCAAAAACCGTAAAATGATCTACAATATGGGTGTCAAACGAATGGGGAAGGCCCCAGGTTTCCTTTGGACATCGATATATTTCGATAAATTTATCGCTAACTGAGTTATCGGCCAAAATGTGAATGCCCAAAAACCGTAAAATGTCCCTACAATATGGGTATCAAACGAAAGGGGAAGGCGGTAGGTTTCATTTGGACTTCGATATATTTCGATAAATTTATCGATAACTGAGTTATCGGCCAAAATGTGAATGCCCAAAAACCGTAAAATGTCCCTACAATATGGGTATCAAACGAAAGGGGAAGGCCGCAGGTTTCATTTGGACTTCGATATATTTCGATAAATTTATCGATAACTGAGTTATCGGCCAAAATGTGAATGCCCAAAAACCGTAAAATGTCCCTACAATATGGGTATCAAACGAAAGGGGAAGGCCGTAGGTTTCATTTGGACTTCGATATATTTCGATAAATTTATCGATAACTGAGTTATCGGCCAAAATGTGAATGCCCAAAAACCGTAAAATGTCCCTACAATATGGGTGTCAAACGAAAGGGGAAGGCCCCAGGTTTCATTTGGACATCGATATATTTCGATAAATTTATCGATAACTGAGTTATCGGTCAAAATGTGAATGCCCAAAAACCGTAAAATGTCCCTACAATATGGGTACCAAACGAAAGGGGAAGGCCGCAGGTTTCATTTGGACTTCGATATATTTCGATAAATTTATTGATAACTGAGTTATCGGCCAAAATGTGAATGCCCAAAAACCGTAAAATGTCCCTACAATATGGGTGTCAAACGAGAGGGGAAGGCCCCAGGTTTCATTTGGACATCGATATATTTCGATAAATTTATCGATAACTGAGTTATCGGTCAAAATGTGAATGCCCAAAAACCGTAAAATGTCCATACAATATGGGTGTCAAACGAAAGGGGAAGGCCCCAGGTTTCATTTGGACATCGATATATTTCGATAAATTTATCGATAACTGAGTTATCGGTCAAAATGTGAATGCCCAAAAACCGTAAAATGTCCCTACAATATGGGTACCAAACGAAAGGGGAAGGCCGTAGGTTTCATTTGGACTTCGATATATGTATTTCGATAAATTTATCGATAACTGAGTTATCGGCCAAAATGTGAATGCCCAAAAACCGTAAAATGTCCCTACAATATGGGTATCAAACGAAAGGGGAAGGCCGCAGGTTTCATTTGGACTTCGATATATTTCGATAAATTTATCGCTAACTGAGTTATCGGTCAAAATGTCCCTACAATATGGGTATCAAACGAAAGGAGAAGGCCCAGGTTTCATTTGGACTTCGATATATTTCGATAAATTTATCGATAACTGAGTTATCGGTCAAAATTTGAATGCCCAAAAACCGTAAAATGTCCCTACAATATGGTTATCAAGCGAAAGGGGAAGGCCGCAGGTTTCATTTGGACTTCGATATATTTCGATATATTTATCGATAACTGAGTTATCGGTCAAAATGTGGTTGACCAAAAACCTTATAATTTCCCTACAATATGGGTATCAAACGAAAGGGGAAGGCCCAGGTTTCTTTTGGACTTCGATATATTTCGATAAATTTATCGATAACTGAGTTCTCGGTCAAAATTTGAATGCCCAAAAACCGTAAAATGTCCCTACAATATGGTTATCAAACGAAAGGGGAAGTCCGCAGGTACCTCTGATCTTTTGACACAACATTGGGTATTGCACCAAAGGAGTTTCATTAGAGGTGAAGCACAGGGACACTCGAAAGGCAAAGGTACCTCCTCAACCAATGGCTTTGATAGACAAATGCCTGCTTGAGAATATTCGGAGAAGTCGACAGGAAGATTCAGATCTGGCATGTGTGATCCGAGGGCTTGAGCGAAACAAACGACCAGCAAGAAAAGAAATGTCAGCGGCGAGTCCAGTTGCCAAGTCATATTGGGCACAATGGAACAGTTTACGAATGGTTTCCGGTTGTTTGCATCGAATATGGGAGAGTGAGGATGGTCAATGCGCTCGGAAGCTTATAGTTGTTCCAAGGAAGCGGATGTCTGATGTTCTCCGGGAAATGCATAACGATCCAAGTGGAGGCCATCTAGGAGTCAAGAAGACCTTGGAGAGGATTAAGCAGAAATTTTATTGGGTTGGTTACGGTCAGTCGGTAAAGGAGTGGATTGCCAAATGCGATGACTGCATCAGAACAAAGGTGCTGAGGTCCACGAGTCATGTTCGAAGGAGGCAGTGCAACTCAGATGCACCGGTTGAGAGGATCGGAGTGTTTTATTTAAGGTACAGTGATCGAACTCAGGGAAAAAAATCAAGGAATCATCGTATTCGTCACAAAACTGAAATTCCATGGCGTTGCCAGCAACTTTAATTATTCAACGTTTGACTACCCAGTGGGAAAAGAAAGATAATGTTTCATTCGTGAAAAGATACAAAAAAAATAATGTATGAAAAATCGTCTTACAACCATAATAGGTCCAACTCCCAAATTAAAAATTAAGTATGGGGTCGATACCCAGCCAGCATAACAACGTACTTTTTACCGATCGTGTATTTTTCCATCGTTTTACGTATCCGAAAACGATCCGGAAACTATACTGATAAAAACTGTGTTCCCAAAAATATAACAGAAAGTGATCCTACGTGATACTCGGTACTGCATTTGGCGTTTACGCGGTATTACACACCATGCGACAGCATATCAAACGAATATTAAATCAATTACCTGTCCAATGAGAAATTTTCAGCCTCAATAACTCTGGTTTTTGTTGTTTCCTCCAAAAAAGAAATAAGCCGTTATGTTCACTACGATAATATCTATCGACCCCCATACTTTATTTCTAATTTGGGTGTTGGAGCTATTCTGCACTTAAGCCGATTTTTCATACATCCTTTTATAAATGAAATCCCTACCAGAAACGCTTATATTTTTCACTAATTTTCACAACTGACTGTCAAGGAATTAATAATAAGTACTGCTTTAGCTGCCGTTTATTTAGACCATTGTATACCTTAGTAGGGATAAACAATGATTTAGACCCTAGGTATCAGAATCAGATAAGGATTTAGCAAAAAAACATTTCATTCAAGTTTTCGAACTAACAGCTAAAATCCAATGTCCGGAATGATCGATGGAGTCTTCTCACGCTAAGATAAGCTCGGATGAGCTGGAATGCATTCTGAAACAATTAAATAAAAAGGAAACTTTAGTGGAGGTCATTAATTGCTGCAATAATATAAAACGCCTTTCTCTACACTCAGACGTTTTAAAATTCTGGAAAACATATTCTGAAAAAGAACTAAAAATAATTGCTGAGATTGCACTAGCTGATCCTGGCACACAAGTGTCGGTAGAAAGAGCATTTTCAACTTCAAAATTTATTTTATCGGACTTAAGGGCAAGAATAGACAACGACTTGTTAGAAGACATTCTTTTGATAAACTTAAATACTAAATAACCAAATGATGTATTTTTTTAACAAAATAATGTCATCTAACAAGTCTTCTTCTACATATGTATGTTTCTTTACATAGTAATAATTTTCAATATTGTATTGCTATTATAACTTTTTGCCGATATATTAATAAATACTATCTATAAATGAATTTGATCTCAATAACAAAGCGTTTTATTTTTGACATTTCCAAACAATTTTTATTTTAGTAGGCTTTTATATATCGCTCACTTGCTGCAACGTCGTCATAACTCAAAAAACCCAAATTTTGAGTTAACATCACTAATATATCGGAAATAATATGTTTGATCAACTGACAAAGTGTTATATCCGAGGTTTTAACATTTCACGCAGCATCGCGATAGAACTAAATACTTATCCCATATAAATATACGGCAATTCAAAAACTAAAAATGCGTTTTCTCTGATATCAAATTTTTTGAGTTATGACGACGTTGCATCAAATGAGCGATATGTACATATTTTTTATTTTATTTAATTTTTGAAATTTTTTTTTTAGGTTTTGGCTGGGTTGGTATAAGCCCTGAACCGGTTCACGAACCGGTTCAAGTTTTTTCAAGGTGGTTCGAACCACTGAACCGAACCACCCAGATTTTCGGGAAGTGGCTCGAACCACTGAACCGAACCACAGCGATTTTGGAGTGGTTTTCAGCCCTGATTTTTTCGCTCTCCTGTAAAATTTGGTTTCTAGACTTATAGTACATTTACACAGCACCAAATTTGGTAAATTTGGCGAAAAATTACAAATTTGGCGCTTTTTTCCATACAAATTTCATTTTCCAAATTTGGAATTCCATCGCATTTGGCCTCATTCGCTGAACAATACAATCCACAATTCCTCAAAATAGCAACCCTGCCTGTGTTCCACATTTAGAATTGCCCAGCAAGAACCTTAATGGGTAATTAACGTGTGAAAACTTTTGCATTATGCACAGTTCTAAATGACACTTTCAACTATTTTTTTTATGATATTGGACCAGTTCCACTAAGAAAAGAGAGAAGCCTTCTTGATTCTTCATTTATTATTACTCTACATGTGTTTAAAACATCAAGGTGGTGCATTTTCGGTGGCTTTGTATTCTGGTAGAAGATTCTGCAGGGAAGGTGAAGCCAAATGCAAATTTGCCAGTGTAAACAGGTTCGAAATGACACATTCAAATTCGCCAAATTTGGTGCAGTATAAATGTACTATTAAGTTGGTTTTCCAAATGTCCACAGAATTTTTGCGATTGGCACCTCTACTCACAGCCGTTCAATTATAGCGCTGCGCGTTAACTACAAATTCGACGCCGTTCATTTTCAGCTCTCAATCACCTGTGTTGTTTGTATATCAGCTGTCAAATTTTTTCACGATTTCTTCGCAGTGCCTGGAAAATTTGCAGAAAAAAATATAAATTACAGAAAATAGTGCATAAAAATTGAAGGAGGCAGTCAATTAACGAATAAAAAGCTACAGCAGACTGGGTAGGTATCAGTGAAAGTGAGAAAAGTCGAAAGGGGGCTTGGCTCATCACTTTGCAAAATGTGCAAGTGCACCACTGTATGGTCCAAAAAGTTTAAACACTGCGAGGATGACTAATATTTGTTATTACTTTCTTCTTACAATTCTATATGCAAACGCTGTCATATTTGGGCTAACAACTTGACTGGGCTGATTGTTGGTTTTGGTCGGTGGTACTACGTCATCCACTTGAAATGTGGTGCACTTTTTATATAAATTTGTGAATTGTCTGTTAATATATGTGTGTATATATCTACAGTGGCAAACCTTTAACAGCATCTATTTACAGATTCTTCATCTTCATTGGCAATAAACGCACGGTTTCCGGAATATCAAATCTTGAGCAGTGAAAGGCAATACCGGTACACGTTCGTTAAATTGGCATAAATGTCGGAAAGAAGTTTAAAAGTTGGCGCTCGCGTCGACATAACCGGCAAGGATCTACAAGGAACAGTTGCCTATGTTGGCATGACCAGCTTCGCCGTTGGAAAGTGGGTGGGCGTGGTGCTTGATGAGCCGAAAGGTAAAAATAATGGCACAATCAAAGGTCAAAGCTATTTTGAATGTAGTGAAAATTGTGGCATGTTTGTGCGCCCAACGCAATTGCGTGTCATTGGTGGTAGTCCCGATTCCAAGAAGTCCACCGAAGATATACCTGATTCGGCAGGTAGTGGCAGTAGCACACGTACGCCCATAGCCCAACCCACTAAAGCACGGTTGAGCGGGTCGCGTAGCTCGCTCTCTTCCAGCCGCCAATCATTACTCGGTTCACGTACACAACTTTCATCATCACTCATAGAACGAAGCGGCAGTACGGCAAGTACTAGTTCAAGCGGCGGGCGGAAGAGTTTACAGCCACCCAGTATAACAGCTAGAGATCATTTAATTGCCTCAGCACAAGCAGCTAGTTCATCGATACCGATAGCTGAGGGGGGTGGCGGTAGTGTTGGTAATGGTGGTGCATCGCATTCAACCTCGAAACGTGCTTCCTTCGTCGAAACTGGTTTCCTTGAGATTCTTAAGCCGCAATTTACGCCATTGCAACCAATGCGTTCGCCTTCTTTTACTGCTGCACCAACTGGGCCCAGCGCTGAGGAGAAAGCTGCCGCCGCGGAACAACTCAAACTCGTAGATGATTTACAAACACAAGTCACCGATTTGAATGAAAAGTTAGAAACTCTCAAACAACGTCGCAACGAGGATAAGGAGCGCTTGCGCGAGTTTGATAAAATGAAAATACAATTTGAGCAGCTACAAGAATTCCGTAGTAAAATTATGGCTGCTCAAGCCTCGCTTCAACGTGAGCTGCAGCGTGCTAAGCAAGAAGCGAAAGATGCTATTGAAGCGCGTGAGCGTCATGCACAGGAAATGAGCGAATTGTCGGATAATGTCGAACTCATCACTTTAGACAAAGAGATGGCCGAAGAAAAGGCAGACACGCTACAACTCGAATTGGATTCTGCTAAGGAGCGTATTGAAGAGCTACAAGTTGATTTGGAGCTTTTACGCTCAGAGATGCAAAATAAAGCAGAAACTTCGATTGGTGAAATCTCAGCTGAAGGTGGTAGTGGTGGCGTCATGTCTTCCACTTATGAGTTCAAACAATTAGAGCAACAGAATTTACGTTTGAAAGAGACTTTGGTACGTTTACGTGATTTATCGGCGCATGACAAACACGACATACAAAAGCTTACAAAGGAGTTGGAAATGAAAAGGTCAGAGGTAGCTGAATTGGAACGCACAAAGGAAAAGTTATCGAGCAAAATTGATGAAATGGAAGCAACTGTTGCCGATTTGCAGGTGAGCTTTACTATGTCTCGAAAGAAGAACGATCAAAGAGAGCAATACGTATGTTGTTGCAGCAGTTTATCTGTGATTATATAGCTGCTAAAAAGTAAAACTATTAATATAATAATCACTAAAGTAGAGGGAATCTCAATACCAATGCTTTTTGTCCAGAAATAAGACTTCGCAGCAAACATTTAGATTTGAGTTACGTTAGGACTCAAGTTGAGAACTAAAGGGCTTCTCAAACCTCAAGCGTTGTTTCTCAACAGGAAAACCACTTGAGAACGATGGCGTTCTCAAGAAAAAGGGCATTTCTTTTATATGAAAAAAAAAACGCTGTTTCGCAAGTTGAGAAAGGGATAGTTCTCAACATGTGCTCCAATAGGATTCTCTAATTGGACTCAAGGGTATGAATGCGATTCTGGAAATAAACCATGATTTTTCTAAGTTAAAACGCCATAAATTATTTGACAAAATTTTTTATTTACATAAATTTTAGTCTACGCTCTTCAACTTTAATTTGAATATTAGAAGCTGGATATTGGAGAATATGTTGGATATCAACTTGAGAACTACAAAGTTATCTAAGGTTGGAGAAAAATTGGAGAATTGTGTTGGATATCAACTTAAGAACTATACAGTGTTTCAAAGGTTGGAGAAAAAGTTGAGCCATGTTTGCTGGGTTATTGGTATTGATTACATTCCCCGTTAAACTAAAAAACTATTTTGAGGTGGATAAACTGCTACGAAAACAGCAGAATAATCACAAATATTAACAATCGTAATAGCAAATGTCTATTCCTCTTTTAACCCAGAATCCCTCAAGGCTTAGCCATGCATAGTTTTTATAAAAAAGCATGATCTGAGTCTCAAAATGTTTTCAAAGTGTAACAAATTGTTTCGCTTTTCTGCATAACTAAGCCTTATTACCCTTCTAGTTATTTATACACTCCTCTTTTGGACACTTTAGTTTGTATTTAAATACTTAACACATTTAGTTTAGTTTTTCTTAGCACACTCATCTTTGCCACACGCATTCATTAATTGCATAAATCTAAAGTACATTTCAGCACCTCGAGGGAAAAGGCGTCGTCACGGTATACGCAATTCTTTTCACTCGATGCCTTTCTTTTTCCTTTGCTGTTGAATTCGTGTATCGATGGGGCTTTGGGCTTTAACTCGCTGCACTATGCTCATATCTGCTTAAAGCTCTTCGTTAATTTTCCCTCGATACAAACTTTTGGTATCACAGAAAAGAACACAAATCTTCCGAAGAACTCTAAAAACGTCGGCTCATCGTCTTACGACAATATTGTCCATGATTCCGAGCCGTACATCAGAACAGGTATGACGAGAGACTTTAAGGGCGTTGTTACGACAATATTGTCCATGATTCCGAGCCGTACATCAGAACAGGTATGACGAGAGACTTTAAGGGCGTTGTTGTTGTTGTTGTTGTAGCGAGGTGTAGCCCTGCCTAAATGTCAGACAGGGTCATCCCGAGTGTATTGCTCTTGGCCGGGTCGATATAAGAAAACGGCCCGGGTCGTTTCGGCACGATGGGTACAGCACAAGTACTGGTACCGTTCTCGTAGAACCGGCAATACAAGAAACTAGCCGTGAAGGCTTTGTAGGTCATTTAGCGTTACCCAGGGTGCACAAACTGGGAGGCGACCTACTTTTACACCCCTAAGGGCGTGATCCTTGCCGGTTGTTGTTGTAAACAATGCATTGCCCTGCCTACAGTGTATGATCATCCCATCAACCGTCATCACAACCTCTTCACAATAGCACATTTCGGTTCACTTTTATTTTTTCTAAAAAGGCAAACGCCTTCCCTCTTCGCCTCGCGTTAGCGCTTAATTACACTGCAAGTTGCGGCCGTTCACAACGTGGCTCGTATTGCCGGTACTTGTACATTACCTTTCGTATCGAAACGACCCAAGAGAAATACACGACGAAGTGACCCTGTCTAACGCTCTCACTATCGCGGCAACAATTTCATTGCTGGAGAGGCCAAGCGAAGAGCGTAGTAATCTGTGGGTTTGGGGCTCCAAATTTTTGACAATTGCTTTACTATTTGGAGAGGTCTGGTTTAGAGAGTCAAAGAAAAATGCACACAAGAGTCCCGTTAGTATTTTTGAATCGGCCTTCTGTACTCACAGTACCTTTAAAAAGTTCATCAACGCTTTTTTTCAAACAGCCATGCTTTAACGAAACGCAACCTTTTGGCCCTTTCAAACACCACTTCCACAAGTAGTCCTTTGCCCACTGGCACAACACTTTGGCACCAACAGTAATTAATAAAAACAAATTTACCTATTATTTACCAAGTATGTTTCTTCTATTTCTCCTCCAAAACTGCTTGCAAAACTTACTGGGGCTCAGGAGGTAAACTCGTAAACCGAAAAATTTTCAAAACGCTTTTTTGTTATCAATTGCCATTATTTACATTTTCAGTTGCCATATCATTTCGCTACAAAATGCTTGTTTCACTGCGCATACTTTTCAACGCGCATTTGTAATTTTTTCTCCTTAAACTTCCCTTCCAACAGGAACAAGTCGATGCGGCACTTGGCGCTGAAGAAATGGTCGAACAATTGGCTGAAAAGAAAATGGAACTTGAGGATAAAGTAAAAATGCTCGAAGAAGAGGTGGCACAACTGGAGGCGCTCGAAGAGGTACACGAACAGTTGGTCGAGAGCAATCATGAATTGGAAATGGATTTACGCGAAGAATTGGATTTAATGAGCGCGGCGCGCAAAGAAGCGCTACGTGAACGCGATGCCGCAATTGAAACAATTTACGATCGCGATCAGACAATCACCAAATTCCGTGAGCTAGTACAAAAACTTAACGAGCAGTTGCTAGATTTGCGCGATCGCTCAATCAATAATGAGCAAAACTCACTACAAGATGCCAGTGTAAAGATTGCAAGCGAAACTATTGATTATAAGCAAATGTTTGCGGAATCGAAAGCTTACACGCGCGCTATCGACGTGCAGTTGCGTCAAATCGAGCTTACACAAGCCAATGAGCATGTGCATATGTTGACCGCTTTCATGCCAGAATCGTTCATGAGTCGTGGTGGTGATCATGATTCCATTTTGGTTATTTTACTAATTTCACGCATTGTCTTCAAGTGTGGTATTGTAGTGAGTCAGACGCGTGAACGTTTTCCAGCGGTGGATAATGTTACGCGTGAGGTGGTATTCCAGGGGCACTCGGTGCAACAGTACGCGTTCAAGTGTAGGCTCATGCATTACATACACAATCTGCAGTGCGCGCTACATCAAATACTATACGGTCTAAATAGTTGTCAGCCGGATACGCTTTTGCGCGCTGGAAACTCGCTGCCTGAAATGGTAGCGCAAGAGAAAACGATTGATGGTATTATTGAACTGCTGAAATCGAATCAGTTGGATGAGAACTCGACAACAGAGAATATTGAGAAGTGTGTCGCATTCTTTAACGCCATGAACTCAGTGTTACTCGCTGGTGAAGACCTAATCAACGAAACGCAAATGATACGCGATTGCGTTGCGGCGCTCGGCTCCGCTTGTGAATCGATTTTGAATGATGTTACGATTGCGCGCACAATTGTGCGCGAGGGTGGCGATACCAGCGACTCTACGCTACTCATGCAATACCTCAACGAGCAAACGGAGGCAATCAAGCAACAGGTGAAGCTGATTAAGCGACGCCTGCCACAAGATTTGCATGTCATCAAATGTGGCATATCACCACTCAAACTCGAAGTGATGCGTCAAATTACGCACTCAATGTCGCGCATTATGTCTGTAATGCATGTGGCCACAAAGCAGGCGGTGCAAGCTATAGCTGCCTCCATTGAGTCGGACAACACTGCCGAACATACAGTGGAGCATGCGAAGTTCTGGGAATTACTCACTCACGCTTGCGAGCGCGTCTACGAGCAAGATGATCGCGGTCCATCACAAAACTTCAAGAGTATGCTCTCGCAAGCGAACAACGATTTACAACAACTCGCGCAGTATTTGTTAGATAAAGAATATGAGATTATGTCGTTGGCTAATCAGAAGCAAGAGAAACCTGTCTCACCCATCATCTCGCGCGCACAACTCATCAAGAAGCAGCTGGAGCAAAAGAATGTGCTCGCCGCCACCTTGGAGAATCGTGAAGCTGACATAAAACAATTGAAGCTCGCCGCCAAACTAAAACAGAATGAACTCTCCGAAATGCAAATACGCAAAGATCTTGCGGAAAAGAAACTATCCGTGCTGCAGAGTGAATATGAGCACACTGTCGATAAATGGAAGCGCGAGTATGAGGAAGCAAACGCAAAACTGCAGCTGCTACAAAAGAAGGAAAAAGAGTATGAGGACACACTCGATCATCTGCAAAGCGACATTGAAGCGCTCGAGAGTGAGAAGAGCACGCTGCGTGAGAAATTGAAAACGACAGGTGGCGCTGTCGGCAGCTCGGGTTCCAAACGTTACGCCGACTCGTCGCTCTCCTCAACAAGCGGAAGCATTGGCGGTGGCGGCGGCTCTCATGGTGTTACAGGTAGCACGCCACTTATCGCCGAGGAACTACAACTTCTAAAGACTGTTTTCCATAATGAACGCAATGCGCGCTTACGCATGCAGGCGCAACAAATACGCGATAAGTTAAAGAAGTTTGATCCCATTTATGTGCCGCAACCTAAAGATAAACGTATCACAGAATTGGAAAGTGAGCTGACGCGCATGAAGCATGCTTGGGCGCTATCGCTGCTACAGGCTGGTCCTAAAACGATTGATACGAGTAAGAAATCGATTATCGCCTTGCAGCGTCGAAATCAACAGGTGCCCGTCAAAGCAGAGATATCAACGCGCGCTAACAATTTGGCTGCTGAAATACTCACAGAATACTTGCAACGTAATCCACATCGTGCGGAGCATTGCGAGTTTGCTGCGTTTCCAACAGTGGAAGTGAAGCGTGTTCTGAAGATTTAAACTCGAAAACAAGATTTTGTTGTAAGAGTTTAAGAGCTAACCTAAACCTAAACCTAAGTCAGAAAAAACAACAAAAGTGCAACTTGTGAGTGGCTTGTAATGCGTGGCTTGCGAAAGCTGCCATATTCTCTAATATATTGGCTTTAAGCTTTTATAGATATGTATTTTCGAACATTGTTTTTCGCGGTACTTTTAAAAAGCAGCCACAAATCTATTACTCTTGTTTTATATAAAGTATTGGCAACTAATTATAGCTTATGTGTCCAGCCCGCTCTCCCTAGCACATTTTTTTCCTTGTATGAATAATTCACTTTTATATTTTAATATTGAAAAAATGTATTAGCAAACGCTTGTAATGTCTCTAATTTAATCTGTTTTTTTTTTTTATTAAATGTTAAGTACAATAAATTAAAAAGTTTGGAAAAATCTATCTATATGCTATGTATGTATAAATGTAAACCGCACAAAATTTGAAATTTAATTTCTCGTTTGAGACCATAAATGAAAATGCATACGAAATCTCTGATAAACGAGCTTATTTATGTTTAGTTTTTTCCTTTTTGCGTCATAAAAAATACAATTCTAAAAATCCAAGCTAATTACAAAAATTTAAAAGATATTCAAGAAGTAAATAAGCTAGTGAAAATTTAATTAAGACGCTTAGCTTTTTTTAAAACAATTTTTTACTATTCTTTTCAATAACTAAATAAAATTGTCTTACGGCAAACTTTTTTTATATATTTTCATTTAAATTAAATGTTTTTATAACCATAAAGACAGCGTATTAAAAATTTGCATATGCATTCTTAACAAAAACTATTTAATTAATTATTTAAATGCAATAAAAAAATAAAAAAATTTATTTTAACTGTTTGTTATTTATTATCTTGGTAGAACGATTGTGTCCATTGTGTATCAATACCAAGTGTGAACTCTTCTTTTGACAACACACATTAAAATGTCGGTTTGTTTACATCCTGCACATATTAAAATGTCGCCAGCACCGAAACAGAAAAGCAATGGCGTTGTTTAACATCCTGCACACATCAACATGGCGGTCTCCTATCTTTTACCTAATGGTAGAAAGAGATGGGAAGATGGAAAGAAGTGAGACAAAAAAGGAAATTAAAAACAGGTGACTAAACTCACTTTGAAGTTTTCACGACTATGTCTATGATATCACACTTGTTATTAACCACAATCTCAAACAGGTGTTAAACTCATTTTGGAATTTTGACGTCTATGCAGAAGAGTTTACACTTGGTATTGATACACAATGATTGTGTCTATCCATGGTTCAATTATACCAGGTTAGCTTTTCGATGACAGATTCTGTCAGTTGCGGCCATCGCTCCCTGAAAAATTGTTATTCACATTCTGGGTAGCCTTTTAGCAAAATCATGTAAAAAAGTAGTTAGAAAATTAGTTTAAAATAGTAGTAGTTAGAAAAATAGTAGAGGTTGGCTTTTGGAAAATTGATGAATTTATCATTAATAACTGACTTTAAAGATTTTTCTTCTGTGATAAGAGTATGTTATTTTCATTCTTAATCATCAGCCAAGTGTGAATGAAAGAGTTGGAGGTAAATTTATTGGAACTGGTTAAATTTGGTTAGTAAAATGGTAATACTATCCTTTGGCAGACTTTTTCCGATAATATTTATGACCTGAAAACCTTTCAAGGAACTTTTAGTAAACATTTAGGTTAAGACTGCTTTACATGAGTCGATGTCCTATTCGATTAGACGTTCGATTGTATTCAACCATCAAATACAAGTTGTCGATCGGTCGAATTACTATTAACACGGAGGAGCGAAAAAAAATCGACCAGGAAATCGACACTTATTGTGAGGCTAGAATACTAGAAAACGGCTAGTCGGAGAAAATTTTAGGCTATGCAGCTTTTGAAGGGATTCCGAGTTCTTACTCTTAATATGAGGTAAAGTTTGTGAAATCTAAACTAGCGATGATAGACCTCTAGAATTTAATGTTAAGATCTATAATTTTTACAGCAATATTTTTTCACCTTTCTGAAAAATAAAATCAATATAATTTTTGAAATAAAAAAAAAACTTTTTTTTGTCCCCGTCGAATATGTTAGTTTACTTTCCATATTTTTATTTGCATTACAATTTACATCCTCCTTCTTCGATTTTTCTACTACCATTTCCTTGACGAAAGAAAAAAAACATTCCTACTTTTTTATTCGCAAACGAAACCCGAACACATTTTCATATTGGGAGTGTCAATAATAAACGTCAAGGGAAGAGCAAACCTTCTTATAATTGAACCATGGTGTCTATCGTATTTATTTTACACTAGCGGATGCGAGCGACTTAATCTGGGGGAACTCATAAAAACCGACTAGTTATGGTAGGTTTCTTTGAATATCTCGACTTCAGCGTCACATAACTGGCTTATTTTTTGTAACATATTTCTTATTATATATCAAACTTCGTAATCGCAAAATTACGCTCCAATAACGAAAACATAATCGGTTTATAAGTAGGGACTGCAGCGTCATCTAGCTGAAAAATATCCTATATCGAGAGGACTTACTTAAAGAAATTTGGCAAAAATCCGTTCGGTGGTTTTAAGCTATTTCGTCACGCAAAGAACGAAAAGGCTAAAAAAAAGCTTAAGTAAGGAAGTCGGTAGTCCTTTGATATCATCACATTCTGTTTCTAGCCATTAACGGAATCAAATCGGGTAGGCTCCTCGAACCTTCGGGTTGTTGCTTGAGTCGTTGATTTTGGTTGCCTTTACGACAAGCATACCTTACTGCAGGTATATTCTAAACCCCTAAAGGATGATTTACACGGGTCGATTTTCTGGTAGATTTTTGTCGTTCCACTGACTTCTACCTTCAAATACAAGGTGTGAATCGATCGAATTGCTATTTAC
Organism: Campiglossa producta; assembly: GCA_964058755.1. Taxonomy (NCBI): domain Eukaryota; kingdom Metazoa; phylum Arthropoda; class Insecta; order Diptera; family Tephritidae; genus Campiglossa; species Campiglossa producta. Next base: position 145,221,874 of record CAXKVI010000002.1, on the reverse strand, counting down.
ATGGTGGAACGACAAAAATCGACTAGAAAAATTGACCCGTGTAAATCAGCCTTAACCCGCTGGTGTTCCATTTAACTTTTACTGCTATCTTCAACGGTAGTTAAACTTTAAGATCTTTTTGAGAACAATTTAGCGAGGTGAGACCAATCACAAGTTACCGTAATATGATCGGAAATTTCTTCGCGGTGTTAGCATGACATGTAGAATGAAGATAGAAGCTCCGGCCCAGAAGGTTTTTCCAAGGGCAACGAATTAGAAAGCAGAGGGTGGCGAATACTTCGAATTAGATGGAAAACAGGTGAAAAATGGCTCGGTTAAAATATCTGGGGACTTACTGCAGCTCTCCGTAACTCGAGGGGGTTGGTTGGAGTGGCGAGTCCAAATAGTGCTACTGCGCCATTTTAATACACGTCTCTTGAGATAACTAACGAAGACTAAAAAGGAAATCTGGCCGGGAGAGTTTATTCTGTATCGCAATGCGTTGTATGTATCTTTTCGAATCGGAATACATGATAAGGCCCTAGATCTGGAGGACTGTCTTGGGATTTCCGTCCTATTATAGCCATGTTGTTGAATTTAAAAATTTTAGAAGGAAGCCATGCTATTGCTAAGCTCGAAGAGTGTTCCAAAGAGGGGTTTCCCTACAAATTTCATCCTGTTCCGGCAGTGCGCTGGAAAATCGCACAACAGGTGCTCCACCGAATCTTCCGCCACTGTAATGTTGCAACCGGTGCACTAGGTATTGGGTTCCAGACCCATCAACGCCGCTTACGTCCCAATTACACCGCAACTAATACCTTCTATTCATCTTCAGAAGCGTCCACAGAGCCAAAGGCACCTAATAATAAAATAGAACAAAAATGATAAGATATCTGTATAGCTTTTCTTCAAGAAGATGTGCTTCTTATTATTGTAGAGACAGTCTTTTTAATGTTATTAAGAAGATTGTCTTTTTAATATTTTAAATGAAAAATAAAATGATATTGCCCTCACCGAGAATCGAACTTGCAATTTTCGGAATGATAAACCCAGCTGTTAACCATCAGGCCATCGCTCACTTTTGATTGCTAGCGTCTAATTACTGATATGTGTATAGTTGTTAATGTTTCAAAGGAAAATCACATAAATATAATTGAGAAGATTTCTTTTTAACATTTCTAATTAGGAAAAAAAGAGAGAATCGAACTTACAATTTTTCGAAGGCTAAACCCAGCTGCTAACCATCCGGCCATCGTATACTAATAATTGCCAGCGTCTAAATATACCTTTGTACTAAATGTATAGTTTTTTTAATAAGAATTTCATCTTAAAACCAAAGAGATTTCCCTATAGTTTTTTCTTCGTTTCCACTGTTGCGACTACCCCTTTGCCCAAAAACTGATCATGAAGACAATCTTATTAATTTTATTAGGCATTTTTGGCTCTTTGTCGCAGATCGTTTTTAGTTGTGGGAGGACAACAGACTCTTTGACACTCTGCAGGAGTACAAACGCTTCTACTTAAGCCAATGCTGAGAGATCCTACCCTTGCTAAGTCCCAGATGTGCAAGGATCTCCATTGTCTCTTAAGCATCAAGTGACGATCCACGTCGTTTCTGCTCATTCGTTATCTCCTTTCCGTGTATGATACGATGCGCCGGCACCCATATTATAGGAACGACATTTTCATCGTTAAAAGCCGATTTGGCGGGGTACCATTCGATTTTCAGCCCTAATTAGCCATCGAATAATTTTTCCAGCCTAACATCAGGTAGCTGGGGGTAGCTACCCCTGCGGGTTAGGGATTTAGAATGTGCCGGTCGGCATACCTTTCGTAAGAGGCGAATAATATGCACATAGGTAATGACGTGCTAACTCGATCGCTCCCGAGACAGTCGGTTTGGAAATTTTCCAATGACAACAAGTAAGGAAAGCTGTCTTCGGCTGTGCCGAAGGCTAAATACCTTTCATGAATAAGCGTCACGATTTTCACTGTTTGATCCCCAGTACAGCCTGTGTGAATTTAACTTTAGCTCATACCGAAACTTTAGCTCATACGGTCCAATCTCATTGATTTTTAGCATCGACATTCCACATTCTAAAATAGCAACATTTACGAAATTTCACGTTCCTACCGATATAATTACAGGAGTTATCTACCAAAATCCGTTTATCGGAACAATCGATTGTATTGGGGCTATGTGTAATATTTATCCCATTTCAATGATTTTCAACATCGATATTTTACATATATGTAAAAATAGCGATGCTTCCAAAATTTCGCGTTCCTATGTGTTTAATTACAGGACTTATAGCCCAAAATCCGCTTATCGGAATAATCGATTGTATGGGAGCTATGTGAAATATTTACGCCATCTCAATGATTTTCAACATCGATATTTCGCATATAAAAATAGCGATACTTCCAAAATTTCACGTTCCTACCTATATAATTACAGGAGTTATCTACCAAAATCCGTTTATCGGAACAATCGATTGTATGGGGGCTATGTGAAATATTTATCCAATCTCGATGATTTTCAACATCGATATTTCACATATAAAAATAGCAATACGTCCAAAATTTCACGTTCCTACGTGTTTAATTACAGGAGTTATAGCCCAAAATCCGTTTATCGGAATAATCGATTGTATGGGAGCTATGTGAAATATTTATCCCATCTCTATGAGTTTCAAGATCGATATTTAACATATAAAAATAGCAATACTTACAAAATTTCACGTTCCTACGTGTTTAATTACAGGAGTTATAGCCCAAAATCCGTTTATCGGAATAATCGATTGTATGGGAGCTATGTGAAATATTTATCCCATCTCTATGATTTTCAGCATCGATATTTCACATATAAAAATAGCAACACTTATAAAATTTCACGTTCCTTCGTGTTTAATTACAGGAGTTATAGCCCAAAATCCGTTTATCGGAATAATCGGTTGTATGGGAGCTATATGTTATATTGGTCCGATCTTACTGGTTCCGACAAATGATTCCTATATTGGAAAATGGTGGCCGCATACCAAATTTCAGCCAAATATCTCAAAAACTGAGGGACTAGTTTGCGTTCAAACAGACAGACAGACAGACAGACAGACAGACAGACAGACAGACGGACAGACGGACAGACGGACAGACGGACAGACGGACATGGCTAAATCAACTCATCTCGTCATCCTGATCATTTCGGTATACTTATTGATGGGTCTATCTCTTCTTCTTCTCATATTTACAAACATCGGACCAAAGTTATAATACCATTTCATGTTCATGAAAGGTATAAAAACACACACGAAAAGTTGGCTGACCACTGCAGAGGGGCGATCTTGTTCTAAGCAGCTTTATAAAGTTCAATATTTCTTGCTGGGTCTCTTCACTTAACTTCCACACACATTTTTGGTTATTTATGGAGCACAAACTCACATAGCTTTCGCTGTCATAACCATGGGGCTAGCCGACTTTCGCAGTAGTTAATTCTATTTATGGGCTAAACTATTTTAACTCGTCTCGTCTAAGCTAACAAAGCTGGCAACAACAACAACAACTTCAAGTAATTGAAATCGAAACTCTGTTGAGCTGAGTGAGCTCTGAGCTTACGCATTGGCTTGAGCTACCAGGAGAACACAAAGCGAAGCCGAATAAAAATAGACTGAAATAGAAGCTGACGGTTAAATACACCGTATCATAGTCGTAAACAATAGTCCAACGTCAATTAGAGTAATTGGCGGCAAGCTAGTGCACCAAACGGAAACTTAGCAGCCGTAAAAGATGTTCTTGATGCATTTGATATTGTTATCAATGTTTCCATTTTCCAGTTTTACTGCATGTAGCTCTGCCGATGTATGGTGCGTCGCGCTTGAATGTCTTCTGAAGGTTCTCTAACCCTTGCGACATGTGGCGTGTTGGTTGCACTTGCTGTTTTTTTACCGCTTACTTGGATAGGCTGTGTTTTTTAGAGTTAGCTGCCACCTCAATTCAGTCAAGCGCAGCAATCAACAGCACAACGAAGAGCGACGGGTTCTTTTTAATTAGCCTCGTTCAAGACGGTAATGACAAACTTGCAGTCTTCACAGGTTGAGCTGGTCATTGTTGCATGCTTTTGCTGTGTGGAGACCTTTAATGTACTACTTTAGGAAGTCATAACTCGATGCTGAAACATGAGCAGCCAATGCACTCGATTAGTACTTGTAGAGTTCGGAAGCTTCAAATCACATTTACGCTTGGCTAGATCCAGTGGAAAAGAGTCAAGGTAATAATTAGATGATTTTGCTGGTAAGTTAGGATTGCCAAAAGACTGTAGCCATGGTCCAACAGCCAATTGAAAACACCAAAACACCTCCACTAGCTTTTTTCCATCGCAGTCGAGGACTCCTTTATACTCTGCTGCCGAATTCGGGTGTAAAAAACTTTCTACCAGCGGGGGCTTTGGTCTGTAGTTCGATATGATCAAATCTGCAAAAAGCTCGAATATCAACTAATTAAATTTCCTTCGATTCTCGCCGTTTAAATACTCTAAGGACCATCTTATCGAAGTATCGAAAAAAACCAAAGACGGCTCTGGAGACTATCGAGGACCTTCGATAGTATTTTCCAACTAATTTTTTTTTTTTAATAAACTTTAAAAGCCAGAAAAATTTCGAAAATAATTTGAGATTTTGAATTATGAATAATTTTTGAAAAAAGTTAAATTTTTGCCCTTTGACCGAACTTTTTTTTGTGATAAAAAATTACACCAGGTAAATGCATTCAAATCAAAAGAGTCCAACCTTTTGACGATTTAACATGGAATGGCCCAACCGTGATTAGCAAAGAAATCAAATCCCAGAAACCAAAAAAAAAAATCGTGACACATTTCACTTGTTTAAAAAAATCATTACAACTGCTGCAACAAAAAGCCGCATTGGCACAGATAAACCAAATAAATAAAAGCAGCAACAAAAAAATAAGCCTAAACTAAAAAACAAAAGAAAAAATAATTAAATAAACCGGCAACAATCAATTGCAACACAGCCCCCAACACAAAACACAAGCTCAAAAAAAATAAGTTTGAATAACAAAAAGCTCCAGCAAAATCTGACCCTGTACGACCCAACTTTGGCTGGGTAAGGTCATTTTTGCAACAACGAAAAATCAGAGCAAAGCGGGTTAATAAAAGCAGAAAAGCCGACATGCATAATAAAATGTATGACCACAAAACAAGAAGAATAACAACAACATCCAGCTTACTTGTATTCGAAATGACAAGCCAAACGGTCGCAACGGCACAATAAACCAACTGGGCGTGGGAAATTTGAATTAAACTGACAGCTGTGCAACAACAAGTCATTCAGAGTCAACAGTCAATGTGAGAATGTACCTGCATAGGCTTGGTGAATGCTACAAAAGAAACCGGTGAACATTCTAAAAAAAAAAGCAATTGTTGTGGCAAGGACATTAAGACATACAAAATTACGAGGGTGGGTTGATAAAGGGGCCCGTAGAAGAAATAAAACCAATCTTTGGAAATTGGACCTGAAGTTGTTTCGGGAAGGTGCCTAAATGGCTGTTAAAATTTTAGAGGCGTGAAATTTTTGTTATGCCCAAAACGAAGTTATTTTTTATTAATTGCTTCTCTTCTCTTTTGTCAATTTAGGGTAATCCTTTAATTTTATTTAATTTATTGCTTTTATATTCCACCAAGTCTCGTGGACTGTGTTTGGTTCTTTTTTTAATATTATTCGATTTAGTGTATTATTTTAATGGACTGTAATTTTATACAATATTATTTGATTGCTCAGAGTGGCACGATACACTTATTCATTTCATTGAGGGAGTAGATCATTTCCAAAATTGATTTGCCTGAGAGGCGTTATCAAACAAAATGGGACATAATTCTCAAATCGAGAAAATCATAAGTAGTTCTCCAATAGAGTTCGAATGCCATTCTCTAATGGGATTCGAATGTGAATAGAATTTGCATTATTTCTCCAAGTATTCTTGAGTAGACTTCTAATGTAGCTATCTAGTATCCCCCCCACTGAAGAATTACGCTAGTTATCTAATGTGACAAATTCAAATTTCTCTAACGTTAGATTATAACATGCAGGCCGTAATCATTCGTCATTAGGTTGGGTCTATCGAGATATGGTTCGATAAAGGCGAAAAATATAGAGATGGAGGGGCACGGCTTTCGGGCAGGACAACGTCTGCCGGGTCTGCTAGTACTTGATAAAAAGGGAACCAACTTCACCAATATATCTCGTCATCAACTTTTTACAATATCCTGTCGGATACTAACAGCTGTACTCCCCTAATTAAAGGCTCAAACAAATCAGAAATCGTTCACCTTCTCACCGAGAGAATTAGTTACTTTTACTAGCCTAACAGAATATCCAGATATCCTTTCTAAACGTCCCCCAAGGATCTCCAGGTCGTATGGTAGAGCCACCTTTCGACAGCCTCCACAACAAAGGGCTGGAGCAATCAGTTTACGAATACGAGAAAGTGCATCTCCCTGTGCTTGAGTGACCCCTATAAGTTTGAAAACCGAATGAGAGGATTTGTTCGCTTTTGGTTTAAAGGTTGCTTTGACCGGTTCCCCCCAAGAATACAGAAAACATTAGTCAGAACCCTTTTTTCAGAAAGCCAAAATTCAGAAGTCAAAATTCAGAAGTCAAAATTCACAAGTAAAAATTCAGAAGTCAAAATTGAGAATGTAATCAGACGGCAGAAAAAACCTTAAATTTTTCTCAATTTGACTTCTGAATTTTTACTTCGGAGTTTTTACTTCTACATTCTTTTTTTCAGCCGTCTAATAGCTTTCTAAAAACGTATTGTTCATATTTAGTAGTATAAGTTACTAACTCCTCATTTCAATCCATTGTTGATCACTGACACAAAACTTCAGCAATTTTCAGTTGGAGGTGAACCATGTCGAAAACGCAAAAAGAAGTATAAAGATTTCGACTATCGTTTGAGTAGTATTGTCGCTTCATTTGAAACGATGAACTGGAAAGCGAGTTAATAATTTAAAATTCTAAGTTGTACTATTTTTTATACATATGTATATATCTTGACAAAAAATAAAAGTTTGTGAATTTTTCATTCATTTTTCTGTCAAGTGATTTCTGAATTTTTCATTCTGATTTGTTGTTTCTGAAAAAAGTTTTCTGAATTTTTCATTCTGACTTTTTGTTTCTGAAAAGTTTTTTCCGACTTTTTCATTCTGACTTTTTGTTTCTGAAAAGTGTTTTCTGAATAAATTTTTCTGAAAACAGAATTTCTGAATTTTTTCTTTCTGAATTTACCGCTTTGACTATATTCCAAGAATTGGGGCATAGCCGAACCTTACATAGTTGGTACACGGCTAAAAAAATTAACCTAATTTTTAAACCCGTCTAAAGTTTAAGTGATTTTTTTTAACTTTTTTTGGAATATTTTAACCCATGATGTAATAATATAAGGTGATTATTAAATACACTCTCTCGCTCTTACACCGCCATCTTGAACACCATTAGCGTTTGCAATGTTGTCTCTTCAGAAAACTACTTTTTGTTCCAGAGCAAATTGTGGAATGAAAACCATACGATTCATAATTTAGTTAAAAACGCTTGTGTTGGCAACACCTTTGTTACCAATTTCCTTTTGTTCTGACACTTATATCTTTCAAATTATTCAAAACTAACAAATAACAATTTTTTTTTTTTTTTGAAAATTGCTGGAATTTTGTGTTTTGTAGACAATTAAGGGTAAGATTTGCTAAAAAATCTTTTAATTAATTTCATGTATTAAATATATTTCCAGATGCAGCAAACTGGCTACTGCTGTTAAGTTGCGAGGAGCGCAGTTTCCGTTGATTTACCCCGTGTGTCCTTAGGCTTGTAGTAGGAGGCATTCCAAGCTTTAGAAACACTAACTTGGCGCTTTTCCAGGAGCACGGCTCTTCGCCATCCAAGATGACCAAAGGTAGGTACATCAAGTTTTAGCAAATGTCACAATAAGACGCACCTTTTACTGTCGCTGTGGATGTTCATCGTACACAAGTCAACATGCTCCCAATGTGGTTACCCCGCTGCTAAGCTGCGCTCATACAACTGGTCCGTGAATGCCAAGAGGAGGAAGACCACTGACACGGGTCGCATGCGTTAACTGAAAGTCGTACGTCGCCGTTTCCGCAACGGTTTCCTCGAAGGAACATAAGCCAAACCCAAGAAGGCCCTTATGTCATTTTATTTTAATTTAAATTTTTCTTCCTTGTCGTTTATCTTCATATACGTATGCATATGTTTCGTGAATAATTCACGAATGCATTTAAGAACGTTTAAATTAAATAAAATAAAAAAAACTAAAATAAAATAAAGTAAACAAATAAAAAAATAAATAAAAATTACAAAAATAATAATAAAAATAGAATAAAAAAAATATAATTAAAAAAATTAAGAGTAAATAATAATAAAAAAAAAAAAAACAAAAAAAAACAAAATTAAAAAATAAAATCATATTAAAAAAATAAAATAATAAAAAAAATCAAGTAAAAATAAAATGAAAAAAATATAATAAAAAATACAATAGAAAAAATTAATAAAAAAAATCAAATAAAATAAAATAAAAAAAAAATAAAGAAAATAATAAAAAACGAAATAAAAAATTAAATAAAATAAAAAATAATAAAAAATAAAATAAAATATAATTAAAAAATAAAATAAAAACAAGATAAAAAACTAAAAGTATTTTCTGCATATGTTGCGTGAATAATTCACTAATGCATTAAAAAAAAATAAATAAATAAAATTAGAAAAAAATAAGAAGAAATAAAATAAAAAAAATAAAAAATAAAATTTAAAAAAATATAAAGAAATTAAAAAAAAAAAATGAAATAAAACAATAAAACAAAATAAAGGTAAATAAAAATAAATAAAAAAATAAAATAAAAATTAAATTAAATTAAAAAATAATTTAATAATTTTTGTTCTTGTTATTTTATTTAAATTTTTTTTTAACTCTATGTTTTAATGTTCATGGAAAATACTTTTTGTTTTTATTATCTCGTTTTAAGAAAATAATGATAAAAAAATGAAAACAAAATAAAATAAAAAAGTAAAATTAAAAAAAAATAAAAAAATAAAATAAAATAAAAAATTGAGATCAAATAAAAATAACATTAAAAAAATCGTTAAAAACAAAATAAAAAAATTAAATTAAATAAAATAAAATATTAAATTAATAAAATTTAAAAAAATGACAAAGAAAAAAAAAATAAATAAAATAACAATTAATAAAATAAATATGTATAAATAAATATGTATAAAGGCAAAATAAATATTAAATAATTAATTAGAAATAGTAAGTACGAAGTGATTTAATTTTTTATATTGTACATAGTTCAAATGTTTGAGAGAGCACAAATAAACTTTTATGAAACCAGCAATTGTTGGTTAGGTATGCGTTTTTCTTTGAGCTTTCCAATGAATTCTTGTCAAAATTAAAAAATAGGTCTCCATCATATTATTGGAACTTTCCCTTTTCGTTGAAAACCTTGTTTCATACATTACTTCAAATGGTTCTAATAAAAAAGAGCTAGAGAAAATTTCAAACTTTGATTTAATGGCTGAAGAGACCTTAAAAATGCTAAAATTACATTTTCTTGCACTGAATACCTTGAAAAAAATGGTATGAAATTCAATACTATTTTACAAACGGGCCTTCTTTTATGCCTCTTTCTCTTGTACTTCCTAAATACAACCGTTCAAGTTAAGACCGTTCATTTGACAGCTGTCAAGATGGAGAGCACCTTTGTGGTTAGGTCATGATTTTAACCCTTCCAAAAGTTTAAAAAGAATTTCAATTTCTTTGGTTTCGATTTAAAGTCTAAATGAAAAAGCAGTCTAATTTTTTTTTTTTTTGTTTGTTTGAATGTAATTGAATTTTGCCCACAAAAACTTTATGTTCGGCATAGCTCAGCGGTAGAGTAGTCGGCTGTGACTCCTGAGCGGAATGATCATATTTGGCGAAGTTATTTCGATAATGTTTGTCCGCAGAATGAATTTGTTTGCCAAATTAGATGAATTTAATTTCATTTGACCCAATTTGGTGATCAAATTCAATCTGCCGATGAACGGTCTCGAAAAAACTTGGCCAAAAGTGACGCATTTGGTGCAGTGTAAACGTAGCTTAAGCTAGACCAGTTTTCAGAAAAATTCCATTACCCTTTCGACCCGGACGGTACATATGTGTACCACCTAAAGTTCAAACGTTCCTAAACCGTTTCAATGAAATTTTGTTGAGTTGTGCTATTCACCTCAGCATCGGAAATTTGGTTTCCAATTTAAGATAGACCAGTTTTCAGAAAAATTCCTTAAATAAAAGGTGTTTCAATTTTAAACCACAAATGTTTTAACAGTTTTCTAAAGAAAAAATAATGTTTTGTCCATTGGCTGGGACTCGAACCAAGCCTCCCCGCATCATGCCCGTCTGCTCTACCACTGAGCTACATGGCACACATAAATATTGTTGGCAAAATTCAAACTTGAATAAGCTTTCACAAATAACTGCAAACAAAGCAAAAATTGTAGACCGAAATGGTTTCAATTTTACACCGAAAAGTTTTAATTTTTAACCGAAAACTTTTAATTTTTAAACCAAAAATTTTAATTTTAAATCGAAAAGTTTTAATTTTACACCAGGAATTTTATGATTCTCTAATGAAATAAAACCAATTTAACCTCAGCCACTAGAAGTTTTTAATTTTATTACTTTTGTGTTACAGCTTTTTTAATCAGGCAGCCGAATTATGGCGGTTTTGAAACAAATTCTGAGATAGGGCGTTTTTGAACAAAAAATTGAAATAGGGCGTTTTTGAAACAAAATCTGAGATAGGGCGTTTTTGAAAAAATTTAAATAGGTCGTTTTCGAACAGACTGCCGAGATAGGGTGAGCTTCCACTCAGGCATCGGTATTAAATCGAAACCACAAGGAATTTAAATTCTTTTTAATCTTTTGAAAGGTGTGAAATATTCCAAAAAAACCTTAAAAAATCGCTTAAACTTAAGGTTTAAAACGTAAGATTACTAATAACTCCAGTACTCACCGCTTACTAGTACTAGTAAAAGGGTATTATAATTTTGTCCACATAACGGTACTACGTAACACAAAATAATCTAGATAGATATAGAGTTCCATAATATGAAAGTTCTTACGTTGAAAAGAGGAGTTGATTAAGGCATGTCCGTCCGTCTGTCCGCCTATCCGTGTATACGATAACTTGAGTAGAAATTAAGTTATTTGCATGAAATTTTGCATACCAGGTAGGTTGCTATTGATAACCAGGCCCCATTTTTCGATATCGAAAATGAAATGGCTATAATAATACCCCTGGTCATTCTATTGTAATATTTTATAATTTTTTTTAAGTGGGCGTGGCACATAACATACCAGTACCGTTGGAAGTATACCTGATAAAATTGAATAAGAATGAAAATCACATAGATTGAGCGTTCTGAAAACTACTGCTGGGTATTTAATGTTCGGTTTATCCGAACTTAGACTTCCTTACTTGTTTTACTTAGAACACTTATCGATCGGCCCTTGTAAGTACATATCTGCAAACTATGGTTTTTGTGTTGGTAAGTATATTAAAATAATGTCTGCTTCTTAAGACTGCATTTCTGGTATCTGCTGGAACATTGTGGGAAATCGCCAAATATCATTAAATTCTAGCACATAAAGAGAAATTCTAAATTCTTACGAAATTTTCCTGAAAGTAATAATCCAACAGGAATGTAATTTGGGTCATACACAATTACAACCGTTAAATGCTAAACTTAAAGACTTTTAAGGCACTACTACTCGTTTGACCACCTCCGGCCAGCCCCAAATGTGTGGCAAGTGTCAACAAAGCGCCTACTTCTTAATGCAAAAGTGGTTATCAAGGGCATACCCAGCTCTTCTCAAAGGTTCGCAAAGTAGGGGGGAGGGGGGGATTTATATATTCGCTAAGTAACTATAATTTTTCTTTGGCTTTTTCATTCAGTTTCATTCGGTAAGGTTAGGGCAATGCCAACCTTCCCCCTCTCCTGCGTACGCCCTTGGTGGTTGTTTAGATGATGTTATGGCCAAAAAAAAATTTCTATTCACTTAATTAAAAAGTGCAGCCAACAAGACAAAATTAAGCCGACAAGAATTCATTATGCCGAGCACCATAGTTTATGGAACAAGAGTGAGGAGTGTGGGGTGTGTGGCGTTGCACATGCAAATATGTACAAGCGTGTGAATCAGTAGTGCGAAAAACCCCACATGATACAATGGTCTCGAGAGCGAGAGTGATACAGCCCACAAAGTTGTTGGAGAGGGAGCAAATGCATTTAGTTGAGCGCCAGCAATCAAACTTCGGTATGGCCAAAGCAGCTCAACCTTGATAAAACTCAAAATAAACAAAAGCACACAAATGCAACCGGACCCGATGCGTGGTCTCAGAACGAGGGCAATGAAGTGTGAAAATGCACGTTTTGAGTAAAAGTTGATTGATATGGAAAATGGTATGTGGTACGAATATTCAAGAAGGGCATTGGGTTGTTGAGAGTGTGAAGTTTTGCATTGAATTTCAATGGCGTTGATAGTGTATGCTTCTTTGGGCGGAAACGAACGAAAAGAAAGCATTTAGTTTGGTTCTATATTGACAGATCTAAAGCTCTCCTAACGCAACTGAACTGCAATAGAGGTGTGCGAGACAACCGGTTTTTGGAATAGTCCTCGTGAAGGTTGCTTGTTGTTGTTGCAATAGTACTTGGCCCTGTCTAGTCGTTTTTGCGGATATCATAGATAGCAAGCCACGGCATCAAACTTGTCAGATACTACAGAATCTCGCCAGTGTACTTGCATAGATGGCTTTGCTGTGAACATTAGGCCCAGCGTGACTACGGAGATCCGTTGAAATTGGTTCTTGGGTCGCAGCAATGCTTATGTTTATGCTAGGTCACAAAAACGTCAGTTCGCTGATGTTGCAATCCCTGTCCGCCTTTGAGCGGTGTCAAGTTACGTATACGCCAAGGTGTTTCAGTAATGCTATGAAAAACGTTTCTAAATAAATTAGCGCCTCCTCGCAAGCATGGCTGTACTGGTAATATAACGTGATGAGTGTTCAGAGTCCTGCTCCAGACCCTAGCAGAAAAATAGTACTTTTGTGGAACAGTGTAAGGGGCCGTTCAAGTATTACGTAAGCAGATTTATTACAATTATTAACCCCCATCCCCCTTGTCATCGAAAATAAGCAAAGCGGTTACCCTCTCCCCCGTGCTTACGTAAACATTTTTCAATTTCAACGGCAATAAAAATGTTAACTTACTTCGGTGGGGGAGCTAGGGCATCCATATCGCTGTCCTAGTGATTTATCTTAAGAAGCTTTTGTACTTCATCAGTTTTCCCCTTTTTCTGAAATATCGAAAACCCATTCCCACTGCAAGGGGAAAGGGTTCTGCATTCTTTTAGTTTAATGCACTTTATTGCAAATAAAACCCTATATAACTAAATTACTTTTCAAGCTCTCTCTTTTGACGCATTCGAACTGCCTCTCTATTAAATTCTTTCTCGGCTTTGTGGAACGTAAATTTTTTTCTTTTTTTTTTTTCTTCTCACTGCTCTCTAAAAAAAATAGTGCAGTTTTAGTAAGCCAACAATAAAATATACTAAGCTCACTTTGCTGTTCGGTCTTCGTTGGTTGAATTGTTGGTAACACAGGCATGCATGTGGTATGTGTCTCTGTATATTTATGCGCTTTTGCGTTGGTCTACTTTGATACCCCACAGTCAACAAATCAGTTGTAAACTACTTCTCAAGTTCTTCCCTATTAGTGTTTTCTAGATTACAATTGAAAATGCATTTGGTTACTCATACGTCATGGGTTGTCAAAGGGAAATAAAAGTTTCGAGTGCGCAGTATTATGGAAAGTTTAGTTCGATAGACTGAAACCATGTATTTGATGGTTGAAAGCAGTCAAACGTCTAAAAATCGAATAGGAAATTGACTCGTGTAAATCAACCTTAACTACTCTGATTTATCTATGTACTTAAGGGTGGTTCTTATAATCAAATGTACAATTTTTCCAGTCTCACCCCCTAGATAGGTTACACCACGGTCAACCATATCGCACATACATTTTTATCCCGGTTGGAGATGATTTAGGCGTGTCGCATGAGGGTCAAAGTTCAGATTTCCCTATCGAGAATAAAAATTAATAAAAGTTATTTTTCCTTTTATCTAAAACTAACAAGTAAGGAAGTCTAAGTTCGGGTAAACCGAACATAAAATACCCAGCGGCACAAAGCATACTAGTATCGTTGGGAGTATACCTGATGAAATTGGATAATCGCCCTCCAACCACGCCTACTTTCGATATCGAAAATTCCGAAAATCACCTAAATTGAGATAATTCGGTAACGGAAATGGATAAAATGATAAATGAAATTTTTGATAGTGGGCGTGGTACCGCCCACTCTTAAGAGGCATTTTTGAAAATTCGACTTGTCATAACTAACTGATTACGGTAGATTATTGAAATTTGGGAATATACCTGATGAAATTGGACGAAATCGCATCCCGATCACACCCACTTTCGATATGGAAAATTTTGAAAATCAGATAAATTGAGTTAATTTGTGTGGGAATAGGCCTAGTAACTTCCATGGCAACCACATTCCTGTAACATGAGAGAGGCAAGAGCGCGAGCAACAAAGAAACAGTTCATGACGAGAATTCAAGACGTTAAGACGCGAGACGAGCCGTGCAACCATCTACATTTTCAATTCATTTTCAATTAACTAAATACGTTTTCTTATATATTAAAATTACATTTAATAAAACTTAATCCAAATTTAATAATTAAAACATTAAATAAAGTGATTATATATCCGGTATTGTAAACCAATACCACATTTGGTAAGATAAATAGATATAATAGTATAATTTTGTAGGGAAATCCCCCTGGTCATTCTATTGTGATTTTCTGTTAAACTTTAAAAGTGGGCGTGAAATCTTGCATTTGTAAGAGGGGATAACATTTGGAAATTCGACAGGTTATAACTTTAAAAATGCTTATAGAAGAATGATGAAATATGACAGATTTCATGGTGGTATAGGAAATATTCCTGATGAAACTGGAAGAAATCGCTGGGTATTTGCTACTTTGGTTTTGTTTATCTACAGAGATAGGTTCTTTTATAAAACTAATAAAATAGTTCATATTTTGGTAGAAAAACAATAAGAAAACATTACAACACTAAAATTTACACAAATACAAATAAGTAAGGAAGTCTAAGTTCGGGTAAAAAAAGAAAAAAACTAATGGCGGCGATATACCAACAGGTTATCATAACCTCTAACGAGATTTTTAGCCGAGCTTCTCTTTCCAACTTGTGGTGTGTTGCTTTTTGAGTTTTCCTACAAGTTGGCGGGACCTACAGTTTTTTGCCGACTCCGAACGGCACTTGCAAAGCAAATGAATTTTTTGCTGAGAAGCTTCTTATGGCAGAAATACACCCGGAGAGTTTGCCAAACTACTGCGGGGGGCGACCCCGTTTAGAAAAATTCTTTTTCTAAATAATTTTTGATGTTACTTTTGCCGGGCATCGAACCGCCACGACTTGGTGTAGAAGGCCGAACACTTAACCGCTACACCACGGCGGCGGTTCGGGTAAACCGAACATTAAATACACAGCGATACCTTTAAGAAAGCGCACTTTTAAAACTTTACTCACAATAGAATGACAAAATCACCAAATTATACTATTTTAGCTATGTATTTACCTTACCGAATTATGTCAATTTATTTGATTTTCGAAATTTTCAATATGGAAAGTGGGCGTGGTCGGGAAGCGATTTTATCCAATTTCATCAGGTATACTCCCTATATATAATGCTAGTATACATTGTGCCGAATTTTACATAAAACTTAGACTCCCTTACTTGTTATATAAAGCATTGTTCTCCGAAAGTTTGAACGTGAAGCTCGGATGGTATATTTTTTGGCTTCAATAACTCGGCAATTCAAAACAATTTGGAAGAGTCTGTACTGATTCGGACTAGTTCGATATTAGTTGCATAGTTTTGTTGACTACTTTAGTGTTTTAATGCTGGGTATAAAGCTTTGTATGTGTGCTGCCGACTGACTTTTATATTTTTGCTACAATTGTTAGTAGTTTCGTATTTTCTTTTAAGCCAAAACTAAAACGGTTGGCTTGGATACTTGCGCTCCATTGTGAGTGAGGTGAGCACCGCTGTTCGTGTGTGTGAGCCACCTTACATTTGTGTGTGTGTGTATTGACGGTGTTTTTGGCTCTGTTTTGGTCTCTGTATTTTGTCATTTCAGTTAATAACGAACTTTTGCGCTGACAGTAGGTGCTGGCGGAAAAATATTTAAAACACAACAACAATAAAAATATAAACAAAGCAACAACAAGCAAAACAATAATAATAATAGTAGCAAACTAAACAAAAATATAGCCTAGCATTCGTTACCATTTATTAACACGGCGTCGGAAGTTCTTCACGCAGTTACTTTTCGCCTTCTGTGTGTTTTTTGTTCTTTTTCCCGTTTTTTTATTTTTTATTTTTAGTGAAATCTCGAGCTGTCGCCTCTTCTGGCGGGCGCTGAACTAAAAAGCAGCTTAACTAAGGGCTCTTAAAACGGATCGCGCGTCATCGAGTGTGTGTGTGGCGGGTTGTTGTTGTTTTTTTTTTGAACAAAAGTGAAGTCGTGCAGTGTAGGTGAGCAGTTTGTGTCTAGAAAAAGGTTGAAAAATAACAACAACATAGTTAATAAAGCCTTTCGTTTTTTGTTGTGAAGAAAAGCAATCAGAGGTGCATGTCATTGCAGAATCAGCGTTTTTTGTTGTTGCTTTTCCGGTGTGTGTGTTTATTTGTGATGGTCGCGCGGTCGCGCTACTGTGACTGTGACTGATGATGGCAACTTGCATTTGTTGTTTTTATTTTGCTACTTTGACTTTGTTTTGTCAATAAATGGTGCTGTGTCGTTGGAACAGTAAAAAGTGGAATATTTGCAAGTGACACGTACTAAATTTTTATATAAATCTACAGAGATACATAGGTACTTTTATGAAACTAATAAAACAGTTCATATTTTGGTAATAAAACAATGAGGAAACTTTAAATTTACAACACTAAAATTTACACAAATACAAACAAGTAAGGAAGTCTAAGTTCGTGTAAACCGAACATTAAATACACAGCGATAGCTTTCAGAAAGCCCACTTTTAAAACTTAACAGAAAATCACAATAGAATGACCTAATCACCAAATTTTATGATTCTACCGTAATCAGTTTAAAAGTTATGACCAGTCAAATTTTCAAAAATGCCTCCCTTAAAAGTGGGCGTGGCAAATTTTTCAAAAAATCATAATAGAATGACTACTGGGCTCATCCCACCAAATCATTTTAGCCAGTTCCGTTACCGATTATGCCAATTTAGGTGATTTTCGAAACTTTCGATATCGAAAGTGGGCGTGGTTGGAGGACGATTTCATCCAATTTTATCACGTATACTCCTTACGATACTAGTATGCGTTGTCTAAAATTCATCGTTCTGCCGTAATCAGTTTAAAAGTTACGATCAGTCGAATTTTTAAAAATGTGGTGCCACGCCCACTTTAAATTATTTATGAAAAAATCATAATAGAATGACCGGGGGGTTTCACTTATAAAATTATATCATTTTAGCCATTTTAGCTACCTAGATATGTCATTTTATGTGATTTTCGAAATTTTCGATATCGAAAGAGTGGGCCGATTTCGCTCATTTTCAGTAGAAACCTATAAATGCATAAAAATAAGAGAAATATTTATTCATTTGTCCTTTTTTTCAACATTTTTATAAAGAATTCAAACTAAATATTCACTCTCCTTGCTTTTTTTTCGGCAGACTGATTTATTAAATCATTTATAGATGATGATGACTTTAGGTTTTCTGCCTCTATGGACAATGGTGACAGGTCTGACAGTCGAAGTTCTAAAGTAATTTTCAATCAGTTTTAGTTTTCAAAAACTTCTTTCAGCAGTTGTCGTTGTAACTGGAAGGGTCAAGAATAAGAAGAAAACTGGTTGCAAGACTACTGAATTCTTTCAGCAATAATTCAAGGAGTTCCTTAATGAAATCAATTTTTTCAATTTCAGTTTATAAGCACGTTTTTAGAGCCTTTATCTAGTTACTGGCAGCCACCATGGTGTAGCGGTAGATTCGATGCCCGGCAAAAGCAACATAAAAAATTATTAAGTAAAATAATTTCTAAACGGGGTCGCCCCTGCAGTAGTTTGGCATTTCTGCCATGAGAAGCTTGTCAGCAAGAACTCATTTGCTTTGCAAGTGCCGTTCGGAGTCGGCAAAAAACTGTAGGTCCCGCCAGTTTGTAGGAAAAACGTCAAAAGCAACAAACCACAAGTTGGAAGAGAAGCTCGGCGAAGATCTCGTTAGATAGCCTGTTGATATATCGCCGCCATTAGTTTTATTTTTAACTGGTGATAAAGATTAGCTGAGATGTTTTTACTGTATTTAGCCGATGGCTTTCGGGAAGCGTTTATTAGGTATTTCTTTTTTCATGCTGTAGAGCTTTAGAAAAAGGATTAATATTTTCAAATGGTGAAGAAAAAAATGTGACAAGCACTAAGAAATCATAACTCTCTAAAAAGTGCTATTTATATTTTTCTCCCTAAAGAAAGAAGAGCCCTATTCTATTTTTTTGGAATTTCCAAAATTTTGTTATTTTTGCAATTGCTTTTATCTCTTTTTGGACTTTTTAAATCATGATTTTCTTAATACATTTTAAATTAAAAAAATTATTAAAATAAATAGCACATAACAATCGAAAAACTTAATATAGGTAAACTTTTAAGTAAGCTCAACGAAAAGTTAGCTTACCACATTGAGTCATTTTGCGAAATTCACGCTCACAAAAGGTTCCGTACTGTTACAGCATTTAATTGATATTTTTACTGTAAGCCAAATTCATGGACTAACGAACAAAAAAAGATAACAAATGTCTGAAATAATGGCAACACTAAAATGATTACTCTTGCATTTCATACGAAAGGCGTTAAAAGCAACAACTAAAACTTTATATTGGCAAAACAAAGTACGAAGAAAAAACGATTAAAAAAGAGTTGAAACTTAAAGTATAAAACGATAAAAAGGGCAAAAATATATAAAAAAAAAAAAACAAAAAACAAAATAAAAATAACAAAAAAATAAAAACAAATAGCTATAGACAAAAAAGAAATTATCTGAAATAAAAATAGAAAAATAACTAAACAAATAAAAACACAGAAACGGAATTAACGTAACAACGCGCAACGCAAACGAGAAAAGTCAACAGCGCGTGAAGAACTTAACTTACTACGCACAGTGTAACGGGGTCATATAAGCTGCGATCAAAAGTAGTTAGGGTCTCTCGCTTTAAATTCATCATAATTCTGAAGGAAAAATGAAATTTCAAAATCAATGATTCAGTGTATATCCATCTAGAGTTTTAAATCTACTATATATAAGTAAATGTGAAACAAAATTCAATCAATTTTTGAAGTCAATGCTTACATATGTAAATAGTGGGCAAGCAATTCTGAGATAGACCTCTCTTCAACCAAATTCTCAAATGGGTCGTTTTGAGTTAAGTTATGGTATAGAGAGTTTATTAATATAACAATCCGTTTCGGAGATATCAACCAAAACATGAATAAAATTTATCTCAACTTTTCTTACTTGAATAAATAAATATTACTCATACGCCTTGTATGACCTATAAACTGCACTTTAATTGCAAAATTTCAAGATATTCACAATTATTTTTGCAAAATTTTTGTCTTAGCATAGACAGTTAAATACAAAAAATACAGCCAGCACATACAAGTATTTTCTTTTTCACTATAAGCGTTACTCTTTAAATGCCAAGTTTTTAAAAATGAAGTTGCCTTTGTGCGATCCAAAAGCGTTTAACTCGATTTTGAGTTGTTCCTCTTTAACGCAATATACTAAAACACTTTTGAAATTCCAATGTACTTTTCTCGTGAATACATCATCATCATCATCATTTATTGGCGCTTAACCGCCTAAGCGATTTTGGCCGTTGCCTATCAAAGCACGCCAGTCATTCCTTTTTAGCGATAACTGATGCCAATTGGAAACTCCAAGGGAGTTCAAGTCATCCTCCACCTGTTGTTTCCATCTCAGTCGAGGCCTTCCCCTTCCTCTGCTGCCGAAGTCAGGTGACGATAGGATCACCCCATTACTCTCGTGAATACGTTCAATATTCCTGCAAAGAATCCTGTTGTCCTTAGAAAAGCTCAAAGTTGAAAATTTTTCACTGATTTCCCGTATTTATTGTTCGATCTTATTCAAATGTGGCGTATGTATGTTTTATATATGTATAATCAGCAACTGTTTCAAAAAATTTATCCGCTAGATGGCGCTGGAGTCGAGATATAAATACAATAATTTTTGTGTGTGGTTTTTTTTTCAAGCTTCACAGACGAAGTCGCGGCCATCTGCTAATATTCCATAAAGACGTAAATTTGTAGTACTTTGATTCCCACTCGTTACACTGTGCGCCGTCTGCTGTGTCGTTGTGGTAAACGCAGTAACATCTGTTATATTTGAAATGTGTTTATCGTTGCCAAAGGGTAGTGTAGTGCACTGTGTAATTAAATGATATGACGTTGTGTAAAAATGATGACAGATAAGGCAATAGAACATAAATAAATGCACAGGTTCTTGGCACAATTTAGACAAAATTTATATATCCAGCCACGAAAGTTATAACTTTTATATACACATGTATGTAGATTTGCACAATGGTGTTCTGGTGAAAAAAAGGAAAAAATAGCTACTTTCAAAACGCCCACAAGAGCGCGAGCTTTTGGTGCGTGTTGTTTTGGAATGAATGTTTATGTAAAATTTCATATAAAGAGTGACCCAAAATGAGAAAAACTAAAATTTTGATGTATGAATGCGCACCTCAATTAACGTTGTAAACCACAAAATATAACATGTTTGGTAGAAGAAAAAAACTGTCTTTGGGCTTGGAGCCCAACAAATACTCAAAATAACTTTTTTTTTAGAATTATGGAAAATTGCTGTTAGAATAAGAATTCACAAAAAAGGCTTTTTGAAAAAAAATTTCGTTTACAATGTTATTTAAGGCGCGCTTCATATATTAAAGCCCAGAAATAACAAACAAAATTATAGAAAATGTTCCTCTAATTTTGATTAGGGCTAAACGATTTTGGACAATGGAAAAAAAACTGGCAAATGCCTCTCAAGGATCACAATTCGAGGAAACCGCGGAAACTTTTATGGGATTACTTCGAAGCTCCCATGATAATTAGCCTTTTGTTACTTTCAATTTGATGCCCTATTATTTGACAGAAGTGCAGAAGGACTGCGCTGTAATAGAGCTTTATCAAAAAACAAAGAAATGATAGGACGGGAAATTTCGCTCGAACTCAGAACGCAGGAGTAGTGCAGACTAATAAAAATTATTGCCAGAGAATAGTTAATAATAGGGGAAGTTCGAAGACCATGACGGATTCTTGCAGAAAGAATTATGTCTACCTTCTTACCGATGTACAGGGCGTCCTTAAGGGATCTCTTGTTCCAGAGACCTCGAAAAACCTTTGAATGGCCACATGAAAAAGTTGATAAGACCTCTTTTGTAGCGCGTTTAATTTCTTGCAAATACTGGGGTAAAAGTTGGCTTAACGATTTTGGGTGAAAAGATATATTCATTTACATAAAAGCTTTTCACGAAAACAAAAACGGTGATGAGGCACGCTTTTCCATAACATAAAAAACTCATATTTGGTCAATACATATTAGGGATGTCAATTTTTCGGGGTTTGGCCAACCCGGGATTTTCGGGATATGATTTTACAAATCCCGGGATTGGTCCCGGGATAAGGGTACTCGTTATTTCTAACAGGTTTGCTTGAAAAAGACTGGAGAAATAGTTTCTGAAATTATCAACTTTTAAATAAATAACGAAGAATTGAATTATCACTTATATTTTTTACTTACTTTTAATGTATTTCGTTTGAATAAAAAAAAAATAAAACACTTCTATACAAAGTTTTAATTATAAATAACTTATTAAGGACCGGTTTTTCAGTGCAGGTTTGAACCAAAGACAAAGTTGACTAGAGTTTATCCCATACAAACTGGCCGCTTAAACTAAGTTTAAAATCGCACTGAAGTTTAAACTTGCACTGAAAAAGTGGGCCTAAGTATTCTTTTTTGGTAGCTGATTTCCTACATGCTGAAAAATTCATTGTACTTTTTAAATTTTATATACATACCTCAACGCAGCTATAAGTGCAACCATGACTTAGAAATCTTGCAGTTCAGAAAAATATTTTTAGCTAATTTCTTATAGAATAATGTATCAGAATCTAATACATAAATTGGAAATTAGGTTTCAAAAATCTATGCGAAATTTGAAAAAATTCGGAAAATTTTTATCAAAATTCTTAGGTTTCTTATCAGAGTCTTTAGAATATTTTGTAGAATACGATTTTGATTTTTACAATTTTAAGACTAACATCCCATTACGCTATGTAAAATCAAATGGGCAACAAAACTGCATAGAAACGTAAATTTGTCGAAATTGCATAAACTGGGTGCCCTTAAAGCTTCTTCGGAGAGTGTATTATCTTCAAAGTATATTGTTAATTTATTAATATATTGTTAATATTTAAAATGTATTAAACAGTTTAATAATGGTAGATATTAATTAAAAAATAAAAGAAAAATTTGAACCATTCACCACGC
This sequence comes from Campiglossa producta, assembly GCA_964058755.1. Lineage (NCBI taxonomy): Eukaryota > Metazoa > Arthropoda > Insecta > Diptera > Tephritidae > Campiglossa > Campiglossa producta. Next base: position 145,199,084 of record CAXKVI010000002.1, on the reverse strand, counting down.
CTCTTATTGGATTTTGTTCTCACAACCCGGCACTTAAAAAGGGTCGGGATCCCGGGATCCCATCCCTAATACATATACTCCATTTATGGTCAGAAATTCGAATTTCTGTATAGCCTTCGAAAAAACGAAAAACCTTTGATTTTGCCCACCCTATTGTGTATGTATTTATGTGTTCTCTGTGCTCTACTAACTCTCCATGTACTCACATCTATCTTTGTAAATAGAACATGTCAACATAACTTACAAACATAAAACACTACTAAAGACATAGTTAGGTCTATACTACAACAAGTAACATGAAACTCACAAAAACTCACGAAATGCACTCCTGTCACTAGAAGTAAGGTAAAATAATACAAAGTAAACATAGTCACACATATTCATAAACGGAGTTTCATACCCATAGTTTCTTATAAAATATATCCCTTGAGTTGGTAATAGCTCCCGCCAGTCTTGGCTTTAATGTGCCTTAAGTTGCAACGTACAAAACACACCCTCATTTAGCTGAAAAATGACACCACAAACAATGCCTAGAAACACTTAAACAAATTAAAAGTAATAGCAGTTTACGAGAAAAAAAAATGTACAACAATTTTATTTTTATATTTTTTTTTAAAAGTATTGAGTATGATATAACATATTAAATTGAAATGAAAATGTGACACCAAAAAAATGCTTACAACCCATACAAAAATTATTTATAACAAAGTAAAAGGCGCTTAACGTGCGCTGACCTTCAGCAAGCGCAGCCAACTTCAAAATGTTAAAAACAAAACGTGAAAAACATAACTAAAAAACAAAAGAGGCGAAGTAAAATACTGAGGCTGAATGCAATTGCATTCGATTTGGGGGGCGTAGGCTAAAGAGGTGTATCAATTTTACCTACCGAGTGGAACTAAAAAACCAAAAATATTGTTAGCCAATAATGCAGACAAAAGAGTGATGGGTTGTTAAGGTCAAGGAGTGAAACCAATTCATGATAATGTTGCGGTTTCGATTTTGGTTTGGCAAAACTTTTCGATTCCTCTTCCAGTTTCGCCAGTGTTTCTATTTCGGTTTCGGTATCATTTATCAAAAATAAATTGCCTCTTAGTTTTGTTCCGGCTCTTCAAATTTTATTACGGTTTCGGTTCTTGTGTCTTAAAATTAACTATGGATTCAGTTTCATTCTTCAAACTTATTCCTGTTTCTTTATTTTTCCGTTTTCAAAACTAATTCCGGTTTCCAATTTATTCATCAAAACTTTATTCGATTGTGGTCTTGAACATTTTTTGTCTCGGTTTCGAACTCGTTCCTCAAAATTTATTTCACTATAGGTTTTGGTGTGGTTTCATCTCGTTATTTAAAATTAATTTTGACCAGTTTTTATCTAGTTTTTGAGTTTTGGTTTTCTTTCAAGGAATGAAACCAATCCATAATAATGCTGCAGCTTCGAATTGGGTCTTGCAAGACATTTCTGTTCCAGTTTCAGTCTTTCAAGCGTTTCTATTTCGACTTCGGCATCGTTTATCTCTCAGTTTTGGTCCAGTTCTTCATTTAATTACGATTTAGATTTTCTTTGGCTTCGTCATAATACAAAAACTACAGATAGAACCGTTAATGACAACCGTTAAGCAATTCTCATACTCATTCATATTTTGCCACGACTTTTCTGTTTGGTTTTTTCAATCAAATAAAATACAAATCAAAATAATTTCTTTTTATTTTTCTCTAATTTGAGATTATAACTATTGCTAGAATTGTTAAAAAAAGGACTGTAAAATCGGAGAGAATGTGCCCCTTTCATTTTAAAATTTTTACCACGCTTTTATTAGGTTCACTTGTATGTTTGCTTGTTTGTTTGTTTCTTTTTTAATATGTTGTTTGTCAAAATTATATACTGACACATTTTATATTGCTTAAAAACGTAAAAAAAAAAATCAAAAGAGAGAACGGGTAGTAGTAGTATTTTTATCATGGGCTTCGTCTTCAAAATTGTTCTATTTTCAAAACTAATTCCGGTTTCCATTATATTTTCAACAAAAATTAATTCGGTTTTGTTCTTGAAAATTTGTTTGTCTTGTTACCGGTGACGCTTTTGATTTCGGTTTAGTTCCTTGCTTAAGTTAAATTTTCATTTTTGTTTTACTAAGTTACATTTCAATATATATTTTCTTGTTATGTCTCTTTCCGCAAGGCATATCAAATTTCACTTAGTTTAAACTCAAAAGGCTTGACTAACATTACCAACTAGCTACAATTTCGATTTGACCTCTGTTAGCCCTGTTTTTGCTAGGTAGGTATGTAGTGGATAGCATGCATTGTGTGGCTCACTTCTTGCTACTTTTTGAGTATCTTTTCGATACTAAAGATAGTCATAGAATATCGACAGTAGTGATAAAATATCGATAGCATTATCAGATACTATCGATAACACTAAAATATCGATGGCAGTACCGATGAATATCGAAATATTGATAATTTTATCGATAGCTCCACACCTCTTATGTATATCATTAGTACAACTAAAGATAGTCATAAATTTCATTTCAATTTTACACTATAACTGCTATTGCCGATAACAATATAATATCGATAGTAGTACCGTTAGATATATATTATCGAAATATCAATAAGATTATCGATAATTTTCACACACGAAGAGAAATTGTCGTAGATCTATAATATCCATAGTGATGTTTGAATATATATTTACCACGCTTTTTATTAGGTTTACTTGTATGTTTGCTTGTTTGTTTGTTAGTTTGTTTGTTTGTTTGTTTGCTTGGTTGTATGTATGTGACTCTCGTTCGGTCTAAGCCCCAGGATTATGGAACAAAGCGGACCACGCTTTTTCCACAATACTACTGTGTAGGGTTTTTAAAATTATTTTCAACTTTTTAGTTCAATACTCTCTAAAAGCGTGAGTTTTAGTTTTTTTAAACTATATTTATTTTTTACTTTTTAGTCAAATGTCCTATGAAATTATCGACAAATATATCGAAAAATACAGCAGTCCAAACGAAACCTCTGCACTTCCACTTTCGTTTGATACCCATATTGTTAGGAAATTTTAAGGTATTCGGGCATCCACATTTTGACCGATAACTCAATTATTGATAAAATTATCGAAATATGTCGATGTCCAAATGAAACCTGGTGCCTTCCCCTTTCGTTTGATACCAATATTGTAGGGAATTTTTAAGGTTTTTGGGCAATCATATCTTGACCGATAACTCAGTTATCGATAAATTTATCGAAATATATCGAAGTCCAAATGAAACCTGGGGCCTTCCCCTTTCGTTTGATACCCATATTGTAGGGAATTTTTAAGGTTTTTGGGCAATCATATTTTGACCGATAACTCAGTTATCGATAAATGTATCGAAATATATCGAAGTCCAAATGAAACCTGGGGCCTTCCCCTTTCAGTTGATACCCACATTGTAGGGACATTTTAAGCTTTTCGGGCAACCACATTTTGACCGCTAATTCAGTTATCGATAAATTTATCGAAATATGTCGATGTCCAAATGAGACGTGGGGCCTTCACCTTTCGTTTCATACCCATATTGTAGGGAATTTTTTAGGTTTTTGGGCAATCATATTTTGACCGATAACTCAGTTATCGATAAATTTATCGAAATATGTCGATGTTCAAATGAAACCTGGGGCCTTCCCCTTTTGGTTGATACCCATATTGTAGGGAAATTTTAAGGTTTTCGGGCAATCATATTTTGACCGATAACTCAGTTATCGATAAATTTATCGAAATATATCGATGTCCAAATGAAACCTGGGGTCTTCCCCTTTCGTTTGCTTCCCATATTGTAGGTAATTTTTTAGGTTTTTGGGCAATCATATTTTAACCGATAACTCAGTTATCGATAAATTTATCGAAATATATCGATGTCCAAATGAAACCTGGGGTCTTCCCCTTTCGTTTGATTCCCATATTATAGGTAATTTTTTAGGTTTTTGGGCAATCATATTTTGACCGATAACTCAGTTATCGATAAATTTATCGAAATATATCGATGTCCAAATAAAACCTGGGGTCTTCCCCTTTCGTTTGATTCCCATATTATAGGTAATTTTTTAGGTTTTTGGGCAATCATATTTTGACCGATAACTCAGTTATCGATAAATTTATCGAAATATATCGATGTCCAAATGAAACCTGGGGTCTTCCCCTTTCGTTTGATACCCATATTTTAGGGACATTTTTCGGTTTTTAGGCCACTGGGGCTTAGACCGAACGAGAGTCACATACATACATGCAAGCAAACAAACAAAAAAACAAACAAACATACAAGTGAACCCAATAAAAGCGTGGTAAAAACGAATTTCGCTGTTTTTACAGGGTGCCGAAATGTTTTTTTCCATTTTTGAAATCACCAACAAGTAAACATTCGAACCAGGGGGAACATTTTAAACTTTTTTTGGCCATACGCTCTAATGTACATATAGTCCCTATGTATTTTTTTTTAATTTTAATTTTTTGCTAATAGAATTGTAAATTGAAAACAGAAAAGTCTCCGCTCTAAGGGTTTACTCTGATTTTTTAAAGTTAAAAAACTATTTGGTAAAAGTACAAAATTTTTTCAAATATTTTGAATCTAATTGCAGAATTCTTTAAGTCGACTCACACATCTAATAGGTTCCAGTCCAGTCCCTACCCTTATAAGTTAGATAGTTCTAATAGCATCCACATACCCGTTTTAGATAAAAATACCGTTCTACAATGCCTTCTGGCATTGAAACCTACATTTTCCCCTGGCCCGGATGGCGTTCCCAGTTGTGTGCTGAGTTACTGTGCCACACATTTAACCAACCCGATTTTTAAACTGTTTGAACTATCTCTTGAATCTGCGACGTTCCCTACAATTTGGAAGCAATCTTTTATTATACCCTTACATAAAAAAGGTAGTAGGTCAAATATTGAAAACTATAGGGGCATAGCTAAGCTCTCAGCTATTCCCAAAGCTTTTGAGCAAATAATCACACGCCAATTGCAATATGGGTGTAGTTCTTTACTATCCCCGTGTCAACATGGTTTTGTGCCCCGACGATCAACCTCAACTAACTTGCTTGAGTTCACCTCTCTTGTTATGGACGGTTTTTTGAAAGATAACCAAACGGATGTGGTCTACACCGATTTCAGCAAAGCTTTCGACTCTGTCAACCATGCGCTTTTAATTCATAAACTTGACTTATTGGGATTTCCACATCAATTATTAATATGGCTTACTAGTTATCTTACATAGAGAACTCAACAGGTGTTGTTTAAAAATACTCTGTCTCCCTCCATTGACGTAACTTCCGGTGTACCTCAGGGTAGTCATTTAGGTCCCTTGCTTTTCACTCTGTTCATTAATGACCTACCCCAAATCATCGCTCATTCCCGAACACTTATGTATGCGGATGATGTAAAACTTTGTTTCACATATTCGCCCACCGTACCTTCCCGTGGGGATCTATTTCAAGCCGATTTGGAGTCATTCCGCCGCTGATGTTCAGTTAATTTATTAATCCTGAATAGCTCGAAATGCAAGTTAATGACTCTTCATCGAGTAAAGCCGGTTTTTGTACCCTATTTACTAAACGACACTCGTTTGGAACGTATATCTGTTGTAACTGATCTAGGTGTTCTTTTCGACCCTAAACTTAGTTTTAATATGCACATCTCATCTATAGCTAATAAAGCCATGGGTGTGCTTGGCTTTGTTAAAAGATGGGCTAAAGAATTTGATGACCCGTACCTCACGAAAGTCCTTTACACATCACTGGTTCGCCCGATACTTGAATATTGCTCGTGTGTCTGGGGGTGAATTCTGGTTCTATGAAATGAAAACGTGAAAAAAAATTTGTATGAATTTGAAGTTTCTTTTCACAAATTTTGTATGAAAATTATTTTCATTTTATCATTTCATAGAACACGAATTTGCCCCCTGGTGCCCCTTATATCAAGTTCATATACAGCGGATTGAATCTGTACAAAAGCAATTTTTGATTTTTGCTTTGCGTGGTCTTAATTGGAATCCAAATATTCATCTACCTCCTTATAGAAATAGGCTTCTCCTCTTAAATTTACCTTCTTTGGAAAATCGAAGGATATTACTAGGTGTAATGTTCCTCCATAAACTGATTATTGGTGAAATTGACTCATCCGACCTGGTTAGCCGACTGAGTTTTGCTGTTCCTCCTAGGACGTCCAGACACTTTGTGCCCTTTCAATTACCTCTTTGTCGTCACAACTTTTCAAAAAACAACCCTCTGAATATATGGTGTTCATACTACAACGACTTATATAGCTGTATCAGCTTAGAATGCTCTTTTGCCTCGATACAAAATGCAATACTTGTATGTCTGCAATCTGTTGACTAACAATATGAACACTTGCCCTTATTGTTTGTCAGTATTTCAATAATATTCGAACCCTTTAACGCTGCGTGGAATCGCGTCCATTCCGCCAGCACCACTAATAATATCCTTAATTAAAATAAACAAGTAATCAACAGGAAACAACATGCTAATAGCTCTATCTAGTTGCTGCGCGGAATCGCGTCCATTCCGCCAGTAAAACTCTTATGGCTCCTAGTATACTCGAAGTATATATGTTGCTCGGAATCGCGTCCATTCCGACAGCATAAACAACTTTTCCAGTCAATGCTTAATAAATCGCCCTTTAAAACCATCCAGATGGTCCTAATGATTTCTACATACAACTTACATGCCTGAATCGATCAAATGAGAGAGATAATTGGAGACACTGCCTTCCTGCTAGCTGCAAATAATATTATAAATAAACTAATAACTGTATACTTTTCTTGACTTATGTTAATAATACTTTTGTTATATCTTATATATTTCTTTTTGCAATATTGTTTCTGTTGTGTAATATAACTTGTGATATTAACAGTCGACCGCTTTATGTTTGTGTCGCCTTTAAATAAATAAATAAATAAAAATAAATAAAAATGCCATTTTGTAGCCCGTTCAATTCTAGTCTAATAAAGTGTAAATCTTACAATTTTTTTTATTTTTAAGGCATCAGACATTTTTTTCCATAGAACTAAAAATCTTGATTTTGGGATATATTCAATTTAGAATTAAAAAAAAAAAAAAAATTAAAATTAAAATAAAATTACATAAGGGCTTAGAACATATCAGAACGGGGTGTCCTATAATTATGATAAGGACTGTATATTCATTTTACTCGTTGGTCAGTAGAAAACATGGGGCCCCTTAACAAGAAAAAATTTCCGGGTCTGCTGTCGTTCCAATCTGGCAACCCTAAATATACTTAAATGGTTCATATACATTTTACACTATAACTTATACTATCAATAGATATCGATATTTGTGCCAATATGTCTGAATAGTCGAGTTATGAATAATAATATCGCTGTGTACTAAGCCAAAGATTGAGTAGATTAGTATTTTTTTATTGTATGCTTTGCTAAAGATGTGTGTTCTTGTTGCGTAAATTTTCATAATAATCGATATTCATACTTTATACTTAATTTTTTCTCAAATACTTTCGGATACATTGGTTGCTGCTTTATATCTGTTTAATAAATGTTATTGGAAATGCCTCAAGAAGTATTCTAACATAACTTTATATCTTAAAAATAACCACCATCACATAATGTATATAATGTCATTAACCTTAAACATCTTTTTGTGTACCAGGTCACACAAGCTAAAACCCACATTAAAAGAAGCATATAAAAATAAAAAGCAAAGGAAAGGAGGAATATTTATAAAAAATGCATCCTATTTAAGCTTGAAACCATCACATTATAAAAACACATTTATTACTAAACATTAAACCAAGCAAATATTAATTCTAACTATTTTGTGTGTGTGAACGTGCTATAAATAAATTTAAACTCAAAACAAACCTACTCGTACAAAATGCGCTCTTCTCGATTTAAATATGCATAAATCGAGATTAAATCGTAAATCCCTGTATACCTACGACGAACGCGATCGTGATGATCCAACAATGCATTTTCATCACAACGATTTGCTTTCAACAACAACAGCAACAAGGCATCATCGTAATCAAACATCGTTGATGTCCACGCCTTCGCCAACGTCGTCGTTACTTTCCACAACTTCTTCGTCGTTATTATCAACGTCACCATCATCATCGATAAATAATTATCATCATAATTCAAATATTGGTTCAATTAATTTAGATAATTACATCAGCGCAATGGAATCACGTTCAAAAGCGTTAGATCGTCAACAATCCGAAGTTGATGTTTGGACACAATTACAACAAAAAGAATCGGATATATTATTGGCTGCCGAATTGGGTAAAGCTTTGCTGGAGAAAAATGAAGAATTGGTGAAGCAGCAGGAGAAATTGATTGAGGATTATTCAACAAAAATTGAGGTAAGTTTTGAGAAAGTAGTTTTTTTACTTTTTTTTTTTTTGCATACATTATTTGAGTTTACACAGATCCCAGATCCTTAAATTCAAAACATCTTTTCAATAAAAACCCATAAAAACCAAAATGATGGTTTGTTTGTCTGATTGTGAGACCAAATTTTGTTCACAAAAAAGTACTATTAAATATTTAAAATGGGTCCAGACAAGTGTGGTCATATTTTGCACATTGTAAAATTTACTAAGCTATTCTAAAGATACCCTGCAGCGAAAGCAACTAGTTGAAAACTACTTTACAACTAGTTGGTGCACCGGGCCCAACTAGTCAGTGTTCTGTCTTTTTTCCATATAAGCAACTGGTATTTTTTACGTGTTGATGTCCTACGAGATGTCAATTGCCAGATTTCGACCAGAATATACCAGTTATCTACTAGTCGGGAAATACCAGTTTCATACTAGTTCATCCCGGACTAGTATAATTTCCAAAAATTAACTAGTCCACATACTAGTCCCAAAAGGACAAGTATGAAATATACTAGTCCCATACTAGTCCAAAAATTATTTAACCTGGACTAGTATTATTTCAACCAGAATTTTCCTGGCTTAACCTTTTATTTGTATTTACCCTATCACGAAAAAGCATCTATGAATTATAATGAATGAGAAAAGGAAACGAATGAATTTTGAATTTTTTAAATGGTATAATTTCGTCCAGAAAAATCTAGTTGTATACTAGTATGGAATGGATATTTCCTGACTAGTATGAGTTCTGCCAGAAAGTTATAGTTGTATACTAGTATTTTTCTGACTAGTTTGAGGTTTCGCTGCAGGGTAATCATAAGTCGGTAAAATTTGACCTAATGGAAACCAGCCTTTAGTCTGCGAAACTGATAGTGATAAAAATCGATAGAAGATAGACAAAAGAAGCAAACACATTTTAGAAGAGGTTAACATATTGACATTGTATAATAGTAGATGAGGGTAATAATCGATTAAACAAAAATTATTGAAATAAAAAAAATCCCAAATAAAAATCGATCAGACTGTGGACTAACTTGTGGAATAAAAAAGTGCATTGAGTATTAAAAAAGGTGTTTGAGCTCTCTTTACCTCCCATGCACAAATTAATAAGGGGAAAAGATATCAAAAAATGTAAAAGATTACCAAAAAAATTATATGTTCAAAAAAGTCGATAAAAGTGAAAAAATCGATAATAATCGATTAAAATCGAATTAATTATCTTTTCGAAAACACCTTCATAGATATGAAAAGTTCTAAGAAATAGTTTGGCTCAGTTATAAAGGGTCGTTTCCAAAGCAACCCCGAGGAATCTTAATACGTGGGCAAGTTGAACAGTATTCCGTTTGTTTTTCAACATAATCTTCTTCATGTACATATAATCTTCTCGACCAAAATATCTTACCTCGCAGCCATTTCTTCAGATTTTGAAGCAGGAAATATGAAAGGAAATTGGCGAAGTATCTAAATATGGAAAAGTTGTTAGGGAAAGCAAAAGGTCTTCGCCCTATATATGAACTTTTGACAGGAGACTTTACCTGCTCTATCTTTTTTGAAATCAGACAACAATAACAGTCTCTTATCAGTTGATTGAACTCTTTAGACGAATTTGACAGAATGGGAATACCATTTTGAGCACCTTGACTTTGTTGTATCTAACATTGAAAATGTTAAAGTCATTGACTACCAATTTCCTTAGTATAACATTTTCCTTTTCCGAAATAGATAATGAAATAAACCACAAACTACTCAACAAACAAAGGTGTAAGTTAGTATGTAGTAGGAAAATTAAGCTAACCTCTAACGAGGCCATAATGCTAATTAAACAGCAAAAACCAATGCGTTTGAGGGCTTTAGCTTGACAAATACTAAGTTTAATGGATTAAGGAGGAGCAAAAGAACAATGTAAATGACACACCTTGAACTTAAGAACTTGGTAAAAAGAACACACATTTCCATATACCATAAAAACATATCAAATCGATAGTATCCTTTGCTGACGCAGGAGAATTTCATTAAATTTGAAAGAATAATCGAAAGGGTTTATGGATAACTATCCATCTCCATTCCAAAGAATCGTTAAGAATTCAGCACGTTCCTCACACATACACCCACCCATTTATGGCATATTGAACTTCTGGAAAAAACGGCAAGTCATAAAACTATAAAATTGTGAGCGGGAAAGCTAATTTGTGATAGTAATACCTTAGTTTGTTTTTGTAAAGTTCAAGGCCAGCAGACACGAATAAAGTTACCGAGCTATCGACCGATAAACGAATACTTGCAGACCACACGCTGTCATTTTTTACGCACACCCACTCACTCGTATTGTGCATACAAAATTTAAAAGTGTTGTACTAAGTTATCAAAAAACCACAATAACAATTCGTCAAATCACACACACAATTTTTCTTATAGCAATGGCTCGTGTCACTGGGAAAATGTTTTTAGTAGTTGCTTTAAAATTTTTGATATGCATATTAATTTAACTTTTTGTGGGGTTCAGCTATTGCACATGTCCGTTTAAGGGGTATCACTCGTTTCCTCTACTTTTCTTTTCCTTGTTTACTTTTTCCTCTCTTTCTTACGTTACCATGTACCAATTTCTACTTTTAATTATACTCGTACTTATTTCATTTAAATTTACTACTTTTTATATACTTTTGTTTCATTTTATTTTGTTATATTGTTTTTGGTATTATTTTCTGCTTCGAAGACTAACACACTTCATTTTTTCTGCGTGGAAAATTTTTTTCAGATTTTTAAATTAAAGTCTAGAGGTCTATCATCGCTAGTTTATATTTTACAGACTTTACCTCATATTTGGTATAAACCATGGTTGTAAAACACCATTTATCTGGACATATTTTAGAAGGAAATCGAATTCCCAACAAAATTTACATTGACCGAAATTTTCTCAGAATAGCCGTTTTTTAGTATTCTAGCTTCAAAAATTAGCATGTTTTCTCGATTTCCCATTTTTTCTTTCAAAAATTGAAGCATCATCGGGAATAACGTTCTAATTTACAAAATCATAATTTTTCAGGAGAGCAAAAAAACTCTAAGGCCATAGTTTTCTTAATTTATTTCTTTCAACTGTCCCCTAAACTTCTTCTTTTATATCTTTCATATTATCAGGTTTACACTTCTCGTATGATCTTCTAGAGCTATTATGATTCACTTTCGACGCTTCCATGCAAAATGATGTATATCACTTCACATCACCCTACTATTTCTAATTAAATTTTTCCAGTTATGGCGTGAAAATTTTTAGAAAATTTGTTATCTGGACAATGTAAAAGAGCAATACAAAACATAACATGCAATAAAACCGGTTTTGAAAAAATTGGCCCTTAGAACGTTATACACGATGATGCTTCAGTTGTCAAAAATGTAAATATCAATGCACAACAAAGATATATACAGATTCTTAAAGCAAATTGAGTGGGCTACAAAAAAGGTTAAACAACTTTTTTTGTAAAGTTATTTTTTCAAAACTTATTTATGAGATAAGAAGAAGTGCGTACAAGAAATTTGCCGGACACCCTCAAAATCTTGAGTTAGGGGTCAAAACCGGGTTTCTGTGCCTTTGCACACGTATGACCCTGTATCTTAGGTGTATGGATGTAACAGCCATGGATCGCGTCAAAATAGATGTAACGTGTGACACCCCTCTTATGCAAACGGCCCAAAAGCTTAGGCCCCTGTTACGGAATTGACGTTTTTTGATTTTCATGCCGAAATTTTTTCAAACTTGTCATGAAAACTAGTTTTCACATATACAGTTTAATATCTCAGGAGTGGTTTAAACCAGTGTACGAAAATAAACTTTATTGTACGGTACTATTTCGTTTTGTTTATTACTTTCATAGTTCAGTACAAAACAAAATCCAAAAGCTGAGTTCACTTTGAAAACTGTAAAATACATTTTTTGAAATTTACATCCAAAATAAAAAACAAAATAAAAAAAATATTTTGTTCTCTATGAACATACATTCAAACACTTATATTTTTCTTCAATCAATTGAAACGTTTGTGTTTATAAATTTTTTTTTGTTGGAATTGTCACAAACAAAAAGCAAACGTTTCCAAAAAGTAATAAACTGTACAAAACTTAAATGACATGCTACTCGATGAGGAAAAAAAAAGTATTTTGTACAGTTTATTTTCGTGCCCTGGTTTAAACCCCTAAAATCACCCCCTGGCTGCACCCCTGCGTGTTAGTCTACCACGCAGAGAACGAAGTGTGCTAGTTTTCCAGGCTAAATGAACCGTGTTAGTCTTCGTTGCGAGCGACGATTTGTTAACAAAGTGAAATGCAATCGAAACATGTAAATAAATTCCAAAACCCCACAACCAAATAACTGAATTTGGAATTATTCGTAATAATCGATGGAAATGCGTGATAAACGGAAATACTGTTAAAAGGGGTGGTGTAGTTAGCTAGTCTAATAGCACTTATAGGGGTAGGAATAAAATAGATATGAATATAGAGACTCGATGAACGGGGAAGATAGTTGTTTTTATTAATGACAATGTAGCTAGAAAAAGGTAGAAAATCAACAAAAGAGGAAGTACACAGAAAAAATTACACTGTTAAAATCAACAATCTCGTACTGTTATTCTGCAGTTGACCAAATTATGTTATATGAACCCAACTTTTTTTTGTTGAAGTAACTGCTGCATTCCAGAGGCGGATCCACGTGGATGGTTTTCACGTTCAAACCCCCCACTTTGGGATCCAAAAAGTCATACTTTTCACAGGAAAAAAATATAGTAAAAATTACGCAAAAGATATACTAAAAATTACACAAAACAGTAAAAATTACATTCTACATGAGCCGATAACCCTGGCAGCTAGTGCTCACTAGTCTATTTCACTAGTTAAATTATTTAATTATGTTAATAAATCATAATAACAAATACATACTACATAAAAATGTAGCAAAAGTTACACAAAACTTGTGTTGGTGGTATCACAACGGGCCTTTCAAAACTGGCCTAAGTGTGCCTCTGCGGCAGCCACTTGAACCTAACCTACACAAAAATTATGGTAAATATAACGCAAAAAATATATTATAAATTACACAAAAAATATAGTAAAAACTACAAAAAAAGGTTACGAAAAAAAGTAAAAATTGCACAAAAATATAGTAAAAATAACACAAAAGAGATGGTAAAATTTAAACAAAAAATAGTAAAAAATATAGTAAAAGTTAAGCAAAAAAATTAAGTAAAAATTACTCAAAAAATATATTAAAAATTACACATTTCTGCTCTGAGTTGCTCTAAGTTGCTTTATTTCTATTTTGACAGCTGCCCTGCTCTGCTCTGCTCTACCCTCCTCCGAACCTTTTTTTGGTCAGTAAACAAACCTAATAGTTTATTCAACAGTCATAGATCTGTAAATAGAACAAAGCTGGCAAGCATAAGTATACGATGGCATTATGATAAGCACCTGGTTGAGTGTACAAGCCACCTCAGTTCGATTCTCGGTGAAGTCAATATAAGAACTTTTGAAAATATATGTATGTATTTCTTTCTTTTTTTTTGCTTTGACTCCTTTTGGTGTTAAAATAACACTTGTTTTAGTTAAAACACCAGTTAAGTTTAGTATAACGGTTTTAATGCATTTGAATCAACAGCATTGAATAATAGATAACATTTGACCGTTATTTTGGTTGAATCAACCCATATTTTTTTGTTTATAACCAGCATATTTTTCTCTGTGTAATTGTCTGTTGGTACAATAAAATGCGTTGCAAATAATAATAAAATCGATAATAATAATATGTTGGTAACTTCATATGGTTACTTGAAAAATATTTACCGAGGAAATTTTTGCATTAGCTGGAAGAAGAACTGTTTTATTGTTTATTACGGGGTTTGTTGATAAAAAAAAGATATTTGGATGACTGTATCTGACAGGACTTATTTTGCTTTGCAATTATCCAATTTTTTCTCACAACGAGACTTTTGAATGCGTCAATTGTTCTAGATGATAAGATTGAATCATGTACATATCTGCGTTCGAATAAATGATTGTCGAATATTATTTGGGGTTTCATATAACATACAACAATCATTTATCCGAGCGTACTTAGTTTTTCGCTTCAATTGAAACTGGTAGGCAACAGCAATTTGCAGTACATTAAATTAAAATTATGAACAATTGTGATCAACACCTCACAGGCATGCTAACAATGCAACAACAAAATACTCGCTTAAACAATTCAAGTGCTACTTGATCAGCTAAGTGCAATTCTTTGGTTTTGAAATTTTTTTCTATTTTGCGTCAAAATTGTTTAAATTCATTAACTACTTAGGTGTTGTGTATCTATGTATGATATGTATAGCTTAAAAACTAAATTGATTTAGAAGCCGACAAAGGTGCCTTTTGCTTGGTCTTCAAGCTGAATTTTTTTCGTAATGATCATATTCAATTTGCTTGTTGCGGCTGAATAAAATTGATGCATACAACTTTATAGCGAACAAATTTTTATTTTTTTCTGTTGTTGTAATTGTAAAATGCAAAATGGCATATAAAAAATAACAACACGTATTATCAATTTACAGGTATGGCCAGCTTGTTATGACCTCAGTCGGCTTACTCAGTCAGTTAATTCATATTTGGCTTGTTCATTGTTAGAAGCGTGTCTTAGCGCTGTGTTATAGAGTATATCCGTAGAAAAACATAACTATGTATATAATTATTACTTTTGCCTCGTGGCGTAATAAATTGTTGTTTTTTTCGTGCATTTAAAAAAATAAATGAATTAAACGTGCGCTTTGGTTGAGACACCTTTTTCTACCTGGTTTAGGATCTTTTTTTAATTTGATTTGAAAAGAGGGCTGCGGCATCAACATCGGCTACAAACAGCGTATGCCAACTTTTACAAATCTGGTTTTATCTTTCTATTATAACTGAACCCCGGCTCTACGAGAATAATACTACCTTCCTTTTTCCCAGTAATTTTGGCCATTTTTTCCAGCTACCGGTTTGGTATACATAACAAATACTTGAAATTTAAAACATGCTCGACTGATCAAAAAAATAAAAAATTTAATAAAATAAGAAAGGAAGTCTAAGTTCGGGTAAACCAACCCAACATTAAATACCCAGCGGTAGTTTTCATATGATTTTCGAAATATTCCATTTCGGAAGTGGGTGTGGTTGGAAAGCGATTTCGCCCGATTACATCAGGTATACTCCCTATTATGCAAGTATAGCTTGTTCCAAATTTGCCTCCCTGGCGGTGCCACACCTACTTTTAAAAATTTATCAAAAAATCATAATAGAATGACTAGGGGATTCATCCTACCAAACTATATATCATTTTAGACATTTCCAATTATGTCAATTTTGGTGATTTTCGAAGTTTTCGATAGCATGAGAGTTGTTTCAACAACAAAATTTTGTTTGATCAAAAAACTCTGTCAGTTCTACTAAATTTATTTGGATGAGGCAATAAATTTAAAATATGAGTTTATTCGATGTTGAATTAACTAGAGGAAGTTGTGGTTTTAACACAAAATTTAGTTTGATCAACAAAAGTTCTGTCAGTGTTACAAAATTTTGTTAATAAAAAATCTCCATATTAGTAAAACTAGTCAAGTATAAATTTGAAATCAAATTTGGTTTGGTCATATACCTATGTATGTAGTGCGAAAGGTTTAAAATGTGGGCTTAAATTTTTAGCCGTGTAGGTACAAAACTGGATTTATATTCCACCATTCTGAAAATTAAGATCAATATAAATTTCCACAATTTTTTTTCATTGCCCAGTCTAATGTATAAACCTCCTAACAAATCAATGAAAAAAAAACCAACCAAACGCCCACAGCCGCGTTGGTTGTCAGTCATTGACTTGGCTTAGGTCATCTTTCTCATTATAAACTTGCTTTCTCGCATTTCAATTGCTCATCAGCCTAATGGCGTGGTTTTTCGCTGTTTTCTTTTTGGTTCCTGCTTTACATACATTTCGAGAGCCACAGCCTTTGGCCTTCTTATTAATGCAAATGTTTCGCTTAACATGACAGTTCGTAGGCAGTAAATATTTTTTTTTAGTTTTTCGAAGGAATGTTTTTTTTTTTGCATGTAAATAATATGAACCGCGTAAAAAACACCCGCATTCCAAAAAATATGAAACAAAATATTTTGAGGAGTGTTTGGCAGCGAAAAAAGTGTAGTAGCTGAAAAACCTTTGAAATTTTTTTACCATGAGGTATTTTTAATTTTCATATTTTTATAGTATTTTTTGCCCATTTCACACACTTATTTATGTATGACTGCTATTTGTAAAATAATTTATTATTGTCATGGTACCATTTCGTTATTAACTTCTAAGCTACCTGCATTAGACTGGGCCAAATTAAATAAAAAAAATTGAGGATTATATTAATTTATTATTTTGATTTTAATTAATTGAGTTTTCGCTAAAATTTTCGAACCAAAAAAATAATAAATAAATAATAAAAATAAAAAATAATAAAAGAAATAGCAACTTTTAATGTCTGATTTCTCTGGAATTGCCCGCCTGAAAATAATCTGGGCAATTCTAAACGAAATTCCGCACGAATTTTGTTCCCTCTACCAAAAATTGTCTACTAATTTAATGCCTCAAACAAAATTTAAAATTCGCAATATCATGTTAATTGCCAAAACAAATCATTTCCACCAATACTTCAAATTTTTCCTAGTGGAAGGATTTGAAGTAATTTTTGCAAAGGAATACAAAGTTTCTAGGGAGAAAAATTCCGGGAGAATATTTAGAATTGGCCTGAATTTATTTTCAAAACTTTTTTTGTGTGGAATTTAATTTCCTCAAAAATCCAACTTTTAATGATAGACTTCTAAAAATTAATATCAAGGTCTGAAACCTATACAAATTTTTTTTTGTTTTGTTGTAAGTTATTTATTTCCACTAAAATCAACTCGATTTGGCATGCATATATTAGGGCTTACAAATGAGCTTTTTTCTTTGGTTGCTATGTATTTTCTGTTTCTGTTCTTATTAATTGCTGAACTAAATTCGAGTACTTCCACTACCTCGCCTTTTATAAATCAATAGCTAACGTAACATAACCTCAAAAACAAAGACTGAAGTGACGTAAGTCATAATAAAGTTTTTCTTAGAAAAAATATTAAAATGAATTAGTAGAGAAAAAGTATACAATTTTAATTATAGAATATTAATAACCACTTCGGATATTTTACACAATTTTGTATGGGCCATCTGTCAAAAAATTGTATCTAAATTAAATTAGTGCTTTATTTTGACCATGACAACGACCAAATAAAATTATAGACTATCGTAAATTTTTATGGCCCATAGTCATAGTCGAAATAAAATATGATTTTAAGTTAATGCTTTTTGGCACAACTTTCCAAATGCTTTCTGTCAAAAATGCTTTAACTAACTTAAACTTATGTTTAACTTTGGTTATGACTACGGGCCTATATCTTTGTAAAAGTAGAAGACAAAACAACAGTTTTTAGAATTTTTGTCTGTCTATCGATATTAGGGTGGGTCAAAAAACCCACTTTTTTTTTTAATTTTCCAACTTTAAACACGAATATCTTTTTATCAGTTAGATCAGTGAAAAAAGTATAGGCGACCTTTTTTGTAGAGCGTTAGATTTGCTGCAAAATTATTTAAAATAAACTTTGTAGTTTTTTTTTTTACCTTTTCGAATTTGGTAGTTTTTTTCTGATTTGGTAGTTTTTTTTTACTTAGAAATCATATCTAATCGATGGAACTCCAAATATTTTTGTTAATCTCTAATCTTACATGTATGTAATACTATTTTGGTAGGTGTTTTTTCATTTGGTAGGTTTTTTTCAGAATTTGGTAATTTTATTTGCAAGTGGGTTTCAAAAATTGATCAAATTTTGACCTCAAATAACTTTAAAAAGGTCATATTTATGAAAAACAGACAGAGCGGAATTATTTGCAAAAATTTATGACGATATCGACTGAACGATATTGTTTTTGATATTCAAGTGCATAGAAATCCATAGCATGTCTTTCTCAATAATACTCAATAATATTGAACCCTCATATTTGATCATGAGGGTAAAATTTTAACTATGAATTCCATTAAACGTAAGCCAGTCCAAAAAAATTACCACCCTATTGTTTATATTTGTCCGTGCATCAAAGAAAATCCGCTGCGTGGAATTGAATGTAGTCTCAATAAAAAATTGCTAGATGTCTAACTTTAAGTTTAGAATACAAAAAACGAATGCAACTAAATTGATTTATTTTCAATTTACCGTATTAACAATGTACCTACTCGTAGTATTATTGCAAGTACTCGCACTTATGTATACCGGAAGCATTGACAGATTACCGTGAAGAACAATGGCGACAAGAAAACAACATACATATACGCTATTTGATTCACATATTTCAATCAACAAGAGAACTTGAACTCAAAGAAGGTTGAGACTGAAGAACTAATGAGTGAGAATGACTTTACACTGGGCGGCTTGTAAAACTAACTTGATTTTAATTGGATCAAAACTTATGTGACAAAGATCGTCAAATTAAGGGAAACTGTATTAAAACTTCAAGTAATTACGGGTAGTAAAATCAAATATGGAAACCGCAAGTGATTTAGGCACCTCTGTGATTTAGTTTTTTCTTAAATCATTTACCACACGGCTAAGAATTTCAGCCTAAATTTGTACTTTTAAGGGCTACATTTATGAAATGAAACATTTTACATTACATTTTAAACCAGAAATCTCTTAACATTTTTCAAAGAAAAAATATTTTTTTTTTCGATGGCAGGGACTCGAACCAATACTGTCTGCATCATAGCCGACTGCTCTACCATTGAGCTATATCGCACACATAAGTGTTGTGGGCAAAGCACAACTAGTAGTGTGGCACAAAGCATACTAGTATTGGTGGGAGTATACCTGATGAAATTGGATAATATCGCTTCCCAACCACGCCCACTTTCGATATCGAAAGCTTCGAAAATCACCTAAATTGATATAATTCGGTAAAGGAAATGGCTGAAATGATATATCGTCGCTCGCATGCCAGAGGCATGAATGTGCCAATTTTCCAAACTTGAGTTAATAGGTTCACCTGATTAACCTTTCGTTTCTTTACGATTCCGGGGGTTAGCGGTTGAGTGTTCGGCCTTGTACACCAAGTCGTGGCGGTTCGATGCCCGGCAAAAGTAAAATCAACAATAATTTAGAAAAAGAATTTTTCTAAACGGGGTCGCCCCTCGGCAGTAGTTTGGCAAACTCTCCGGGTGTATTTCTGCCGGAAATTTGCAATGCCATTTCCATGAATGTGTAGTTCAATCTCTCAAAATTGTGCCAGAAAAACGAATGTGCTACACATTCATGTTTTTGGCGCAACAAAAATGTCTAAAAATTGAATTTCCAATTTTTTTATTTAAATTTTGCCAGAAGCATGAATGTTATTCCCTCAACAAGAGATGCCACGGCATATACGTAACAATTTTGATTCACATTCGTTTATATGGCACAAAGAAAATTTTAAAAATTTTAGAAATCCAATTTTTAGACCTTTTTATTGCGCCAAAAACACGAATGTGCTTCACATTCATGCTTCTGGCGCAAAGAATTATTTTGAAAATTTAGTTATGAAATTTTTAAAGCATGAATGTGCATTATCTCGACGAATTGAAGGAATATTAAAGTAAAAACTATCAGGGGGAAAAGTACAACGCGAATATAAGTTGCAAAAACACATTTATGTGAGAAAGAAAATTTTCAAATTTTGTGAGAGCACTAAACTTTCAAATACGATTTCCCAAAATTTTAATTTTGGCACATTCGTGCTTCTGGCAAGCGAGCGACGATATGTAGTTTGGTAGGATGAATCCCCTAATCATTCTCTTATGATTTTTCCATAAAGGCATTTTTGAAATTTTTCTGGTCGTAACTTTAAAACTGATTACGATAGAATGGTGAAATTTGGCACAAAGCATACTAGTATCGTGCCCACTTTCGATATCGAAAGTTTCGAAAATCATCTAAATTTATATAATTCGGTAAAGGAAATGGCTAAAATGATATAGTTTGGTAGGAACCCCCTAATCATTCTCTTATGATTTTTCCATAAATTTTTTAAAGTGGGCGTGGCACCGCTCATAGCTTTAAAACTGATTACGTTTGAATGATGGAATTTGGCACAAAGCTGGGATAATGTTCGGTTTACTTGTTACACATATTTTTTTTTAATATTTATGTAGATATGTACATACATGAATAAAAAACTCTAGGCAAAACTATTATAATGGTAAAATAAAAAAAAATCTGTATCTTTGTATTTAATCAAGTGTTAAACTGTAGTTTGGGATGGAGTGAAGTGGAATTAAGATACTTATAAAAAATATAATTTACAAAATAGTTTAGTACAAAAAGTGATAAAAGTTGATCGTGTTTTTTCGTGCGTGTTTTTTTTTTGTTTTCTGTTGAGCCCGAAACGATCACGCACGAGCACGACACGAAATCGCATTTTCAACACGAGTACATGGACACACGCGTGCGTGTTTCGTGTCACGGTCAAAAACACGCACGACGCCCACCTCTAGTAGAAACTGGGATATGATGGGTAAGTACCACAACGAAGCGCATGAGCTCAATGAACTTTCATGAGAAAAACCTCCTCTTTGAGACAAAAAAATTCATGTGTCACACTTTAAAATCCGACAACAAACGCCAAAGATATGAAGAAAAATGTAATTGGGCGACATCTAGGGTTGCCAGAAAAAAAATTTGTTTTAAATGATTTTCAAAAACAATTCATATGAGGGGAGGTCCGGCCGACTTTTTTTTTTGGTGATACGCTCTAGTATGTATATGCGTATTTTGTATTTTTTGTATTTTTTTGCGAATCTGGTTTGTTGTTGTGAGTCACAAAGAGCAAGATGTTATTGTTGTAGAGCGGCAGTAAGCAGACTGAGACACTACGTGGCGATAGCTGCTGTAGGCTATACAGATTTTAAAATGCGGAGCTTGTTGCATGTTTTAGCTCAAGCAACTACCAAAAACTAACAAAAACTGGTTGGGAGCAGTGATGCCAGATAATCTCCGCAAAATTTCCCACGAAAATGGAAACAATTCCCCCAGTTTCCCACATCTTTAATAAAAAATCCCACGAAATTTCCACCGAATTTAAACCACTTTTTATTGGGAGTCTTGCATTTCGACTGCTGAGTGAAAGATCACCCTGTTTTAAAATATTTTTCCAACGACGCTCTACTTCAAAATGAAATGAAAATTCAATATACTTTTAGCTGAAGTGCGGCGTTCTTCAACCAAATTTTGAAATAAGACGTTATTTAAAAAAAAATCTGAGATATGGCGTTCTTTAGCCGAATTCTTAGATAGTTCGCTTTTGAAAAATATTTTGAAATCCACTCAGCAGTCGATTTGTGATTTTACGCTCAGCCTGGCCATTACATTTTTCAGGTTAAAATCTCATCATTTATCCTTTTTTATAAGAGAGACTTAAAATGCCCATTTCTTTTCTTTAATTTCCCACGATCTGGCACCACTGGTTGGGAAATATCGAGATTATTAGACGAGTTCAAGATAAAAAACAAAATTAACTCATTGCGCAATACTTAAGGTTCGTGTGATCATCTCCTTTTACTTAAATTAAGCATTTCCCAATTTGTTTTACCCAAAATGACAGCAAACATGTATTATAACCAGAAAAAAAACAGAATCAAGTTCCAAAAGCATTTCGCAAACGCTCAAGCGCTAATCTCAACATTCTAGTGGCAATTTTATGGGCAAGTCATTGCGCTTCTTTCACCACAAATCAAGCTACAAATTTTACTTGGCGAGCGTGAAAGGCTTCTAAGTCCAGTCATCCAGCATTTGCTTTGATTGTACGAGTTTGTTGTGGCCTTTTATTTTGCCGTTTTTTACACGTTTTGCAAGTTTAGCCTTTGGCCTGCCAACTGTTATTCTTCTTGTCCAGTGAAGCTCGTTTGCTATTCTTTTTGGTTTCATTCGATTTTTATCTTCTATTTTTCAATTTGCATTTGAAATACAAAACCAGTTGTGTGTCCAACAGTGGAGTGGGTTTGTTTGTATGTGCGCATGAGCTCGATTGTTGCAGAAATGGAAGGCATATAAAAATCAGAAATAGTTTCCGCAATTGTAACATACTCGTAGAGTGGTGATTGTGTGTCGAATTAAGAACAACACGTTTTGACGCAAGCTGAGCTTAATAAAGAAAAACTAATAATAAAGAGGAAGAAGTAGAAATAGAAAAAGAAAAAAAAAAACAGTTTATGAACTTAAAGTCAAAGTGAAGCTAGAAAAAAGCGTACAAGTCGACAACTGACCAAAGCACCCATTCACTTGTTTTGCATACATACATACATATGTATGAGACGAGGCTACCGCTCCCATTCACGAACACGAAACAGTGCAAAAGGCACACTTGCAATTGCTGGAATTTACAAACAAATAAATACGTGCAGGGTAACATACTTGGTCGGTAGTCTACATACATATGTATATGATAACTAGAACTAACAAATGTGTCGCAATGTTAATAATAATAAATTTCCATTAGCATGTCCATGAGTTGGTATATAAGTAACTTTTCCTGAGAGCAATTTTGTACCCTAAAGACCTACCTCAATCTCTAGTCGCTCTTGATGTTGTATTAACCCTAAAACCACTGCCCTGGTCATGCCGGTAGCCAACAGTGGTGTGAACTAGCGTGTGAGATCGCTAGTCCCTCAAATATCTTTCTGAGGCTTAATCATTGCCTTTGGGATATTTAAGTCATCCTAATTTCGCTATGCTTAAATCTTCGGTTTGGGATATTCAACAAAAGCTTTGTCTTTAAATCATAAGCCGACTGCGAATTCTAAGCGTAGTAAGGAAAAAAAACGAATGAAAAGTGTGGATAGCTAAAGTCGCAATACTTCGCCCTGCCTAATCGGAACGTTTCTTATCGATCACTGCTATCAATTTTTTCTAACGGAAGTCCTAGGATTGGACTTTGCGTTAGAAAAGTCTGCTCCATCCAGCAGTAAACGTACAGCAGAATCAGTCCGTCAGCGTGACGTACGTCCGGGTGCAAGCTGACATTTACCGACTCTGTATGGATGTAATTGAAGGTCTGCCAGTGCTCTCTTGAATTATGCTGCCTTATTTAGTGGTGCAAGATCTCATACGCCAATATAACCCTCTTTACGTGGAAGTTCGTGGCATATTCAGTCTTCTAAATGCTGTTTTCATGTCAGCCGTGTAAACTTAGGGATCATTTATCTTTTCGTAATATTCAAGGTCCCGAAGAAGGCCTTTTAGGACCACAAATTCCCCAGCAAACATTAAGTTTAGAGAATGATTAGAAGACGATTCGAATTCGAATGACCTTCTCTAGGGTAAAAGGTTAGAGAACGATTTGAGAAACTGTCGAGATTTATTGCATTCTCGACAAAAAGGGGACTTAGTTCTTGATATCGAGAAAAAGGTTAGATTTCTAATCGAACTCTTATGTATTTTTCTAATGTGATTCAAATATGCTTGAATTTACGTTAGTTCTCTAATCGTTCTCGAGTCGAACTCTATTGTAGTTTTCTAAAAATTTTCTCGACTCGAGAACTACACTAGTTTCCAATGTACAAAACAAAAATTTATCTAACGTTAGATTCTGTGTTTGCTGGGTTATCATATGGAACTGATTGGGCTTCGGTCCTTGGCCAGATTCTTGAGATCTTTTGTCTATTCTGGTCACCTTTTTATTTTTATACCCAGCGTACTAGTACTAGTAAAAAGGTATATTAATTTTGTTCACATAACTGTTGTATGTAACGGCACAAAATAACCGAGATAGATATAGAGTTCCACATATGAAAGTTCTTAGGATTAAAAGAGGAGTTCATTAAGGCACGTGTACACGATAACTTGAGTAAAAATTGAGATATTTGCATGAAATTTTGTACACGGGTTACTTTCTGACCAAGGTTGTTTGCTATTGAAAATGGGCGAAATCGGATGATAACCACGCCCCCTTTTTCGATATCGAAAATTTCGAAAATCATACAAATTGACTTATCTCGGCAACTGAAATGGCTAAAATGATATAATTTTATAGGTGAATCCCCCTGGTCATTCTCTTATGATTTTTTCATTTTTGAAAATTTGACTGGTCGTAACTCTTAAACTAATTACGACAGAACGATGGAATTCGGCACAAAGCGTACTAGTATCATTGGGAGTATACCCGATGAAACTGGAAAATATCGCTCTCCAACCACGCCTACTTTCGATATCGAAAATCACATAAATTGAAATAATTCGGGAACGGAAATTAAGTAAATCATCCTAGGGCCTAATGATTGTTATCCCGTTCTAAAAATTACCGCTGGGTATTAAATGTTCGGTTCACCCGAACTTAGACTTCCTTACTTGTTTAGCATGTCCTTAAGCAATTTAAGTGTATAAGTTTGAATGAATGAACTCAGCGGTGACATGAACTTTTCATATTCAGGTTACTTTGGTCACCTACACAACAATTTACGTGAATGCAAATGAAACCATAATTAGACACAACTTAATTGTACATAAATATGTTTGAGCGTTAAAATGTATGAGTATCCATTTCAGTGGCTGTCACCGCAAGCGCCCATTAGGGTAGTTTTTGTATCATAGGCTGATTTTTTCTTTGATGTAGTCCTTTTAACTTTAAGATGAGAAGCCAATTTAAAAATAGTTAGGTGATTTTAAATAATTAGATATATTCTATATATCTTTTTATATTTGCTATAAAAGGGGGCCTTTACTTTTAGTTGGACATCAAGAAATATATGGAAAAAACTTTCACTCAATTCTATACAGTGGATTTCGAGTGATGCGCGAACAAACATGCACACGGACAGGCAATATTTCTAAAAAAATATCGTTTTGCTACTTTTTACTTTATAAAAGGCCACTCATTGGCATTTCTATAACTTGAATTTCAATCATAACGTGACATTTCCTATTTAAGGTCTCTAAACCAAAGGACTTACATATATGTAGGAACCCTCATTAACTCCTGCTAGTTGTGCCCTTGGATTTATACTTTTCCATATAGGTACTTACTATTTTCTTTTCAAATTACATTTTCAAGCATGTATATTTGCTTTGCTATTAGGCCATCACTAAATATAATTGAAGTTGAAATGGCAAATTTCATTTGCATGCCAACACGCACAAAGCAACTAATACATAATGGTATAGATATACTTTAGGGTGGTACTTAACTTTAGGACAAAATTTATATAAAAAAAAATTATTATTTTGTTTTTTTGCGAAATATTTGGCTTCTTTCTACATGAAATGCGAGGAAGGGGTGGACTTAACATTCCCCGAGAGATCTTTAAATAGCAATTTTTATTAAATAGATATAGACCGCCACTCTACCTAGTGATGGCAATAAAAAGTACTCGACTCTTTTTAATCGTTTCTGAAGAAAATAACTCGTTCCGCTCATCTTTTGGATCCTAAGGTACTCAAATAGCCAAACTTAAGACGACCCACCCTAAAGCAACGTCATAATGTGTTTGTCGCTATTTATTTCAACATTTCTTTTTGTTGCACATTTTCTTTGCGAGCTATACCCAGCAAAATAAACGCCTTAAGCCCCCTTCCAAAGAGAAGCTGTGAATAAATATTGTTGAGATCGCACCCTGCAGTTACGAAGGTAAGGATATGTCGTATGGGCAACATCTTGATGCTAAGACCGCGTCATATTAAAAATGGCGGCCTGGTTGGTTCGACAATCATTGAACAAAGCTGCCAAGATTCATAATACATCGAAAAGAAACGCCCAAATGAAAACAATGTTGAATTTCTGTAGAAGTAGATTAAATAACAACCTAGATGCAGGACTCCTCTACTAGAGAGACTATTTCACATCAATTGAAACCATCTTATCAGGTTTGGCACGTTGACGGTTCCTACTTATAAAGCGAAAACCACCTTACCGCTGTTCTTCATTGAAATGTACGATCCCTTCCAACGAAAATACAACTTTCGGTCAAAAAAAGTTTCGCCTTTTTCAAAATGTTCGTTGGGTATAAAAAACTCTACTTGGGCTTTTTTAACATTCATTATTATTTTTTGCGCAGTTAGTGGGCTCATGATGAGTATGCGTAACGAAGGTATTCATATTGTATTTGTTTTAGTTGGAGAAGGTGGGTGATTGTTGGTAAGTTTCCGCGCTCAAGTAAGAAGTGAACCAGACGATGTGTGCTGTGGTTTTCATATTTGTTTAACAGTGTTGAGTTAGTGTCACATATTTGCCGTCACCACAACGGTATTTATTCCGCGAGTAATCATACTGAATGATGATGTAAGGAGCTTTTATAGCTGTACATTGAGGTAGGACCTAAAATCAGAGGAAGAGTAAAATGAAGATTTCGTCAAAATATTTAGAAAAAATACTAGCAGACCCGGCAGACGTTGTCCTGCCCAAACAGTAACTTGTTTTCATATACAAAATTTCAGTTCTCCTTTCAGCACCACAACCTTCTTCCCGTCCGCCCAACCTTCATCCTTTTCATATGATTTTCTCTTTTCATATTGTTTTTCCAATTGTCATCCACATCACTATCCTTTTCTCAATACCACTCCCAAAATTACTTAAAATGACTCCCCTTTAAAACTCTCATCAACACTTTTAATTTAGACGCATTTTTTACAAAAACCTTCTAGCTCCACTCCTGCTCCACCTTTTCAAATGCATTTATTTTTTTTATCGTATAACCATCTCGAGCTGATACAAAATCTAACTTCCAAATTGAATTTTATTATGTATGTCCAGCCGTTATCAAAATAACGTTTGATACCAATTTTCTGCTAATATTTCAGAGTTTTTGCGCAACCACATTTCCACCGATAACTCTGTTATCGATATATATATCGAAATATACCAAAGTCCAAATGAAAGCTGTGGTCTTCCCCGTTCGTTTGATACCAATTTTGTTCGAATATTCCAAGGTTTTCCCCGAAACCACATTTTGATAGATAAATCTGTTATCGATAAATATATCGACATGAACCAAAGTCGAAATGAAAGCTGTGGTTTTCCCCTTTCCTTAGATATGGATTATGTGCGAGTATTCCAAAGTTTACCCGAAACCACATTTTGACCGATAACTCTGTTATCGATAAATATATCGAAATGAACCAAAGTCCAAAGGAAAGCTGTGGTCTTCCCCTTTCGTTAGATATCAATTTTGTGCGAATATTCCAAAATTTACCACAAACCACATTTTGACCGATAACTATGTTATCGATAAATATATCGAAATGAAACAGAATCCAAATGAAAGCTGTGGTCTTCCCCTTTCGTTTGATACCAATTTTGTGCAAATATTTAAAAGTTTACCCCAAACCACATTTTGACCTATAATCTGCTATCGATAAATATATCGAATAGGCAACTATTTGGTCGTGTCGCGTCGCGTCGCGTGGTGTCGCTAGGTGTACCCGTACCTTAAGAGTTAGTCTGCACAATTTCGTAAAGATCGGGGCATTGGTTCAGATGTTTAAGAACCACAAACATCCGCTGTCAGTCACAAACTTACGTTTTTATATATTAGTAAGATTAGTAAGACTAAGATTTACTGGAGCTAAACCGCGTTAAAAAACCCTGAACTTTTTTTGAAGAGGCGCATAAATGTAGATATGTATGTTTTATGAAGACTTGAAGACTGTGGATGAGTCATAGTTGGACAGATAAAGATAAAGGGGAAGGGTCGATGAAGAATATTAAGATAGATGTGACAGTAGAGGTAGATCATCGAGTAAAGGTAGACGTAAAACTTTAGATGAACTTCGAAATAGAGAAAGAGATAGATATAGAGAAGTGTACATGCTTAGATAATGCGATAAATATAGGGATAGAAATATATATATAAAGGGTAGAAACGACAAGTAAGGACGTACTCAAACCTAGAAGGTAGGCAGACATGCTGGGTGTCCCCTTTAATAATTTCTGCAGAAGTTGCAGATATGAGGAGGAGCCTGAGACAGTGAGGCACCTCCTGTGTGAATATCCCGCGCTGTGGGGCTTTAGGTTAAAATATCGGGGGTCTGGTATTTTCTATGAACGGGAACTCCGTGGCCTATGTGTGCTAGTTCGACTACTAGCCACTGCAACCTAACTAGCTAGGGATAGAAATAGACTGAGATAAAAATAGAGTATGAGATAAGATTGCAATAAAGATGAAGAAGGAGATACACAACAATAACGAAATAAAATTAGAAATATAGATTCAGATATATGTAGATAGAGACAGATACGGTTTGGCAAATCTAAAAGTAAGTCATAACTAGCCTGGGCAAAAAAAAATATATTTTTTTGTAAAAGTTGCAGGCCTGAATATTAAAGTGTAAGTGCAGATTGTTATAATTTAGCTTAAATAGTATTAGGGTCTTTCAATTTCACATTGTTTTTTTACGCTTAGGAAAATAATAACATAAATAAAAAAAATTAGTTTTTTCAGTCCAATATTTACTTAGTGTTTATTCGTATACCAAAATAGACCAGTAAAAAAAAACCCACAATCGCCATAAAAACAAAAGCACTTAATGTATGCGAATATAGTTTTACAATCCATTGTTTTTGTTACTATATTTTATTTCTCTGTTCCTTCTCCCAACTTGTTCATTATTAACTCGTCTGTTTTATTAATTTCTGTGTTTTTTTTTGCAAAACAGCAGAAACACTTAAATTTGTAGCTGTTTTTCATTTTACTCTACTTCAATGATGACTTCACTCGCTTCGTCGATTGCTTCACGCCGTTTACTGGTGCTTTTGAAAACAAACCTTTCGCAATTGTTTTATTTTTTTACCAAAAAATTCAACATTTTCCCATCAGCCAAAATTGCATACAGCTTCTTACAGTTAATTGCTCGCACATTTAAAAACAAAAATCGTAACAACTCGCACTATAAAATTTTTAGTACTGTAAAAAGAGTTCAAGCTTTGTCCAACGACTGTTATACCTTAAGTATATTTGGTATGCGTTTATGAAACGAGTAAGTACGGCGATTTGTACGCCAACACATATTTCATTGTTGTCTTGAAATGTGCGCCTAATTCTGGTATTTAATAACTTTTGTTTCGTAATTGTTCCGAATTGTTGTGAGTGGCTATTTTATTGATCTTTTTGTTATAT
Organism: Campiglossa producta; assembly: GCA_964058755.1. Taxonomy (NCBI): domain Eukaryota; kingdom Metazoa; phylum Arthropoda; class Insecta; order Diptera; family Tephritidae; genus Campiglossa; species Campiglossa producta. The sequence goes on along the minus strand of CAXKVI010000002.1, from coordinate 145,169,494 downwards.
GGACCATAAATGGGGTTTAACTTTATTGCTGTTAGTGCAGGAAACTAGAACAGAAAACAAGTTTGCCAAAAATGGTGAGCGGGTACGAATTTAAAACTTATGATCGGTTACAAATTATTAATTTTTAAGCGTTTTCTATAGAAACACTGAAAAACATTTGAATTTAGGTATATTAAAAATAAAACAGATTTAAAAAGTTCAAACAACAACCCTGCCAACCAACGCTAGCCAATAATTTACTCTTTACTAATTTATTGTGGATAATTCGAAAATTTCCAACTCTTTTTTTAAAGTTCCATCACTATGTATATTCTCCTCACTCCGTTTACCAATCTTACTTTCATATCAAAACATTCCAAAACGAATGACATTTGTTCACACTTTCGCTCTTCTTAAACTCTTAAACGGTGTCTACTCTACATAAAACTAAAATTGGCCAATTATCTGACAGTTGGCTTATACAATTTCACATATAATTGGCCTGAGGTGAATGAGAGGTCTTTTGTTTACGTTTTTGCATAGCAAAGTGGTTTTGATTAATGAACATATGTGTTTTTGTTCTTTGCAAAACTTTCCCTATTTAATTCAAAGTGATTTTATAAAAAAACATGGGGGACTCATCAAAGCTTATAAACACCTTATAAAGCGTGTAAACGTATAAATTTATCAAGTGTGTAAATGAACTGTCAAAATTTGTATGGAACGCAGTTTCCCCAAATTTGATAAACTTGCGCGTCGATTTTGGTGTGTAAAAGAGTGCGTAAATTTATACAATGCAATGACGACGTTCGAAATGTAATTTTTTTAATGCATTCAATGCACACTGGACAAAAAGAGAGGAATATGCTGAAAATGGGTCGAAAATAGTTTTTTAATAAGAATTTCGAAATAAAAAGTTTTTGTTTGACATCAAGTACACATAAATTTATCTAGGGCGTATTATAAGAGTTGATGAATCCCCTTAAGAAGATATTCTTTGAATAGATTTTAAAAAAATCTATTTTGTATTGCGTGATTTTGGTTTTTAAACTAAGCTAAGTATAGTACCTTGCTAAGCAGTAGCGCAATTCGCTAACTTTTTTTTAACCAAATTTGCTGACGAGGACTTAGTTATAATTTTAACACATTTGCTATTCACTAACTTTTATCCCCTGTTATGGTACCGAATACGATAAAACTCAGTCAGATGTTTTTTGTTGTCGGCTTTACCATTGACAATTTATCGCGGAATTCTGTTGGCGTGTTTAACTTTTTAAACAAAGCGATTTACGTTTTTATTCTGGATTTTTAATATAAAAAAGATAATTTAAGAAATAACAGTGTTGTCAAAACCCAGTTAGTGAGTAGCATATGTGATAACGCAAACCATTTGTGATAAGGTTAAAAATCTAGTTTGAGGAACCGATAAAAGTTAGCGAATCGCACTACAGCAGCGGATAAAATCTTGGCCAATTTTGTTCTTGAAAGAAAAATTCTGATAATAAGGGTAAAATTTGTAGGGAGTTCTAACTTGTACATTCTTGGAGTAAAATTGTATGGGCTACAAAACTGCATACTCAAAAATTTTCTGAAAATTTTTCCAAAAAAATTGAAAATTTTTCCAAAAAAATTGAAAATTGTTTACATACATAACGTAGATAAAGTTTTATTTTTTGTAACACAATTTTTTGTAAGAAATTTCCTATTATAAGAGCAATGGTTTCTGGGGAAATCGGTGAAGGACCACGTTCTCTTTAATATAAAAGATTAATAAAAGGATCGTAGACGAATATCGTAGCCAATATATCTGTCAAAAATAATTACCTAGTAGTTCTTTTTTGAGTTCCAAAGTATGGCTGTCACAAGAAATGCGAAACGATATACATTTTTATAAATGGGCGTGGCACATCCTTCTCTTTTACCATGTCTATCCTAATGCTTCGGTAGCTTTTGCTCGAAGAGTTGACGTAACACATCGGTACACATATTTTACTTAACTATAAGGAAAAACAGTTTTTCAAATTTGAAAAAGCGATATCTCTAAAACTAAAAGTGTTTCACAATTGAAATTTTGATTAATTAAATTATTTCAAAATTAATAAATATACAAAATAAAATCAAATAAAATTAAAATAAATTAAATTAAATCAAATCAAATAAAAAAAATTAAATAAAATAAAAAATTATAATAAAAAAAATAAAATAAAATTAAATAAAATTAATTTAAATTAAAAAAAAATGTAATAAAAAATATAATAAAAAAAAATTAAATAAAATAAAGTACTCTTGTTTGCTTGTAGTCTATTGCTGTACTGAGGGTATTGTGAAGCAATTTTCGGGATTGTATTGAAATGTGTTTCTTGGGAAATATTTACCCACGCTCTGCAGGAACTAGAAAAGCCGACATACATATGTGTCGATGATACTGGAATTACATCTAGAATAGAAAATTTTTTCATAGGTTTCACACCAAGTCCTAAAATTCGCATTTCTTTCATATAAGTTTGCATTGAAATAAAATGTTCTATAGGAAGAATAAATATATACATAAATGGACACTGAGAAAGGTTTCCTTCAAGTTGGGTAGTGGCCTAAGGTGCTGGACCTTCTAGCATACAAGTCATTACAGTGTTGTGAGTTCGCCTCTCACAATGCCGGGAAGAAAAAGTCCATGAAGACATGTAATTCCAGTATCATCGAAACATATGTCGGCTTGTCTGGTTCCTGCAGCGCGTGGGTAAAATTAAAAAAAAAAATAAAATAAAATAAAATCATATAAAATAAATTGAAATCAAATCAAATAAAAAAAAAAAACAAAAAAATAAAAAAGATTAAAACAAAAAATTGAATAAAATAAAGTAAAATAAGATAAAACCAACAAACAAAATTAGTAAAAATGAAAAAAAAGAGGAATCTATTAGTATAACTCAAAGTTTTATGTATTGGCGAACTACTTTAAAATTATTTAAACTCTGTTGCTAAAGCTCACAGCTGAGCATATAATGCTAGGTTACACCACAACTTAGACAGCTTCAATTAATTTTATATATTAAATTTCCTTTAATACTTAAAAGTTAATTTTTTCTGATGCGCTAAATATTTGAAAAATAAAAATCTCTTTTCCAAACGAAATTGATTTATTTTTATTTTTTTGTTAAAAAATTAACAAGTTAAATTGATGCCTTATAATTTACACAACCAAAGCTTATACAAAAATTTTCCCAAAAGCTTGCTGACTTACGTTTGTTTAAAATTCACAAATAAATTGGCTAAGCTAACTAAGTTTAACGGGCAAATTAAATTTAACAAACACAAAATTTGCAAACAATAAATTTTATTATACATAAAGCGAGAGCTTGAAATTTTCAAGGTTTACCACCGACAAACGCAAAAAAACCAGTATAAAATAAACACAAAAAAAATAAAAATAATAAAAAAAAATTCAAAAAATAAATCGAAAGAAAAAAAGACACAAAAAACCATTTAAAAAACGTTAATTAAAACGACAAAATAATAGAAAATTAGCAGAAGCGCCAACAGACAAAGCTGACCGTCAATGAGTGACACTGGCCATAATATGATACACGTTCCAATACGCTTCGTCGCACAACCGTTGCTAATAAGTTAATTTGCTAACACACCCACCCGCTGCACCGCCTGATCCACAGAAAATCACTCACTTTTTATAAGCGCCCAAATCTCTGCACCGCCTCACCACTTGTGTGTGCTGGTGTATGCGTTGTGCTCATTTGCGCTTGCGCACCGAACGTGCCGTGATTCATAAACTACGTTGACTAGCTATTTGTCTAGTTTTAAGCTTATTCTCGCTGTGAAATAAGCTTTATTTTAAAATGTTTACATACATACATAGAACTTAACCGTGCCGGAAGGCCAATTGTGGTGCAAATTGACGAATTAAAACGATGACGAATTGTGCGGTTGGCGATTTGACAAGGTAGTTTAGCCGCAGTTAAGGTCGCCTATTGTTGAGACTAGGGGGCATGCGGCTATGCAGCCGGATGCGTGTAGTGCCTGCGCTTGACCGCAGCTTTTAAAGCCTAAGTCAACATATTTAATTGGCAGTTGACAAAGCGGCGCCGTGAGATAAATTATCCATAATGATAAGTACATATGTACGTGTTTCGGGCTAGCTTGTTGAGTTGAGCTTGCGAAGTGTATGTGTTCTTAAAAGTACATATATACCTACGTTTCAATAAGCCCACAGGTGAGTTTATATTGGCCGCTTATACCCGAACTTAGACTCCCTTACTTTTCTAGAAAGGCCAGTTTGGAAGCTAAATCTTCAGCGCATATGACTTTTTAAAGGCTGATCTCATCAGACCTGATGTAGATTTCCAAACTTAGCATGTTATTCCTGAAGATATCTCTTGTCTTTTATTAGTGACTCACTCTTGTACCACTCTTCAGATACATCCAAATAAGAACCTGTTTACATTGCGGATGCAAATTTTTTCATAAGATTGGTTACCAAATCTCTGACAATAGCCATCCCATTTGGGCGCGCCACTTTCTAAAAGGTGCGAATAGGTACTACACAATTTTTTCATATATTTTTTTATTTTCAACTTTGTTCCCCTCCCGCAACTCCTCAGCAGTGCTAAAAGCTGTTACGTACTTCTCTCTGTTGTAAATCTGGCACATAACATTGTTATTGTTTTTGGTTTTATTAATCAACTGTGATTTTGTTTTTACGATTGTGGGTTGTGAGTCATAAAAAATGTAAACTCAAAATGATCTCATTCGATCAGGTCATTTAACTGTTTTATTTCAACTTAACACACAATAAAAGCGCGGTATAGATAGGTATATAAACGTTGTTGCTGTTAAGTAGTATTGCGGGTATTGTAGTGACCAACAGAACAGTAGTACCAACACTATTACCATCGGCAGTACAAACAACAAGTTGTTAATTAGAATATACATAGCAGCGCGTAGGTGCAAAAGAGGAGTAGCCTCAGGTAGACATCGTGACTTCAATGATCGCCTGGCTACCTACCTTAGCTGACTTTATATGGCTTTTATCGGTTGCGTGTAAGAGTGATTTTATCTCCCAGTGAGAAAAATATAGGCTACTAAATCTCAACACAGAAGTTAATATAATATAAAATTAAATTAAACTAAATTAAATAAATCACCTAAATAAAATTAAATAAAATCAAATAAAAAATAAAAAAAAATTAATAAAATTAAAAAAAAAAATTAAAAAAATTAAATAATAAAACTATTTAAGATAAATTAAATTAAAATGAATTAAAAAAAAAAAAATATTCAAATATTCAATTTACTCGGAGAGAAATCTTTACATAAAATAAACAATTTTTTTCTTGCAGCGTCATGGACGCAAAATTAGTATGGTTGAGGAAGTTAGCCTGGGACCGGGCCGGGACCGAATTCTACCTCAACCAAAGATTTTTAATTTTATTTAAATTCTTATTTTTATATTTATGATGAAATCTAATAGGCCTTACCTTCTATGTGTTAAATTGGGGCGAGCGCTTGGGTTCTGAGGATTTAGAACGTCATTCTGCTTGTGTTAAGTTTGCTTGGGTATGCTACTTATGTATTTCCATAAAATTTTAACGAAAAAGCATCTTCAAATTACAGGAGTTTGTAATGCAAATAAAATAAACGAAATTACCATAGCTAGTGTTGCTCAAACAATATTGACTCAAATAGAAAAAGAAATTTTAAACAAATAAGAAAATATTTCTTCAATAAAGTGAAAAAATTTCTTATTTATTTAAAATTTGTTTGAACATTTATTCCTATAGTTTTTGTTTTTGATAAGAAAATAACTTGCTGTTTGAAGTAAACTTTTTTGACTAATTTCAGTAAAAATCAATCTTTGAAATTTCTCAAATTATTTACTATTTTGAGATTAAGAACATATTTTTCTAAATTTTAGAAAAACATTTTTCTCCGTGTAGCTAAATAAAATAAAATAAAAGAAAAAAAATTTAATTAGGTAAATTAAATTTAAAAAATATAGAGAAATAAAATAAAATAAAATAAGATAAAATAAATGGCCGCCTGAATACCTACCTCTCTGCGACTTAATTGATGCGTTTACAGTTTATCAGTAAACATTAAAAATGATTCCTGCTGTCTTTCGTTGAGCTGGGAGTCGCAACACAAAAGATAAAATAATATAAAATTAAAGTAAACTAAATTAAATTAAATAAATTACCTAAATAAAATTGAATAGAGTCAAATGATAAAAAATAAAAAATTAAATGAAAAAAAAATGAAAAAAGTAAAACGAAAAAAATTAAAAACAAAAATTAAATTAAAAATTAAAAAAAAGCATTTAATTAAATTAAATAAGATTAAGATAAAATAAAGTAAAGTAAAATATAATAAAATAAATAAAATAATTTTGAGCACACTAAGTACAATGAAAAACGCCTTTTTAAAAGTAACTCGATTGCCGGTTTGGACTCGTTTTTGTTTTCCCTGCAGGGATAAGTTTCAGCAACTGATTTACTTTTTGTGCCTTAATTAAATTTGCAAAAAAACGGCCCACGCTCTATTCCATAAAAAGATGATAAACAATTTTTAAAGACAACCTTTATATGAATGCTGTCAAAAAGCCGCAGCAAATTGGTCGTTAAACAAAGACATGGTTTCGGTGTTTTTGGTTTTGAAACTTTAGTCATACCAATTGTAATCAATTGTTGAGATTTGAAAATATAAAGGTGTAGTGCAATTAATAGACTTTAAAGGCTTTGTCGATATCCGAACTTCCATACAAAATTCATAGATTCTAAGAGCCGGTTTTACCAACGCGACTAAGCTAAAACTATGTTTTGACTTAAGTTAGACCAGATTTGGGGCTAACTTACTTTTGGGTTTCACCAAATGAGCGACTTGAATAATTTTCCCAGTCAGTTGTTTGGTACATGGTCGTATTTTTTTCTTACGTTTTCACGCATCGCACGCAGTCCAAAATGGTATATTTTGAAAGGGTTTCAAGTTTCTAGGTTACCAGGCAGTTAGTAAAAAATCGATCGCAAGACTCCTAACTTCAAAATATTTTCCGAAATATCTCGATCCGTGCGCCACCTAGCTGATACTTTTTTCGTTCACGTTGCATTGTCACGGAGTTCTGAACTATTTGTATTTGTATTTATTTGGTAAATTTATCCTGGCACAAAAATTTGATAAAATTATTTTATAGTGCTAGTCGGTTCCAAGTTTCAACAGGAAGGTACCTAAAAAGGCATTGCAAGATTCCGAAATTTCGTATGGGAAAGGTGATGCAAACAAGAAAGCTGCTTAATATAAAGATTTTATTAAAAACACGGTACTAAGTATATAAAAACATAAACATACACCACTGTGGTTTACATATGCATATCGTTTCTCGACCCGTTTTTCTACAGATCCTTTAATTTCCTGGAAAGCCGTTAACTTAGCTTTACATTTTATAACTTTTGAATGCAATTTTTTTTCTCGCTTCCTTTCAATTATTGAATTTGTTTACCAACTTTCCATTTCTGCACAATGATAAAAAAGTGAAGCTGTGACAGATAAAAAAGAGCTTTCATGATAATAACAGGAATTCGAAAAAGAACCGTTTCCTTCACAAACAGCAGACATGCAAATATGCATGCTTTAGAAGCCAACTTTCCAACAAAATGAAAAACTTGCCGCTTTTGCTTTCGCAATGCATTTTTCACTTTCTTGGCAAAAAAAAATTGACAGTAAAAATTAGCAATTTTGCAACTTATTTAACATGGGAAATTGGCTAAAATGGGCGACGACTACTCCGGCACTAATTTTTTTTATTCACACCAAGCAATTAATTGCGCTTGACATGCAAAAACAAAAAAAAAACGTACGGAAAATCTCAACAATAATAATAAAAAAAAAGTAAAATAACAAACAAGGAATATGCGGCATGAGTGAAATGTATATTTAGATTAGACTAGGTAAAAATAAAAATAAATTTTTACTCTATTGATGTTATTTTTGAGAAAGACAAAAAATTATTCTGTAAAATTACAGACTGAGGAAAAAATGGTCATGATTTTCGGTAAATGTTTTAAAGTTTGTGTATGCTTGAATTAACATTAGACTCGAGTTTGTTTTAATAATTTCAACTTCCTAGTCGGCATTTTGAGTAATGGTGGAACTTTATTAATTCAACATTGAACCGCCAAAGGAGTTCAAGTCAGCCTTCACCTGTTGTTTCCATCTCTGCTGCCGGATTCGGGTGACGATAGAAAAACTTTCTGGGCTGGACCTTCTTTGTCCATTCGCATAACATGACCCAGCCACCGAAGCCCTTGTCGCTGGACTATGGTCAGATCTGCGCAAAGCTCATACAGTTCATCGTTAAATCCCCTTCGATACTCGCCGAAGGACCATAAATCTTCCGTAGAACTTTTCTCTCAAATACTCCAAGGGCCATCTCATCTTCTCTTGACACTATCCATGAGTCTCAGCTATATATCAGGGCAGGTATGATGAGAGACTTATAGAGCGTGATCTTTTGTCTTCGAGAGAGGACTTTACTTCCCATTTGCCCACTCAGTCCGAAGTATTAGTCATTCTGGATTAGATTAGATTGCTCATTGATAAATCAAAATTGCACTACCTTTAATTAAGATCGCTGTCACTTTGAAATAAAAATGTATTTTTAAAACAACATTGCTAACTTTAATTCAAAGAATTTTATAGTTAAAACAAAGTTGGACAACGTCAATGTCCAATGGATATTATACGTTTAAGTAGAAACCTTTTTGATTTTACAATGGATTTTTTCTCTAAGTGTAATATTAATCCTTGGAGGTCCATCTTTGCTACTTTAAAATTTTCAGGAGTGATATAAATTTTGAGTTAAAACTGGCAGACAATAAGAATGTTAAAAAATTAAAATTTTCTTCAGTTTTTGGCCCAGTCTAATGCATACATATAGATAACAAATAACAGTAAAATTTTAAATATCAAAATAAAAGGTATTGGATTTTACGTAAACTCGCGTGAAGTGTCGTAAGCATTTTGTTATCCTCATTTGCTTTTTTTTTTACTATTTTTTTACTCTTTTCTTTTGTTGCCAGCGAGATGCATTAAATCGCAGCAAAACGCTTTGCACTACCAAGCTTGTGAAATACTGACAATTTTGCTTTTTTCAATTTTAAGTTTTGCGCTTATGGAGCAGCAACAGCTGCCACTTACGAAATTGCTTCACTGTGCGTGTCTACTTTGGCCTAGGCTATGCATTGTTTTTCGCTCTTCATTCGATTAAGCTGTCTTCTTGAGCTCGTTTTTGTTTCTTGTTTGCTAAAGTTTAGTAGTTTGCGCAAAATTATTGCGAAAAAATTTAAAACTTATTTTTCACCAGTTTGATTGATAATTTAGATTACACTTTTGTGCATGCTTGCATATATTTTTTTTATTTTCATTGATTTTATTTAGAAGCCTTGTGCAATTTCTACTCCATTCTCTATTCAAAATTATTTATTGCTTTGCAATTTTTGTTATTATTATGCTATTGAAGGTGAAAGCAATTCCACTCTCCAATTTAATTTGTGTGTCATGTCGATGTCAATTTTTTTTTGTTTGTCATAGAAATTCCAAAGTGGTAGCAATAAAAAAAGCCATTTGAATTCATATTAAATATAATTATAATGACAATATGGGCTTATATGCATATTATGGCTTCGTACGCTTAAGTACAGCTGCGTGCAGGGAAATAGAATCGGTACACCCATGTTACTTTTATGAAAATTTGAAGTGACTTTTCGTCATTAAATGAAAAGGGGGAAATATGGGCAAACATTTTTTACTGCAATTGATAGAAAATATTCCAAACATCACTTTATTATAGTTAGAAGGTGTAGCACGCAGTAGAACCCATACTTTTTGTCTATCCAAAGAAGCAAAGATAGCATTTGTGAAGTACAATTATTGCTAGCCTATATTTGTTTTAATAGTTGGTTGATTTTACTGAGTTTTTCTTTATTTAGCCAAGGAAATGCTCTATATTTGTACAAAATCACAACTAAGAGCACACCTTTAAAAGTTATATGCAAAATTAATAGCTCAAGTTTGCAAAAACTCTAAGCAGGTTTAATTGTATAAATTTTTCAGACTGCTGATATCATTATTTTGTTAAAAATTTCAATTTAATAGCAGTAATTGTTCTTATTTTAACATTTTTTCAAACTTTGACGTTCAAAGAAAAAATGCACGAAGTAGGGACATTTTCGTGTTAGAGGTATCCCTGCAGGGATGCTTCCCTCGTCAAAGTATCTTATTTTGATCCATAAAATACGATTTTTCTTGTAACTTGAGCGATTCTGAAAACGACCCGCCCAATTACACACCCCTGCAAACACAGTGACTATCATTCGATACATCATTTGATAGTCAAGCTTGATGTAAACCTACATCACGTTCTTCCATCAAGTTCTTAAATGCAAAGTGCAAAGCTTGATGGACTCTATCTTGTTCCCACTTACGCATTTCTTCGTTCAATAAGGGATATGGCTGCATGTGTCAAACTTGATCCACTGCATCAGCAATGAGCGTCAAGTGATGCCTCAAATGACGGGCATTTCAATGTATGCGATTGAAAGAGAAACATTTTTTATCATTGTCATTAAAAAATTCGTTTGGGTGGATTGGTGTCCATTACTCGATTTTTGCAGGACACAGTACCCCTGTAGGGCGCTTGAGACTAAAATATTAGATTTCGGATCATGCTAGATATCATGAAATTTTGAAGTCCTTTAAAAAAAAATTGGATGACAGATATAAAGAGAAATTTTTTGCAAAAAAAAAGTGAAAAGTGCCAACATTTCTCTATAAAAAATCGTTGAGAATTTCTAAATCGGTTGAAAATTTGATTTTCAATGAATTTTTTTTAACGAAGAAACTGAAAAAACGAGGCCTTGAACTTAAAACCAGATTTTGGGAGTGTCAGTAATCGTGTATAGTTCGCGTTAGAAGTGTATTCACTTTTTTTGTAGCACTTTTTTTCACTGATAAAGGGTTTTTTCTCAACTATCTCAGTATATAGATAGATATGAATACCCTGCTAGACAATGCTTGGCAGTCCCAACAGCTTTGTTATGGTGCATTTAAGAACGTGATTTAAATATCAGCTGTTTTATATTTGCATCACAATTTCCCATCACTTTTTTAAAGGCAATATTACATAGCTGATGGGACTGTCATTCATTTTCTAGCAGGGTAGTAATTTTATCCTTTCAAAGAACTTTAAATTAGTCCTTGTCAAGTAAAAATACCTGTAGTGGCTCTATTCAGCTGCACTTCGCTGTACTTATAGTATTTTTGTAATTAAAAGGTGTTGAAGCTAGTTAGTGGCGATATTATTTCACTCATCCACATCGCATAGCTACAGTTGAGCCCCTAATCAAGAGTGGCACTATTTTTTTCTTTTTAAACATACTAAGTAGGTATAAACTTATATGCAAATACATCGCATATAGTTAAAAAAAAAAAACACCTCATTAAACCAACATCCAAGCAAAAAGAAAATGCTCAAGAAAATGCAGAGCAAAAACTTGGCGACATGTAGCAGTCAGGAAATTTGTTAACACAGAAACCCCAAGACACACCACAAATTGAAGGGAAATGGAAAACCTTAGAAAAAGTTGGTCCAAAAAAACGTATGTATTTCTCAAGTAACAATTAGTCTTGCTGGTGGGGATATCGACATACAGACACACAATGACTTGGGCGTGTGGCGCATGGTTGGCGTGCAGTACTCGTGTGCCCTAGGTTAAATGTGTGTGAGTGTGGCGTATCAGTAACTTTCGAGAAATACCAGTGCAAATGCTTCTCAACAACCAAAAACTTTACTTACTATGTCAAACTCCATAAGCATACCCATAGCTGACATACCAACAAACTAGTATTCGACCGAATATTCGGCCAAGTTTCGGTATTCGGCTAGTATTTTTTATTCGGCTTCGACTTCGGCTGAAAGGGCCGAATAATCGAGACCGATGTGTCTAATAACAAAACAAATTCACTGAATTTTAAGAGTTTTTGATTTTTTATAAGCGACGGAAAATCGAAACTTCCCGTAATATTTTTGTGTTATTGAACAGGCCTAAGATTTCGAACGATAACTTAAGCGAAATTATTCAATATCGACACCTTAATTATACAAGTATGTCGATCAATTAGTTTAAAGTGTCATCACTTTCGATTACTTGGGTTCAAACTGTAGTCAGCTGTTTTTTCGTAGTGCATCTCTAGAAAATGCAACATATTTTTTTATACTTTTTTTATACATTGTTAAAATGCTATTAACATAAAGACTGATTTTTTATTTTTGTTTACAACTATGTATGTTTTTTTGTAAGGTGTTTTGTTTATTCAAGAAACAATAAAAAAATGATAAAAAAAATTTAAAGACAACCTTTATATGAATGCTGTCAAAAAGCCGCAGCAAATTGGTGTAATTAATAGACTTTAAATGTTTTGTCGATATCCGAACTTTCATTAGGCTCTAAGAAATTGTTTTCCATAGTTTGGAAACGTACCTTCCACCATTATATTTTCAAATTTCAAAAATTGATTACAATTGGTATGACTAAAGTTTCAAAACCAAAAACACCGAAACCATGTCTTTGTTCAACGACCAATTTGCTGCGGCTTTTTGACAGCATTCATATAAAGGTTGTCTTTAAAAAATTTATATCATCTTTTTATTTTTGTGTTTTTAGTTTTGGTGATTCCTAAGCTTAAAAGCTTAGCCTTATTTTTTCAGATCTAGCTACCCGTTAAGCGGTGTTGCTCGGGTGTACTACAACTTTACGTATATATATATTTTCAAAACGACCAGCATGCCACCTAACCGAATTTTGATTACTAGAAACTGTATTGTCACCGTGGCCGCAAAAACTTACTAAATTTCACGTCACTAGGGCGCCAGTTAAAAGACAATCGTAAGATTCCCAATTTCAAAAGAATTTTCGAAATATCTCGACCCGTGCGCTACCTACCGGAACTTCATTTATGATGGATTGCATTGTAACCAGGTTCTGACAAATGTGTCAAGTTTCAGGTCTCTAGCTTACCGGTAAGTTACTCAAATATTGATCGCAAGATTCCCCCTGTGTTTTAAAGAATTTCAATTATATCGATCAGCGCGCCACCTTTTGAAATTTTGATTTTTACAAATTGTATTGTCACCGTTCCCTCAACTAAATGCTAAGTTTCAAGTTCCTAGATTACCAGGAAGTTAGTCAAAAGTCGATCGCATAATTCCCAACTTCAAATTAGTTTTCGAAATATCTCTACCCGTGCGCCACCTACCGGAATTGTTTTGATAAGGGATTGCATTTTCATCGGGTTCTGATAAATGAGTCAAGTTTCAAGTCTCTAGCTTACGGGAAGTTACTCAAAATTTATCGCAAGATTCCCCGGGTCTTTTAATTTTTTTTTAAGATTTTCAATCATATTGCCTTCACCGCGAATCGAACAAAGAATTATTAACTGCTGAACGGAGATCTCCACCATGATGCTATCGTGCTTGGTGGTATCGTCGAATTACACATTTGAAGAAGGTATACTTTTAAATAAAATTAAAAAGATTTACCTCCCAAAAATAAGAAGAAATCTCTATGGAAATGTCTTCGAAAAATTGAGTAAGAAGTTTTATGTTTATTGGAAATATCTTCGTCTCTGACTTCTGTCCTCTGCTTGTACCTAGAAGCTGTTCAAAGAGACAATCTTCTTATTTTTATGAGAATTTTTTGGCACTGTGCTGGTAATTGGAAGCAGGTCCCCTTTACAAGACCTTTCGATATTAAAGGCCAGCACAATATCCAATCCAAGATCTGCTTTCAAGAGACTCATAAAACCATAGACAACTTCACAGTGTACCTCAACCTACACAATAAACTTGTTCTCAGCGCATTCCGGCTTACAGTTTCTATCAGATACCTTGCTTGTTTCTTTGCTGTGTATCCCAATTACAAGAGAGTTAATGGATCAGACAATACAGTAGAAGTCTTGTTCGTTTTATTGACGTTCGACTAAACGTCGCGTCTCATGCAAGCGATTAAATATAAAACGATATGTGGTAAATTAACATAAATTACTGTTATCACAGCTGTCAAGCAATTTGAACTGTCGTCCAGAACAATGAAAATAGCAACAGTAAAACAATTAACAATCGAAATCGAAAGTAATTTATGAAAATGGTTGAAAAGCAAACGAAAATTCGCAAAGTAATTTGCTGATAATACAGAGAGATGAAGAAGGAGAGGGGCATGCCAATAAAATGGCTAAGATTATGAATATTGAACATTTGTATATTGATGTTTAAACAGTAGAAAGGACCACCAAGAAGTGTTCAACTATTTTGTCTACAGCATAGTTTTGTGATTTCTTCTTCTTCTTGGCCAATTGACAGCCATAAGTCAAATATTAACTGCCAATTTCCAAATACCAATCGCCAATTTGCCAATTTCGAACATTCAAAGCTAATTAACACACGACAATCGACAAAGTTATGTGAATATTTGAATAGCGGGAGTCATAACATCGTCGGACAAATCAATGTTGGACACAGCAAAGTTAATGTTGGCTGGAAGGCAAAAGTGATGTGCTGACGGAAAATGTGTTGTGGTGTTGACAGTAAACAAAACTTGTCAAAGTGACATCAGCAATTCAATAGTTTTTGTGCACAGCAATCATGTATAAAAATATAATTGAATTATCGATGAGCAATAATTGTGCGCGAATCGTTCGTTAATATTACCTAAGTAGCCGGAATCTAGCAAACATTTAGGCTTGAGTTTCGTTAGATCTCAAGTTGAGAACTAAGGAGCTTCTCAAACCTCAAGCGTTGTTTCTAGACAGGAAAAACACTTGAGAACGATGGCGTTCTCAAGCAAAATGGCATTTTTTTTATATGACAAAAAAAACGCTTTTTCTCAAGTTGAGAAAGGGACTACAAAGGGATGCACTCTTAAGTTGTAGTACCTGGGTGACCGAGCATGCTCGGTGCTATCAATTAGTGCTAACTTTACTTGCCAACCTTGTGAGGATGTGTTACACTGTCCTCTATATGTGGGCAAATTATTAAAATTTTGTAATTTTCGTAGCCGTAATGGACTTTTTGCGGACAACCCTACTTGAAAGTATCTTAGTTGGTATCTCAGCGAAAATACCTTTCATTTGATACCCATATTGGCATATCTAGCTCCATAAATAAAAAAATTAAATAGGTGGCAACCCTGTAAACCACCCCAAGTGGCAACTCCAAAGTGTATAGTCTTAGAATCAATCATACTATCTATATGCCAAATTCCATCCCATTCGGTCAAGCGGTTCTCGAGATAGTACCGGACCTACAAATATACAAATATACTCCGGTAAGGTGGCAACCCTAGGTGACAACCCTACTTGAAAATATTTTAGTTGATATGTCAGCGAATATACTTTTCATTTGATACTCATAGTGGCATATCTAGCTCCATAAATAAATAAAAATTGAAATAGGTGGCAACCCTGTAAACCACCCCAAGTGGCAACCCCAAAGTGTATAGTCTTAGAATCAATCATACTATCTATATGCCAAATTTCATCCCAATCGGTTAAGCCGTTCTAGAGATAGTACCGGACCTACAAATATACAAGTTTAGCTCGTTTAAAGTTATTAGATTTTGAAAATATTAAACATACGGGCATTTACAGCCTAACCTAATATAAACGCACGGACTGCGTTTTCTGTCAAAAGGTCTGCAAAGGGGTTAATCCATGGCCGTTATGGGTTAAAGTTTTAAAGATTGTCTGCTTTAGTATAGATAAAGCGATTATGATGTAAAAAATTAGATTTCAGAATTTTGAGCGTCGCCATACATATACAATGTATATGAGCCTCCCCAGTGTGCGACGACAAGATTGCCTTCTACAACGCAGCGTCTTACATTTTTGTTCCACAGTGAACCAGTGAGCCAGGTACTGGCAACACTATTATTTGACAATTTGTATGTGAATTAATTTGAATGTGTTAGTAGTTTGTTTTCATTAATCCTTGCAAAACAAATGCGCCTAGAATACACAAAAGTTTGCGTTAATATTTAAGTCGTGGCCTGTAGGTTTTTGGTCGACTGAAAGCCGTTTCGTTCATTACAAGCATCTGTTACTCAAGCATCTGTTAGGTTTATTAGGAACACATTGTGAGTGTGGAACAAGAATAGAAAATCGACTACCTACCGATTAGCGACCATCGAGCCATTGGGAATGATAAACCGAACGCTTTATGCACGCCATTTACTGCGCTGCCGGCGATATTATCGTTTTTCAATTCGAATGATATTGAAAATAAAAAAAAAATATTTTAATTTGGGTTAAAATTTTCAACTCATATTTTGAAGCAAATTGTCAAATAATCATGTTTACTTTTTTTGTTTACGCTACCGGGCTCACTGTTTTATGCCCGTGTTAGCGTGGACTTAACTTAACTTGACTTAACTTAATTTACAAAAAAACTTAGATTCAATTATTCAACGTGTCATTTAATTTGTGTTTGTTTTTATTATTTCTGAAATTATATTTTTTTGACGTCTTGCTTTGTACTTGCCGTATGAAATTCATTAATCCAAAAAGTTAGAACGCTATACAATATATGAGGGATTTTTATTGAAAATACTAAAAAAATGTATATGGTAGCACAGTTCTCTCACGGCTCTCTTTGAACTTAAAAACTTTACTTGGAAATCAAAAATCTGTAGATTCCCAAGTTTCTAAGTTAAGCTATTTTATGGATAACTAAGAACACGTCCTACCCATTTGTTAGATGTAAGATTTCCAAGTCAAATTAAGTCTAAGTCCACGCTAACACGGCCATCACTGTGTTATATTCATGAGTTTGATAAGCTTTTTATGTCAGAAATATATTTGATTTTTTTTTTTTTCAAAATAATTACAAAACATTACAGGTCATGTCTTATGGTACCGTTGCATATTGAGTTCGGCGTGTGCAAGAAGCGTTAAGAGTCATAACGATTTGGTCATTAAAATTAAAAATAATGATGAAACTAGCAACTAAGAAAAAAAAAAACTAAATGTATGTTCATTAATCATTAATTATTTTTGAGCAAAAAGCAAATTATTCGAAGTGTGGCGAATGCAGATAGTTGTATTTTTCAAGATGCATGTTGAATAAATTATGAAATATTGCAATATTTTCTATGCATTTCCAAAAGTATTTCAGAAAAGGCCAAATAAAATTGGGAAATACTTTTTAAAAAAGTCTCAGAAAATCCCAAATATGTTTTATAAAGATATACATATGTAGCTAGTTTTCTCAAAACGATCATAATGATGGTAAGGAATAGGTAGACATCTTTGAAATCCGACATCATTCCGCGTGTATCCTGCTCTTCGAATTCTTTATCCACAGTACTGCGCCAAGTTTTTATTTCCCCAACCAAATTAATATCAAGATCAATTGCATTACGCTATCAGGGCATTTCTAACTTTTTTATAGCTGATATAAATTCTAATGTCGTGACTCATGCTCTTTTGCTGTTATTAAACAGATGTACAACTGATAAAATGTAATGAAATATATACACCAGAGCTACCAAAAAATCCTTATTCAGTTACCAAAAAATATCGGTAAAAATTCTCCATATTCTAAATAACTTCCCAACCAACCAGCTCTAGCCATGGTGAAAACAAAATCAAAATTAGTGCTGTGCAATACCAAAAATAAGTGTAGGTAAAACTAGGCATCGAAATACCAACGCATATATTGATGTTATTTTCAGAAAAGTGAAAAAAAATTACAGTAGCCGTGTTTTCGTTTTCCCGACTTCATGAAAAACGCTGGGTAGGCCGTCAAAATATATGGGAAACAATAACAAAAAATAACCTACCGAAATAATTTAAATAAAAAACGAAGATTATGGAACAAAGCGGACCACGCTTTTTGTTAGCTCTAAAATGCTCACTCCAGCACTTGTGGAAACTTGGTTATTTTCGAAAGATCTTCATCTTTTTTACTTTAAGGGTTTCGTTACTTGAAAAACCATTATTTTAAGATCTAGAAATTTTCCTTCCTTCCTTCCAATATGGAATCTTGTTAGGAAAAATCTCTCAAACAGGGTTATTTTCCATTATCTGTCATCATTGATTTACACTTGCATTTAATGATATCTTATCTCTCCTGAAAATTGTATGGTCTGATATGGCATACACATTTCTACAAAAAAAAGCACTAATTGCTTTTAGCTTTGTTATCGTTTGCCATGTTTGGGAAGTGCCAGGTATTGACCATAAGCGGAGTTGGTTATCACGCCTCATTAGAGTCGGATAGTTAATATTGATGTATTATTAAGGCCCAACTAAGACCTCAAGGGTTTAAGTGTCAACAACGAACTAACTATTAAAATAATTTCTTTTGATTCAATGTCTGTTTTTGAGCTCTTAATAAAAGAGATAGTTTTATATTGATTATTTTTTAATCGATGTTCAGTGTCAATCAAAAAGTTTACGTTAGGCATTTATGGAATATTTTTTTTAATAGGTATTTATACCTCATTAAAAATCCTAATAAATAAAAAAAAATCAATAAAAAGGGGAAAGGCGCTCAGCTTTTAGGTATTTTTTAAAGCGCCAAATATGAATGCAATAATTATTTATCAATTACAAACTAACCTTTCAACAACTAAAGATGTTATTAGAAATAATTTTAAAAAAGATAAATGTATTACGGCAAAATGCATTAACTTTTTATTACGGCATCTTCTTAAGCTAAGTTGCAATTGTTTTTTTTTTATGTTTTATTTTCTTTGATAAATGATGTTAAGCGCTAGGTAGCACTGCAAGTTTTTTCTAAATGAGGCCGTTTACGATTGCATAAAAGAGGAAAATTAATTGATTTTTTGTTTTTCTAAACGAGAATTTACCATTGTGTAATTACAACAATGAAAAGCTATTAAACGCACATTAGGAATAAGGAAAAACTGTTTTATTGTTGCTGAGAAAATTGTTTTGTATTGCAATCGAGGCATTGTTGACCCACATAGTTGATGCATGGGTAGATTGAGTTTTCAAAATCAGCAACAACCAAAATTTGTGTTTAGTGCAGTGGTGGATTAAGGAATAGGGGGTCAAATTTTTCTTTTAATTTCGGGGAGATTTTTCATTCGCAGTTTCTTCAAAGCTGGCCTTTTATGCTTGTTTTTCAAAAAAATATATAAATCGGTTAAAAAGTTACCGAATGTGTTTTACGTAAACGCTAAAATATGAGTTGGCAGTTTGCTGGCAGTTTTACTATTTCTTTGTGTAAGTTTTCCTGTATTTTTGGCGTAATTTTTACCTTATTTTTTTGGGTATTTTTTGCTATATTTTTAATGTAAGTTTTACGAAATTTTTTGTGTTATTTTTATTATATTTTTCCGTAATTTCTGCTATATTTTTTGTGTAATTCTTACTAAGGGTGTGATCCTGAAAACCACCCCAGTGGATTCGGCCCTGTTTGTAACACAATTTAAATTGTTTTAAATTCACAATTTTTTAAATTATTGAACCGAATTGTGCTTGTCACGTTCCAAGGATAAAGGCGTATGGAAAAATCAATGTGAAAAATATGACTTTTAGGATCCCCCAGGGGGCTTTCAAGCTGAAACCCCTCCCCGTGGATAATACTGAAGCGGGCGGGGGTTGAACCTGAAAACCCACCGCTGGTGTAGTGAGATGGTTAATTTATTTTTTCATATTCCGAGTACCTTTTCGTATATTGCTATCCATTTGTGTTAAAGAATTTTACGAGCCATTCATCTCATCAAGCACGATGTAACTAAACTTACTTAAGCCTCATCTATGAATGAAATGAAATGAAAACAAAGCCTTTTGACAGCAATGTGAAAATAAAGCCCATTTAATTACACATTACATAATTTTCTTCAGCTCTTAAGATAATTCCTGCACTCCTAAACTCATCAACTACGTATGTAACAATAAAAGAATTAAACAATAAACAAAAGCCCACATTTACCGCAAAGCTTCTGTCTAAATGCAATAAAATTATATGCAGTAAAACAACAATAAAAACTTGGCAAAAATTAACGCCACCAGCGCCAACGTTTACGTGATTGCATTATAATTATTTTGTGGCTTTAAAACTTTTTTTTGGCTAATTTCTGCAATTGTAAACATTATGTACATTAGGGTGTGCTATTTTAACACTTAAATGTATATAAATAAAACAACTCATAGAAAAACATACAACGGGGGGAAAATATTTTAAGTGATCTTAATCAAAAATTAGACCTTTCCAAACTAATAGATATACGAAAAATGTATATGTATGTATTAGATTAGGTGGCAACCCTGAGTTGTAACCCTACGAAGATATATTTTTGTTGGAATACTATAAAAAATACCATTTGTTTTCGCACCCATTCGAAATGTCTCACTCGATTTAAAAAAAAACTAAAATAGGTGGCAACCTTGTAAAAAATAAAAACTGAAGAGAACTAAGGTTGTAGCAGATAGAGAAATAAAAATAAAATATTATATAGAAATATGTTGAATCCTTTTCCAGGTAATAGCGGATAGACAAAAAATTATATATAATAATAATAGGTGACAACTCTATGGAGTGTTCCAACGTAAAAATATCTTTGTTGTATTCCCATATTGGTATATTTCATTCAAACAAAGTTTATTTTTATTTAATTCAAAATAGGTGGCAATCTTGTAAAAACATCCTAAGTGGCAGCACCTAACTAAAAAAGCTAATATTGTAGCAGATTTCATAGAAATATGTACGTATCGAATCGTTTTTCAGATAATAGTGAATATACGAAAGAGTTAATCCTCGTGCTCCAATTAACACTGATTCACATACTGATAAAATTTTTAACATGTAAATCCGACAGCAAAAGAAATATGTATTGTTGTTGAAATAATACATAAAATATTTTTTTGCTGCTCGATTTGCAAATTTTACTTACATATCATACCTACATACAAAAATTTATAGGAATGTGTCAAATCGTTTTCCAAATAATAGCGAATTATAAAAAAAATAAATATAAAAGTATTAGGTGGCAACCCCAATTCATGAAAATTATTAATACTTAGGCGTAGCAGATACTCTCACTGTTTGTACAGAGGTCTTAAATGTTGAGAAAGTTGTTGCTTGCTTTAAGTTTGGTCTTTGGAAAATGGAAAATTGGTCTTAGGAAAATGGCAAATTTGACTGCAACATAAATTACCATGGCATTTTACATAACTAGGGCCTTAAGTTCGAATATTTTCAACAGCATGCAACTTCTTATATGGGATTTTTGTGACAAGTTAGAGAACACACTAACTATAATTAGAACGTGTATATATTTATAATCCCATCACCAATTTTGAAGTTTTATCCTACATTTACTTTAATAATATGACTCCCAAAAAACTTGCTCCCCCTAAAGTACACAATTTTGCAGTGTAAATAGCAAACAATTAAGTAGCTTTTGTTGGCCCAATAGTGATTGGGCGGTGAATTTTCACCTAAACAATTCGTACGTCAACAGAGTGCCAGCAAAATAATGACTAATTGGGGCAAATGGTATTGGCAACACAACTCCATGTAAATAGCCGTAACGGCCAATGTATGCGCAATTTGATAGCAAGTAAATTGAAAAATAAACAATAAGAACAAATACGAAATTCGAACTCACTGAATTGAATTGATTCATTCATAGGTAGTGCCCATATGTAGTTGTTGGATGTGGAAAAAAGGCGTTTTAAACTTCTTTCAAAAGAAAAGTTAGGGAGGAGTTTATGGTTTATGGCCCGGTTTATCAGTGCAATTTCAGTGCGAGCTTAATCTTAGTTTAAACGCTCAATTTGCATGAGATAAACTCTAGTCAACTTTGTCTGTGGTTTAAACTTGCACTGAAAAACCGGGCCTTAGTGTATTGTAAAGCAATCTGACTAAAAATCATCCATAGGTAAGTTATAGGATTGACATACGGACCTAGTTTTCACTCGTTACCTATATTGGCCTCTCATTTATAGATTATTTGGAATTTAACATAAGTGGCAACCTCTTAAGTACTCTCTAAATAGCAACACTTAAGTAGGGGATCTTCAAATGTAGCATTTTCGCTGCGTACACTCAAAAGTTCATCCAAAACTGTCAAGTTCTTTTAGAGACAAAAGCCAAAATAAAAAATATCTATATTACGATTGGATGGCAACCCTAGTTGGCAACTTCAGCTAAATAATATTTTTGTAGAAGTACGACGTAAACTAATATAGCCGTATTGGCATATCTAGATTTTTTTTTGTAATGCAGATAAGTTGCAGCCCGAAAAAAAGATATTCTTGGTGGCAACACTATCTACATACAAAATTGCATACAAGTCCGGTTGAACCGTTTTCGTGACGAATATAAAGGAATATCTCTCTACAGATTAGAATAATAACCGTAACCACAACCCTAACTGTAACCGTAACCGTGGAATGGAAAACTTGACGGCATACTGGCTTTTGCACGATACGATTACGGCTATAGATGTGCTTACACAGAGCAAAAAGTCACATAAAATGCCCTCTAAATCAGAAGGATTTCTCTATGATATTTTTGACTGGGTGTCTCTTTTTAATAAAACTTAGTTGATAATCACATAATATTAAGAAGATTTTCTTTTAAAAATATATAGTTTTCCTTTTCAATAAATTCAATATGAATCTAGTGAAAATAAGAGGAAGTTCTCATTAATTTACTTTAAACAGGTTTTCTCATAAAAACAAGCAGATTTCTACTAACAATTGAACGTTTTTGACAAAAGTACATAAAAAATTCATAAATAAGAAGCTAACTCCTTCTTTTTAGCCGATTTCTTTTTCAATAAATTTGAGAAGAAATTCAAGCTAAAATCTAGAAGATTTCCTAGCACAAATTTCTTCAAATTTGTCCCCACTCGCTCTCCTCGGCCAAAAAGCTTTTTTGGACGTCGATCTCTTTGATTATAGGGGAACTTTTTGGCTCTGTGTAAGGTGCGATTGTCGTTTTTACTATGACTAGGGTGATGGCTAAATTGCCGTTTAGTTACGTTCGCTGTTTCAGTTATGGCTACGGATACAGTTTTATGGTTAAGGATACGGCTTAAGTTACGGTGACGGTTACGTTTTAAGTTACGGCTACGGTTATTGTTAGGGAAATGATTAAACCGCATGGTCAAGTACAAACACAAACATATCAGAAAGTAAATTCGTTAATTAGCCAAGCAGTTTGCAAACCTATTATGAGTACAAATCAGTCAGCATATTCAGCCAAAAAAAAGCAAACAATCATAAAAACGTATATAAAATATGTAAATGATATATGTACTAGTATAATTGTGTGTACAAATGACTAACTATGTTATTAAAATGCGTCCTTGAAAGACTTGGGTCATGTTCAGCAGAAAAATATGAATAATATAAAACAGAGACTAAAACAAAAACAAATGTAAGACAATAGCGCTAAATAAAAATAGTTGAGAAATAAAAATATATTGTAGTTAATCATAAAGTCAGTGAAACTATAAAAAATTATGGCTTTTGAGGAGATGAATTTTAAACAATGCTCAATATGCGTCAGAAGCTATTAAGACAGACTTATCAGCTGAGAACAAGGCAGCTGTAGTTTGGGTATGGTTTAACAATAAAATTGGCGAGAAGATTGGTTGAGAAGTATTTTAATAGTTGAAATATTAGAAAAAAGAGTGCTTGACAAAATATTGAGAAAAAAACTAAGAAGGAAGTTAAATTTTAGGTAAAACGTAACATAGAAATACGTTGTTTTTTATAAATATATAGTAATTATTTTTCAGATTGAGAAAAAATACTGTAAGTTTTAGTCTTTAATATTAATACGAACCTTTCCAACTTAAAAAATGCAGAGTCTAACCGCAGCGAATCTCATCTTAAGGTCATCAAGCCCTCACTTCGAAGTTGCCAACATTTATTTCAAATTAACAGATAAACAAAAAGTTGGTAGTATACCGAACTATCGAATTGTCAATTCATCACTTGATCGCATCAGTGTATGTTCATTAGGGTGGGTAAAAAAAATAGATTTTCGTTTTTTTTCGAAGGGTATACAGAAATTCGAATTTCTGATCATAAATGGAGAATATTTGGTCATCTATATTATTATTCTAAAACACGGCGCTTAGCTAGAGTAAACTATATGTACATACAATGCTCGCATGGATTTCAGTCGAAATAGACAAACATTGTAAAAAATGTAAATATGTATGTATGTAAGTACATATGATTTTGCGCTACTTTGACTACAAAATCGGGGGTTACATACTAGTTATTATTATATTATGAGTTTTTTATGTGTGGTAAAAGTTTCCTATTAGCATAAAAAACTCAAATTTGATCATTATACTCCATTTATGGTCAGGAATTCGAATTTCTGTATACCCTTCGAAAAAAACACGAAAATGTATTTTTTTTTTGCCCACCCTAATGCTCATAAATAAAATTGTTTTTGTGTTAGTCAGCATTACTTATTATTTCCCTCCACCCTTTAGTTTTTAACTGCTCAAAAACCACCAACAATTATTGTAGCACACGACCCAATTGCACTGTTGGTTAACTTGGCTAATAACTCGTGTTTCGGTCATTTAATATCTACATAAATGTATGTATTGTTGCTATTGCTATTTGAGCTCGTAATTTTAGGTATATGTAGCTGGTTCGATCAATGGAAGGTCACTGATCGAATTCGATATGGTATTGTCAGCATTACAGCTCAGGACTATAATTCAACCACTGGCATTCATTTAAATGTGAACATACATCATGTCATATTTGTATTTGCATATCTTTAAAAATATTGGCAGTTTCTATTAATTACATGCTCTAGTTAATGAGCTGGCAGACCAAAGGTCTCGGATTCAACCCTCCTGCCACAAGTAATATGAGTATGAAAATACATACTTTCCAAAAAGGGGAGATAGTCAATCTTCCTTGCTATGAAAAGCTCCTCATGCAAAGCATCTGAGAGCCTGGTTGGTAGCTTGCCTAACTTTAAAATCACAAGAATCGGAACAATATGTAACCAGAAGCCCTCGAAGGTCCTAACCCAAATCCCACTCGATAATTCACTCACTTTACTTTCTTTTAAGGATTTATTCCAAAACGATCAACATATTTGAGAAACAAACTTGTTTCTATGAAATTGCTTCAATAACTATCAAAAGATTTAAGAAACGAACTTGTTTCGATGAAATTGCCTCAAAAATAATAAAAGGATTTAGAAACAAACTTGTTTTTACAAAATTTCACCAACAACTAACAAAAGATTTTAGAAACGATATGTTTTTATAAAATTTCGTTACGGCTACGGTTTATGAAATTGCTTCAATAACGATCAAAAGATTCAAGAAACGAACTTGTTTCGATGAAATTGCTTAACAAATAATCAAAAAAATTAAGAAACAAACTCGTTTTTATAAAATTGATTTGACAAATAAACTTGCCTTAAAATTTTGCTCAAATATTTAAGAAACGAGTTTTTCTCCAAAAGTATAAAAAGATTTAAGGAACGAACTTGTTTATATGAAATTGCATGGTATATCACGAACCAATTTCGGCTTAGAAAATGAACCCAACGATTTTTTTTTGGAATCAATGACCTTGCAAGTCAACTTGACAAACTCTCCAGGTAGCAATAAGAAACATCCAACAAAAAATTCCCGGTCCAATTCCTTCTGGAGTTTTCGAGTCATCAGTGTACCATACTAGGGTCCTGTTCTCGTGGAATCTCTCCACCTTTGAGGTGCCCCAGGTACCGTGCTCTCCTCCCTGCAGTCCACCAGCATTAGCACTGGCCGGAAGTACACCCCACTAGGGTTCAACAATCCTGCGGACTCGAGAGATCATCCTGGCTCAGGAATTCCGCCGGGTGGTTTCTGGATCGACGTCACTCGTGTTGCGTTGGTCCTGGCGGAAGTTGACGGGGCTTCTGAGTATGGTGCCCCTTGTATTTTAGAGTTTGGTGCTTCTTCGGCCGAGGTTTGCGCGCAACCCCTTTTTGTAGCTGGGGCGAGCGTAGTTTTTCTACTATTTTCTGGCCTGCTACTGCGACCAGAACCGCGTGCAGGTAGTTGCTGTTGCTGTTGATGCCTTACCGGCGCCCTGTGACCGAGCCCTCTCTCGGGTTCAGTTTGTGTTTTCCGCCTTCATATGGAGGTTGCTCTTGCCCGAGCCTCATCAGGGTCTAACCCTTGTGCTAGGTATGCAGATACCATCTTGTCCCGGAGCCGGGGGGGGTTGCAAGTTGGTCATAGGCTTCGGCGTACACATGTACGCACTTTCGGTGCCGTTTTTTGCTGGTTTTACCGCACAGCTGGTTTGGGTTGCCCCGAGAGGTGCGTTCCCTTCATGTCGGCCCCCTCGCGCACTATCAGCTTGTTCTGCCCGTTTTGCGGCCCTAATGGCGGCCTGTCTGCGTAGTCCGTGGCTTGTAGAGGGCTCTTCATCGTCCCTGACAAACTAGTCGAAAAGAGCCCGCTCTTCCGGCGATAGCTCATCCGCCTGACCACACGATAGGCTACGCGTCATGCGCTTTCCTCTACCGCGTGTGTTTTTCGTTCCTTTCTCCTCTTCCTTTTTGTTTGTGTTTTTGTTGTTGTTATGACTCATCTTGTTCTTACGACCACCGGCCTCACATGGCAGGCATGGTAGTCTCATATTATATGTGGGGAACTTATCTGGTACGCCGCGCCAGAGCCCCTTACCGCGGTAAGGCCATAGTTACTTCCTAAGGTGGCCCGGTGTCAGGAAGGCGCCGTTCGAATACAGACGGTTTTTGAACCTCCTGGCTGCAAACCAATCTAATAGGCACGGTGTTGCGTAACACCCTGGCTTAGGAGGTGGCAGTTCATAGTTGCAGCTGGGTAGCGGCCCCTATCATTGCGCCGAGAGCAGAAGCAAACGCCGTCGCAATGACACGGGCCGCTTGCTCAGCGGATTAAGCCCCTACACCGTCAAGGTGCCTGCCTTCGTAGAGAATAGAAATTTAAGTTAGACCTTCGGGAAAAGTTGCGTTTAAAGGTAATTTTCGGATCATTTTTTTTATCATTTTTAGGATCTCTTTGAGGTCATTTTTTGGTAATTTTTTGACTTTTTTTGGGTCATATTGGGGTAATTTTTGGGTCAATTTGGGGTAATATGGGATCATTTTGAGGTCATATAAGAGTCAATTTGGGATCATCTCATCATACTATTATTATCACTGTAAATTTGCTCAAAAAGTTTAGACTGTAGTTTTTGAGTGATGCACGAACAAAAATACTAAAAAATCTAAAAACTGTTTATTGGCTTATGTTGCTAATGTAATTCGATACGTTAATCTCGCACTACCATTACAATCACTTTCCTTTCGTTTAATAAGCCACAATTCACAATGATTGATATGCAAACTAAAAGGCAATAAAACAAATTGTTAACCTACTTTCTTAATCAATTAAAACTGTATTAATTCTTTGGAATTTTAATAAGTGCAAATATTTAGATATATTTGTACAGTGGCTGTTTATTTGAATATGTATGTATGTACATGTTTAGCTACTGTGATATACACACTTGAAACTCTTTTCAAGTGCCAACGTACTTATAATAAATCAGTATAATTTTTTTCTATGAATGTATAATATTCATTATAATTTCTATGCGAAAATTGCATAAATTTTACAAAATTAGCGCATTCACCGGCTGTTGGTAGTATTTGCTCGCATTTGTCTATTCACAACTACATACGTAGATTTGTATGCGTGAGTATTTGTATATTGAGTTTTTGCTGAGAGCACTACTGTAATTGGTAATAAATTTTGCGATTTCTCGTATAATTGCGCAAAATTCACGCACACACACACACCCACATATACGCATTGAAAAATTTTGCGCTTTCCATCAAAATAAATGGGAAATTAAATCAAAGCTGATGCATTATTTACACACTTATATACCCCACTAGGTATACATATATGTATGTATGAATGTGTTATTTAAGTTGTGCTTCCAAAAGTCTGTTAATTGCATACATATCTATGTAAACATGTATGTGTGGTTCTATAAGTATACATATGTGAAAAGCATTTAAACTAATTGCACTTAAATTATCATTTTAGCACAGGAATGCCTTAAAAGCTATTCATTATAGCTAAGTGAAGTTGGGCCAAAATTAAAAAAAAAAATAGCAACAAAAAAGAATGATCATACACAATGAGCTATAAATTAAGCGCATTTTACTGCCACTTTAAATTATAGCAATTAGTTTTTTAGCGTTGGTCACTGATGGCTAACTTCATTCAACTCCTTCATTCAACATCTTCAACTCATTCACACACACTTACACGCATTTGAATGCGTTGGCGCCTAACACCGTCCATCCCACAAAGCATTAAGACACCGGTGAGTGACCAGACAAAAAGGCAGGCATGCAGTCATTCATTGCAATGCTAAAGCAAACGAATGGAATGATCAAGCAATAATAACCAAAACAATGCCACATACTAATAGCTTTTATAGTGCGAAATGCCGAAACGCAAAGATAGAAAGAAAATAAAAGCGAATTTCGTAATATCATCCAAAGCCAATAACCAAATAATAAGTCCACAAATATATCTACTTGGTTATTGTTAACAACACCGCAATACGCGTTCGCTTTTAGGCCAGGGTATAGTTGTGGTTATGCGAAACAAGTTATTATTACGCGATTTGATAAATGAAGCCGGTAATTTAAAATGAATTTAAAAAACACATTCAAAAATACCAAGGACTGAAATCGAAACCGTAACCGGAACCGATTAAACCCGATTCATTTTTCAAAACCGAAACCTAAACCGTAACCGTTATTTTTTTCTGAAAAAGAACGAAACCGGAACCGGTTCCAAACGGTTTTAAACTTTTTTGTGGACACATATTTTACTTTAAAAGAGGCTACCCTGGATAATTTTCATGGAAGATGGTTAAGCAAGACACTTTTTGACCTCAATTTCAAAATTCGGAAAGAATTGAACTATATGCGAATGAAGCCATCGAAAAAAATTTACGACATCCAAAAAAAAAATTTTTAGTGGCCGTCTCAGAGACGTTCCATTTTAACATTTTTCTAATAGAAAAAGTAGAGTTAATTTTTTAAACTTATTTTGAAGAAATTTTTTTTCCATAAATAGCGGAAGTAATATTTATTACTATATATTGGAGAAAATTAATCATGACCACCGGAGTAAAATTATAAAAATTCAGACATATTTTGCATTTAGGTACATATTTGAGTTTTGTAGTAGCACAATTTTTTTGTGTTGGTGTTTTTATTTGGTCTCGGTTTCCAAATAAAAACACCAACACAAAAAACCGTAACCGAAACCGAAATAAATGTTACAAACCCGTAACCGAAACCGGAACTTTATTTTATTTGGTTTCATACCTTGTAAAATACATACATACCAACATATATACAGGTGGATCAAAATTTTGTTTTATGGAAAAAGTTAAAAAAAAAATATTTTCTGAACATTTTAAGGTTGCCCAATTGTACCGCCTTTCTCGTCATTTTTCGTGGTTGCCATACAATTTTATTTCTTCTGCAAAAAAATATATTTACACAGAAAAAATTACACTGGTAAAATCAACAATCTCGTACTGTTATCCTGAAGTTGACCAAATTCTGAATTGAACGGAATATTTTGTTGAAGTAACTGCATTCAATTGTTGATTGAACAGTCATGGACAAAATCTTTGTTGATGAAACATAATTTTATGTTAAAACAACAACTTCCTCTAGAAAATTCAATAGCAAAGGAACTGTAATTTTAAATTTATTGCATCATCCAATTAAATTTAGTTGGACTGACAGAGTTTTTGTTGATCAAACAAAATTTTGTGTTGAAACAACAAACTGCTGTAGTTAATCTAACAGCGAAGATACTGTATTACTGTCATAGAACAAAGCTGTAGTTAGTCGTCATAGTCGCCAAGCATAAGTACAAGATGGAATCATGGTAGACACGCGCGCTCAGCGGTCAAATTTTGTGAGCTCGATTCTCGGTAAGGCAACAACGTGAGAAAGTGTGTTGCTGTAATTAGACGCTGGCAAGCATAAGTACACGATGACATCATGGTAGATACCTTCGTTCAGCAGTCAAATATTGTAAGCTCGATACTCGGAAGGTATCAAAGCGACGTTAGAAAGTGCGGTGTCATTTAGAACAAATATGTAATTAGATGCCGGCAAGCATAAGTACACGATGGCATTATGGTAGACACCTGGGTTTAGCGTTCAATAAATGGTGAAGTCAATAATAAAAATAATAATAATAATTGAGGTATGTATGAAAATTGACCGTGATTTTGGTTGAATCAATCCA
The DNA here is from genome assembly GCA_964058755.1 of Campiglossa producta. Classification (NCBI taxonomy): domain Eukaryota; kingdom Metazoa; phylum Arthropoda; class Insecta; order Diptera; family Tephritidae; genus Campiglossa; species Campiglossa producta. The sequence goes on along the minus strand of CAXKVI010000002.1, from coordinate 145,139,123 downwards.
TATTTGGGTTGATATGACCAGCTTATTTTTTTCTGTGTACGATGTCTTCTGCGAATGCTACTGCCTTTACAAATTTTTTCCTGATCTGGAATCTTATATTTAGCTGGAGAAGCATTTCAAGGATCTTTAGTTTCAAAGTACGGGCAAGGAAGAAGGTTTAACGACTTAAACAGTATCCACGATGTAACATCTCCTAATAAGGGAACGTTGACTGAACTTGGCAGAAAAATGGGCTTTCATAGTACCAAGTTCCGCCTTTAAAACATCGACTAAGCTATCTTCTGATCGATCACAGCAGATGTAGCTCTGAAGGCTAGTTTTGAGCACTGTAAGAGGTCTCTGAATCTGAATCGGTAATAAGCCTGGAGTCGAGAAGGTGCTCACCGAGAGGCAATTTATGAATTTTCCTCTCGATTTTTAGACCAGCTCTCTGAGAGCAGTCTGCGTTTAAGCGAGTAGTAGTTTTGGTGAGAATGACTTTAAATCCCCTTGGTTTACCGCAGGGCTCCAATTAATTTGCAAGAGCATTATGGAGTCCGTGAGTCCTTGTAATGTTGAAATCAACTGCGAAAAACTCTCCAGTAACCAAATTTGAAATATGGAAGATATTTCGATATCAATTATAAAGTCCCATGTCAATATATAGGAAAACTGATATCAAAGGGGAATTTGTTGAACCGTAAAACAACTCAACGAAATAATAATAAATGATAACAAAAGTAGTGAAATTACAATAAAATGTGAAAAAAAAAAACACATTTCAAAGTCAAAACATGACATCAAAGGAGGAGAATTATTGCGTATACGCAGTGGCAGACATAAAATAGTTTACAATATACTACAAAAAACTACTTAAAAAATTATGGGCGAGAGGTGACAAAACATTCGAAAAGTCAGCAAAAAAAACAATAAACTTGCAAAACAGCGGCAAAGGGGGCTCATCACCTCTTCCACAAATTGTGCAAGCTTGGCGTGAGTTGCTGTTTCATGCTACAACAAAGTAAAATATCTAAAATTGCTATGATGTTGAGCTAATTTGCAACTAATTTTCGCAGAAAACGCCCAACTCACGCATGATTTTCTCCGATTCACTACTGTTATACGATGGTTTTTTACTGCTGGTATGAAGCAGAAGAAGCAGCAATGTTATGCTTATCATACGAGTTTATGCCCTTTTCCACCATGTACTGCGATCTTACTTTGGCTACATTGTACTGTTAGTGTTGATGAATGCCTGAACTTCCGTAGCTGTGAAGATATGTTGCACTGTGGGATGTTTTGAAATTTTTTTAGACAAAATCAAATACCAACGCAGTGCTTATAGTTGTCTTCAAAAACTTTTTAAAAAGTCAACTGAATAAAAGCTGAACAGACTTGCAAAAAAATTTAAACTAATCAAAATGTTTTGGAAATATATTTCAAACCTTCGAAATACCGTAAATTTGGTCAGAAAGTTTTAACTTTTTTAAAATTTTGAGTTTTTAGTACAAGTTTGCCAATACTAATCTCTTAGTTTCGTTATTTTTTGGGTTTTTATCGATATCGTAAATTTTTGTGAACTTCCCAGGAAGCTTCTAATATTTTTTTTTTTTCAAAAATACGTTTTTAAAGTTTTACTGACAAATAGCTTAGCTGTAGGTATATTTCTAAACATTTTTTTGAATATTTGAGATTTTTGAAATACATATCGTAAATTTTTGTAATTCTTATCAGTATGTAAATATATGAACTTAAAAATAAGTTTTAATCTAGCTCAGTGTTAACTATAGCACTAAAGTTTAGAAAAAAAATTTTGAAATATCGTAAATTTTTCTCAATTTCACAAAATGTTAATAGAAAGGGAAAATTTGTTGGCAAACATTTGATCTTTAAAATACCCTACAAGACGGGCTGATTTTTTACAAACACACTCACACTTTAAATTGTCAATGCTGATAAAGTTTTGTCATAAACACTGACAATTGTCATTTATTGTCATAGCTGACTGTCACACTAACGGCGGCGATATACCAACAGGTTATCATAACCTCTAACGAGATTTTTAGCCGAGCTTCTCTTTCCAACTTGTGGTGTGTTGCTTTTGCCTTTTTTTCCTACAAGTTGGCGGGACCTACAGTTTTTTGCCGACTCCGAACGGCACTTGCAAAGCAAATGAATTTTTTGCTGAGAAGCTTCTCATGGCAGAAATACACCCGGAGAGTTTGCCAAACTACTGCCGAGGGGCGACCCCGTTTAGAAAAATTCTTTTTCTAAAGAATTTTTGATGTTACTTTTGCCGGGCATCGAACCGCCACGACTTGGTGTAGAAGGCCGAACACTTAACCGCTACACCACGGCGGCCGCTGACTGTCACATGAGGATATAATGATTAAAACAAATGATGTATTTTCAGGCATTGTTTACGATCTAATTTTAATGATGTGCATTATTTAAATTTAAAAAAAATAAATATTTTAATAATAAAAAAGAAAAGCAATTTATCAGTTTTGGCAGGTATGACAGTTGTAATTTGTGACATCATTATGACATCATCATGATATCATCATTGATCCAAAAAAGAAGTGAGACAGATATACATATGCTTAATTCAAATTAGCAATGTGTTAGAGACAAAAACTCACACGGACACCGTTGTTGATATCAACTTTTTCTTATTCCTCGTGTGAAATGATTGAAACCATGATCGTTTAGCTGGCAGCAATGACAATCAAATGTATCAAATGATTGTCATCTGTCTTGAAGGGTAGCGAAATATTTTTTTTAAAAATCCTAAATTTGTAAAACTTGAAAAACTTCCAGATTTTTTATAATAAGGCTTTTCGTTTTTGCCTAGAAAATATTGTAAACTTTGTATAGCTGTCACTTTCCATACAAGCTTAGGAGGTTAAAGCTACATTTACACTGCACCAAATGCGTCACTTTTGGACAAGTTTTTTCGAGACCGTTCATCCGCAGATTGAATTTGATCACCAAATTAGGTCAAATTAAATTAAGTTCGTGTAATTTGGCAAACAAATTCATTCTGCGGACAAACATTCTCGAAATAACTTCGCCAAATGCGGCGCATTTGGTGCAGTGTAAATGTACCATTACGCTGAATACGATTTAATTTTTGATTTAAGTTTCTTCAAAATACCCCACAGTATGGCATCGGCAGCGCCATCAAATCACTTCATTGAGCGTGAAATGGAAACGGAGAAAGTACCGGTGTGCGCATGCGCTGACTGAAATTGCCTGTGGATGGCGGGTTTTTTTTCTCCACCTATGTCATGATTTGATTTAATGCCTCTAAGCTAACGCATCTTTTTGTTTTGTGTTACTTTATTCAAATTTCTTTATTTCTTCTTCTTCATATACATAGATATCTATTGTACTTTCCGCCACCTTCTTCATACAAACATTCCTATGCTATTGTCATGTCATGTCGGTTTTTGCTATTGTTATCCACTGTTGAGGCGCTTACTGTTGTCTTAAGTTTTTTTTAAATTTATTTTCGTGCAATGCAAATTGCAGCAATTGCTACGCTTTTAATTTAACCCGTCACAGTACGGTTTATGGCTTTCATGCTGACAAATTCAATTTAATTTACGGTGTTGTTGTCAGTGTTTTTACCGCGATACGCCTATGCATCACATGTCATGTAGGTTTTAATCGATTCTTGCCGCTTGACTAACTGTTTATTTTGGCTTAAAGCGTGATTGTTCTACGCGCTATAATTTTCTATGAGAAATTTGTTGACAACAAATTTTCTTAAGTTTTATGTCACCCTGTATTTTTGCTCAAGGCATTTGAAGATTTATTTATGAATATGTCAATGAATATAGAACTCGGAGTAAAGTGTTTTTTTGTTTTACAAGAGTCTATTGACTCACATAGAGAACTGGAAAGTTTTTGACTTTTCGTGAGTAGCACTTCAGTGTTGTTTCTTCACAGGGCTTCACTTCGGGCATAATTTGGACAATGAAGGGACAGATGCATACATATATTTGAGTTTTCCGTTTACTTATTATATCAACATGATACCTTCAATCATAAAATTCATAAAGGAGGCAACCCTGTAAAAATAAATAATATATAATCAGGAGGCAACCCTAGGCGGTAATACTACTTAGAAGTTAGTTTTGTCAAAATGCAACCTAAAATACCTTTCGATTGACACCTATATTTGCATATCTCATTTAACTTTGTAAGAACTCAAATAGGTTGCAACCCTGTAAAGCATCCCAAGGCCCACTTGCACGTCTTTTAAATTCAGAGCTACTTTGAAAATTTGTCGAAAACGCATGTATAAGTTTAATCTCTCATCAGAAGTGGCAACACATAGGTAGAAAGTCTTATAAATTAGTGATCGACCTTGATTGATACGGAAATTTTTCACATGCAATGCATTCGCTACGGTTGGCGGGATCAGGCCTTTCGATTTACAGCTTTCCCTCCTCTTAATCAAAATCCTTACACGTCATGTCTTTTTGTGTTGCCAGAACATAATATCGACCTCTTTTCGCGAAATTATCGTTTCTTCATTTTATCATAGATTTTTTTTATGAAAATCTGTTTTACATCCCTCGGCTTGTCATTTGCTAAAATATTATTGCTGAAATCATATTAAGCCCAAATTACAAAAAACTTTGCAGGTTCCACTTTCATACAAAGTTTGTGAAACGTAAAGCGAAGCGAGATTTTGGCAAATGTTCAAAGCTGAGGCGCGCTTTTGTCAAAGTTTCATAAAGTTTATGTAATTAAGGCTTTAGTTGTGCCAAAAATTGGCTAAAAAAAAAAAATATTTTAAAAATGCTCTCTTCTCGTAAACTGGTCGATATAGAATTCAAAATTATTTATTTTCTTGATTCCTCCAAGGCGAATAGGAAAGTTCCTCTCTGGCGAGAAAGTTAAGATCATATAGTATATGAAATAATCGTTTGTGCTGACGATATACCGATAAGACAGCGAAGGATTTCACAAGAAGTCAATGACCAGGGCATCCCTTAATGTTAGGACTCACCGTACTATTTGAGCTATAGAGTCGCATCCTCGCGAAAACCAAATTATCTAACTTCAATGTCGCTTTGATCAGAAAAATCACATTTCCTAGGACTACAGTGCGATACTCTCGATATTTACATTAGACGGGCCAAAAAAATTAAACTTTTATACCCAACGTACTAGTACTAGTATAAGGGTATTATAATTTTGCCTGCATAGCGGTATTACGTTACGGCACAAATTATATCGATAAATATAGAGTTCCATATATAAAAGTTTTAATGTGGAAAAGAGGAGTTAAGGCATGTCCGTCCGTGTACACGATACCTTTAGTATAACTTGAGATATTTGCATGAAGGCCAAGGTAGATTGCTATAGAAAATGGGCGTACCACGATTTGCTAGGTAAATTCTGGTGGCGCTATTGGACTCTAATCTTGGCTTGCGTCATTTATTAACGCTTAACCGCCTAGTCGATTTTGGCCGTTTCATATCAAAGCACGTCAGTCATTCCTTTTTAGAGATAACTGACGACAATTGGAAACCCCAAGGAAGTTCAAGTCATCCTCCAAATGTTGTTTCCATCTCAGTCGAGGTCTCCCCCTTCCTCTGCTGCCGAATTCAGGTGTTGAAAACCTTCTGTGCTGGGGCTTCTTTGTACATTCGCATAACATGACCCAACCAGCGGAGCCTTTGGGCTTCAATCCGCTGAACTATGGTCAGTTGGCATAACGGGAAGTACTATAAATATTCCGGAGAACTTTTCTCTTCTCTTAACACTGTCCATGATTCCGAGCCGTAAACAGGGCTGGTATGATGAGAGACTTATAGAGCGTGATCTGGGCTTGTCGAGAGAGGTCTTTACTTCTCAATTGCCTACTTAGTCCTACGTAACACTTGTTGGCAAGAGTGATTCTCCGTTGAATTTTTAGACTGATATTGTTTTTGGTATTAATGCTGGTTCCCAAGTAGACGAAGTCCCTCACAGTTTCAAATATGTAGCTATCAACGGTGACTTGGCTGCCAAAGCGCAGGTGCGCCGATTCTTTCTTTGATGGCAGCAGATACATCGTCTTGTCCTCATTGACCACAAGACCCACTTTTTTCGCTTCCTTATCCAGTCAAGAGAAGTCAGCGCTTACGGCGCGGTTGTTAAGGCCAATGATATCAATATCATCGGCATACGCCAGCAATTCACGCTCTTGTAAAAGATTGTACCATTGCGGTTTAGCTCTGCTGCTCGAATTATCTTCTCCAGCATCAGGCTGAAGAAATCGCACGAAAGAGAGTCGCCCTGTCTGAAGCCTCGTTTGGTTTCAAATGACTCAGAGAGGTCATTACCGATTCTGAGGGAAGCAACATTAATTACTCAACGTCATTTGGCAAAGCCGTATAAGCTTTGCAGGGAAGCCAAATTCAGACATGGCGGCAACTCCTTTTTGCGCTGTCAAAAGCGGCTTTAAAATCAACAAAGAGATGGTGTGTGTGTCGATTCTTTTATCATGGGTCTTCTCCAGGATTTGGCGTATCCTGAAAATCTGGTTTATAGTAGACTTACCAGGTCTAAAGCCACACTGATAAGGTCCAATCAGTTTGTCTACGATGGGATTCAGTCTTTCACACAATACGCTATAAAGAATAATCGGTTAGCGGGATCGCCTTTCTTGTGGATTGGGCAAAGCACACTTAAATTCCAATCCGGAGGCCTGAACTCATCTGACCATCTGCTTAAGAGCTGATGCATGCTATCAACACTTTTCGAAATTCCTCACTTTTTGATGATTTTCTCACGATTGGTCAAACCGATTTTTCAAATTTTTTAAACGACGATTCTAATTTTTGCAAACATTTTTCGCAATTTTTTACTTCTCCATCGTGGTCAGATGGCGCTTGTGTATGATGTTGTTGGGCACTATTAGTAACTATTAGCAACAAAAAATGTTGTTGGTACTTTAAGGGAGCGGCATGATTAATCTGGTTTCTTGTTCTTTGATCAGGGGACTGCCAGGTGGCGAAGTCAATCAACCTAGTGGCGTTGGGGGATGTTTTATCGTGGAGACTAAATTTCCCAATTGTATGACCAAAGACTCCTTCCTTGCCCACCTTGGCATTAAAGTCGGCGAGCACGATTTTGAACTCAGCTATCAAAATACATGGAAATACTGTATCGATTTACAGGCAAATTTTTTATTTACCGATACGAAATAGATCTAGACAGAAACTGAGACAAGAATTCAAAAGGGGAATATGAAGGAAGCAAAATACAAAATACCTAGCAGTTACAACTATAATCATAACTAAAACGTTATTCGTTCATATTTTTGCATAAAATAAACATTTATAACTTATATTATATATGTAAGTACAAATACAATAAGTTTGCACATATAACACGTTCACATTTCAACATTGAATGAACGATTGTGAGTCACAACCCGAAATCACGTTTTGAGTTTCTCCTTTGTTAAGTATCATTGGGCGGTTAGCAGTCGATTGGCAAATCCATTTTTTTGCCAATTAACAGTGATTCAAAATGCAAAGCAATAAAATGTGCTGTTTTTTTAGTTTTTTTTTTTTATATTATTTTTATATGTTTAATTAAGTTTTTAATTAATTTTTTATGTTTGGATTTTTTTTACATTTCTGTTTTTTACATAACCATAGCTTTGGCGATTTTTTGTTTGTTTTTTACCAAATAACTGACAGCACTTTTAACAAATTATGTGATTCGAAGGCGTGTGAGTCATGCAGACCATTTGAAATTCATAAATAAATTAAAGAGTACATTCTATGAATAAATAAATAAAATGATGTACTAAAATATATGTATATTTTTTTCGCTTTTCAAGTAAAATAATATAAAAATAAAACTATTAAATGTGTATTTAATTAGTCATTAATATTCACAGCCTCAATCACGGGCTGTCTGTCAATCATTCTCTCTGCTTCAACATCAAAATTTCGCCATAATTTATGACCTTCCAATCGAATGTCTGGTTTTCATTAGGACAAATTTTGATAACTTGACTTGATCGAAATAACCAACCGAATCTGGATAAAGTCGATGAAATTTTACACCATTTTGACGTAATGAAAACCAGCCTTAAAGTACACTTACACTGCACCAAATTTGGCAAATTTGGCGCTTTTTTCCATACAATTTGGCTTCATTTCACTAAATTTGCCGAGCAATACAATCCACAGTTCATGCAAAAGCATCCCTGCGGGTGTTCTACCTCTAGAATTGCCCAGCAAGAACCTTAATGGGTAAATGACGTGTGATAACTTATGCACTATGCACAGATGTAAATAACAATTTCAACTAGTTTTTTTTTAAGAAAATGGGCCAATTCTACCACGAAAATACAGAAACCTTCTTGCCTCTTCTTTTATTATTACTCTACAGGTGTTTAAATCATCACGGTGGTGCATTTTCGTTCGGAGGCTTTGTGTTCCGGTAGAAGATTCTTGCAGGGTAGGTGAAGCCAAATGCAAATTTGCCAATGTAAACGGCAGAAATGAAGTGGCTAATTTGAATTCGCCAAATTTGGTGCAGTGTAAATGTACTATAAGCTTTTTGCTTTCGAAATACATTTCATAATATAATTCTCCAGACATTAATATAATCTACACATAGAAAACTGAGCTGGGAATGGATAAGAATTGGCCGTGATTTTGGTTGAATCAACAGATATTTTGGTTGATGTAAATATATTAAGGATTTGTCTCTTCACATGAAGAAAGAAGTAAATGACCTATGCAAATATTAATTTCTCATTTTTATTAATATCGAAATATTATTTGGGAAATTATCATCAAGAGAGTTCCAATTTCCGTTTTCACACCTTGAAACTTTTCCTTGTTGGAAGACACGCTTTGCTTCTGCACGAAAATCGCGATAATTTCATGTGAAAAAAGGGTAAAGTGAAACATCCAAACTAGTCAGCCAGAATTGCCTGACCGAGATCACACTTATACAAAAAGAGCAACTGGGACCACTTTATACTTAATAGGTTTGTTGTTTATATGGCCTGAAAATCAAGAGCTCTTACATGTTAGTGAGTACTTATCTACTATGGCGAGGGGAATTAGATTATTTCGATCTCTTTGTTAAAGAGCACCCTACCTATTTTAAAATATTTCTCAAAAACGCCCTATATAAAAATTTGTTTAAAGAACACCCTATCTCAGATTTTTGCATACCTCCCTGTTAAAAAATTTGGAACGATCCATCTCAGAATGACCTTAAAAAAACTCAATTGATAGAAAGCTGATATAGGACGTTTAAAAAAGTGAGAGGGCGTTCTTAAAAGTATTTTAAAAGGGGTTATATCCAATCCTTTTTTGAACTAGTTTGGGACGAGTATAGTTCTGCAAGTTATTGCTTTGGCTGCTAGGTTGTTATTGTCGTATAATTAACAATGCAAATATTTTTGTATGAAGACATAAAAAACAAAACAAAAAGATATTACAAAAACTTTTCATCATTGTTTTTAGTAATTTTTTGTTTTTGGTTTAATTACGAGTATATGAGCTATCTGCTGCTGACGTTGGTAACCTTGTGTGGCAGATGAACAAGTGCAAGTTATTAAGTAAATGAAAAATCTGCCAACTTTTTGTCTTTTTGTTTATAATTAAGTATTTAGACGTATGGCTAAAGCTGTTGTTTTAAGAGGAGTTGAACTTACTTTTATAATGAAACCACTCAGCTTCATATTACAAAGGCGGTGTGGTATGAGTATGAGCTTTTATGACTAAATATGACGGGTGTAATGATGTGGTGGTGTCCAAAAGGGCCAAACATTGACGTGAAGGTAGTCACAATGGCAAAGATTTTATAAATTTTCTAATTTGTAAATGTTGATACCACACTCAGAGAAAATGTTGTAATATCAAGTATAAGCCATCTTAAATCAAACATAAAACGTTTCCGGTTAAGATGTACAATGTTGATTTTATAAAAGAAATGAAACATGGAGAGCTTTTAATTTTAGGTGCCTCATGCTTGAATTAGCACTTTGAATAAAGATTTACTTTACTTTAGTTATCTTTTCCCCACACCCTGTTAAATTGTTCACCTCTACACCAACCAAAAAATTGTTATTAGGTTTGTTTATTGAGCTGCTCTTGCTTACGCCAGATTGAGATATTTCACAAAATTGTGTTTAACGAACACTTTTCTTGCTCTAGGTTGCTCTATCATTTGTTTCAAAACAAAACTAGAGTAATCCAGATCACAAATTTCTGCTCTAGCTTTTTTTATGGAGTAACGTGAATTTGCATTCATTTTGAAGATTTAAACAAAAATACCAAATAAAAAGAAACTATCAAGATTCAAGTGTTTCATGGCATTTCTGCGCTGAGTTGCTCTAAGTTGCTCAATTTCTATTTTGACAGCTGCCCTGCTCTGCTCTGCTCTAACCTGCTCTGAACTTTTTTTTGGTCAGTAAACAAACCTATTATTTTCCAAAGAATTTTCGGATTTATTTGACTCACTTTGAAGTTTATATATATACTTAGAAAAAAAAAGTTGTAACATCAAGCATATCAAGCGTCAGATTTCCGGTTAAAATGGAAAATTCTTAATTCAAGTATGAACAATGTAATTTTATAAAGGAAATGGAACATGGAGGGCTTTTAATTTAAGTTAGCTCATGCTTAAATTAGCTCTTTGATGGGAAAAACTCCCTTCCCATAAAATAACGTTTTCCCTCCCCCAACGCACTCCGCCACGAAAACCAATATGCTATTTGAACAGCTGTAATCGATAGCTCTCAAGTCATCTGAGTCGATTTTAAACATGCATCTCAATGCATCATTCAACACATCGGGCATTGTATCACAGCAAACTTTACTTGACAACTCACCTTAAAAAATTTAAATAAATAAAATAAAAACTCATCTTAAGCACTTAAGGCAAATGACTCATTAATCGGTTCAATGTTCATTTCTCACTTAACTTGAAATCAATATCTAGTGGCATACCCATACATATGTATATATTAGACTCAGCCAAAAATAAAAAATTTAAATGGATTTTCTTTTTAAGAAAGATGAAAAAATGACTGTAATTTTTTCACATTTTTAAATTAAAGTCTAGAGGTCTATCACCGCTAGTTTAGATTTTACAGACTTTACCTCATATTTACATAAAAACGACAAACCATTGCCGTAAAACACCATTTACGTGAACATATTTTTGAAGGAAATCGAATTCCCTACCAAATTTGCATTGACCAAAATTTTCTCACACTAGCCGTTTTCTAGTATTCTAGCCTCAAAAATTGGCATGTTTTTTCGATTTCCCATGCTTTCTTTCAAAAATTGTCAAAAATGCAAATATCCACGTACAACAAAGATAGATACAGATTCTTAAAGGAAATTGAGTGGACTAAAAAAAATGTTAAACGACTTTTTTTGTAAAGTTACCTTTTCAAAGCTTATTTAGTATTAAATTAAAAAATTCATATTTCCGTCTTTTTTTATGTTTTTTTATCTAATTTTTTTACTAAATTTTGTTTATTGATATTTTACATGGTTAATTATCATTATATGATTAATATACATTTCTCATATACGTTCAAACCTATTTTTGTTTAATATATGCTTCCTCTGCGAAAGTGTAGTTTTACAGGCTTCAAATGGCGCAAATACAAAAATAAAAAAGTTGACGGATCTGTGAACTCAATACATTTTTATACCTTTCATGAACAGGAAATGGTATTATAACTTTGGTCCGATGTTTGTAAGAATGAGAAGAAGAAGAGATAGACCGTTATGTATAAGTTAAGTATACCGCTATGATCAGGACGATAGTTCCGATAATTTCGGCATGAGCTTATTCATGAAAGGTATATAGCCTTCGGCACAGCCGAAGACAGCTTTCCTTACTTGTTTTTCATGTATTTCGGCGAGGTAAATCCAAATCCGTGATCAGAATTAGCCTAACAGGTCATAGTTTTCTCCAACCTAACAAAACCATCACAAAATAATATTGGGCCGAATTTGATTTTAGAAAATTTTGTGTTCTTTTGACCAGTCGAACAATTTGTATCAAATTATTTTTTTTTAGTTTTTATCGAAAACAAGCTGAAAAATGTTACAAATAACACCAACTACAATGATTGCAATTTAGATCTTGTTGAAGGGTCTTGTCTAGCAAAGTGCACATACCCAAAGCGGCATTCTGTTGCTGTTCTATCGTAATCAGCTTAAAAGTTACGACCAGTCGAATTTTAAAAAAATACCTCCCTTAAAAGTGGGCGGTGCCACGCCCACTTTCAAAAATGTATTGAAAAGCATAATAAGAGAATGACCGCGGGGGCCTATAAAATTAAATCATTTTAGCCATTTCAGCTACCGAGATATGTCAATTTATGTGATTTCGAAATTTTCGATATCGAAAAAGGGTTACCATCCGATTTCGCCCATTTCCAACAGCAACCTACCTTGGCCAGATATTACTGTATACAAAATTTCACGCAAATATCTCAATTTCAAGTTATCGTGTACAAGGACAGACGGTCGGACATGCCTTAATAAACTTTTTTTTCAACCTACGAACTTTTATATATGGAACTCTATATCTATCTCGATTATTTTGTGCCGTTACGTAGTACCGTTATGTGGACAAAATTATAACACCCTCGTACTAGTACTAGTACGCTGATAGACCTCCAAAAACTAATATTTATCTATGTCTAAAAATATTACACTATTTTTTTTCTCAGTTTTTTCGGTCCAGCCTAATGTATATATAAGTGTTGACTCAAAAATATTATCTTATATATACCATATAGTATATTGATTAATATTGCCATATCCAATTTCATATTTTTTAATTTTATCCTTTACTTTCAGAAATTGGAACAAGAAAAACATGTTCTGCGTCAAAAGCTCGCCATTGCCGAAGAGGAGAGCGATCAGCGTGTACTCGAATTACAATCTGATCTCAATGAGCTCAAAGATAAATTACAAGCACAAGAGAATGCAATACGTCAAGCGGAAAAAGAGAAGACACAACTTATTGATGAGTTGACACAGCAAAATACCCGTCTCGCTGAACAAATACAGGAAGCACGAGCCACCGAACTGAAATTAATGTCTCAGATACAGGAACTAAAGGATCAGTACAATTATAGGAATACCAGTTTGCAGGTAAGATGTGGGAATATGTTTGAAAAAAGTAAGTGAACTCTTACAACATATATTGTAACGATTTTCCGTCATCCCATGTCAATTTTGATTTGTTTGGTGATCCTCCGTCTTCAGTGTATGTTTTCGTTCTCTCTGACTATTTAACCTCTTGTCCGAGATGGGGAACTAATTAGCTTCAAATTCAGAACAACACCATTGTACCATTCACCGCGTGGTATCTTAAGAAAAAATTTAATTGGACTTGGCATCCAAGTTCTTCAAGTGTATTTCAATAGGTGGTCTCATGTCCCTACCCTCTTAACTGCACCAGTTTTCATGAAAATTGGCTAAATGAATCGGGTTTCAATTATAAACCAGAAATGTTTTAACAATTTTTTAAAGGTAAAATTAATTTGTTGTCCCCGCATCATGCCCGTCTGCTCTACCACTGAGCTACATCGCACACATAAATGTTGTTTGCAAAATTCAATCTTGAATAAGCTTTCAAAAATAAATTTGAATTTTCGAACCCAAAAGTTTAAATTTTAGACCGAAAAGTTTTAATTTTCAAACCAAAAAGTTTTAATTTTAAACCGAAAAGTTTTAAAAATAAAATAAAACTAAAAAAATGTGGCAGCTGGGAGGATTCGAACGAAAACGCTCAGGAGTTATAGCCGATTGTTCTACCGCTGAGCCATGCCGCACATTAAGTTTTTATGGGCAAAATGCAATGACTTTCAAAAAAAGCAAATAAAAAATTTTAGACTGCTTTTTCATTTAGATCTTAGATCGAAACCAAAAAAAAAATGAAAATCTTTGTAGGTATTTAGAAATTTTAAAATATTCCAAAATAATTTAAAAAAACGCTTATCCCCTTATTCATAAAAAATATTAAAAGTTTATTAAGCTCTTATTAATCAAAATTTGTATGAAAATGTCATTTTAAAAAGCTTTATAAACCAATTTTATTTTTTATGAATATGGGGGTTAAACGGGTTTCAAATTTAGGGGTAACTTATAAGGCGATTGGTCGGCCGATCATGAACTATCCGTAGCCGATATGGTCGCCGGGGCTTGCAAGCGTTCATTGCAGTCAGCTGCAGGCTGCACTCAGAACCGCTACGGGGTGTCTCCTATACCTCATTTACATCACGAGGCGGAAATTCTCCCAGTTAAGGAGCATAATGAAATGCTAAACAAGCAGTACCTGTTGAGTTGTTGTAAACCGCAGCATCCTAATAGGCAACCGCTTGGGCTAACGCCCCCTCCTAGGACCGTAAGGAAACGTCTACGTAAACATTTTGGTGAGATCCGGTACCTTGTAACAACGCCGTTTTATCCAGAGGTGCATACGCGTATCCATGCCACGTCTGTTGACCACCAGGTCGAGCTCTGTCCGGTAAATGCCGTTTTGCATACCTCAACACCTCGCAGTTCTGTAGAGGAGCGTCATATTCCTCGAGAGACAAGGGTCACTCTGGCTCCATTACGCTCTGGATATTGCAGTATCTTATCCAGACTGAACCCCGACGTGCCGAATGAATGTCCGGCACGCAGCTCGTCCCCCATAACAGCAACCACCTATTCACTTCCTCTGCGGAGCCCACTCTTCTAAGACCCATCTCCCTTTGGTCCAACCCTGTAGAAACAGCTAGTTTCCTAGGACTCCCGCTAGAAGACATTGATGTCAATTTAGGCTAAGGATAAGTAAACGTTGGGCAGGGCTACACTCCGTTACAACAACAACATCAACAACAGGACCAACTGTTTATCTTTCTCTCAGGAGCACGTCCACAGTCTGGAATCCATCAAAACCGAGTTAAACCTCACTACGGAAAAACGCCATGATCTTGAGAAACGTTTACAAAATGCCCAAGATGAAAAGGAATCATTAACGTCTGCTCTTGAGGAGGCTTCTGATAGAATACATATGCTAGAGAGACATGCACGTGAGCAGGAAACAAAATTCGAGGTAAAACTGAAAATCATTTATTTGACCGAGCTAGGTACAAAAATAATTCGCACTTTATCTCACTAGACTACACTGCAGGCACTCGAGAGATCGCAGCGTGAAAACAATGTGCTCAGCGAGCGTTTGGGGGCGGTAAGATTCATTTACAAACATTACAGTACGTCGAGGTTCCAAATTATTTCCACTTTTTACAGGACACCAATTCCAGTGCACACAGCAAGAAGTCTTTACAATTCGAAATGGAGTGCGATGATGATGTGTCAAGTTTTTCAGATGGTAAGCCGAGTCAAATATGCATTGAGGCACGTTCGGTCTACATACAGCTAAAGTCGCTGGTAGACTCGCTAAAAATTGGACACGATGATGACTCAGGTAAGACAGAGAGAGAGAAAGGGAGAGAGAAAATTAGTAGCAAACAAATTGAATATCCTCAACTCTTCCCCTACCAGGTTTAAATTCAGACATATCACTCGATTTGGAATCCATGGATAATACCATCTCAACGTCGAGTCGTACTGAAGGCTGCAGTCATACTGAGGCTATAGAATTTCGTCCAGGCATGCTTTCAGCTATGTCAGACGAGTTAACACGTCTGCTACTTAATCTGGATGCTGGTAATTTCAGAAAAATGCTCGATCAGACGCGTAATCTTGTGCTTGAGCAAGAGGATGAGATTAAACGTAGCCATCAATTGATACAAGAATTGGAATCGAAAGTAAGAAATTATTCTCGAGAGAGAACGTTAATTTTTAGTATCTAATGCTTTTAATTCTTTCAACAGCTCACCGTTACCGATGTTGAATTGAAAAATGTCAAAGAAGAACGCGATCAAGCACGCGGCGATCTTCTGGATAATAGTGATCGCGATGAGATGCTGACCAAAGCACAAACAGAACGTGATGCGGCGAATGAACGACGCACAAAAGCTGAAATAGAGTTGGCAAGAACGCGTGTGGATTTAATGCAAGCCAATAGCCAATTGTTGGAGTCCATACAACAAAAGGTTGAATTGTCACAGCAGCTCGAACAGTGGCAGGTAAGTGAGGGGATGGAGGAAAATAATTTGTCATATCCCTATCCTTATCCCAATCCGTATCCCTGTCCCTATCCCTATCCCCATCCCTATCCGTAATCTAAAACACTAGATATTACAGCTCTCAGTTAATTTTATTTTACTTTCCATTTCTAACCGAACATTCCGCTCCCTCCCCCTTTCTCCACAGATGGATATGGAAGAATTATTGGAGGAGCAAATGCGTTCGAAACTAATCAATACCCACAAACCGGTGGCGCCAGCTAGTACAAATACAAGCGCAGCAGCGGCGTTAGCCAAACGCGTATCCAGCTATAAATTCTGGAGCTTATTTCAACGGTAAATTGAGTACACTGTGGAAAACTTATGCTACTTTAATTGTACTAATGTAAAACAAAGTCTTAATAATTTTTGTATTGAATGCAAATTAATATTTTTTTGTAATTATTCTTTAATATTTATAAACAAACAACAATTTATTATATAGCAAAAAGTAAATATACTATATAAGTATGAATTATGTTCTGACCTAAAAATGAGAGAGTATAAAAAAAATTATTGCATTTTTATACTTAAAAAAATAGTTAAATAGAAATAAATTGAATATATATGTATTAGACTGGGCCAAAAAAAAGTTTTTTTTCCAAAAATTATATTGATTTACTTTTTAAGAAAGGTAAAAAAATGACTGTAATTTTTTCAGATTTTTAAACTAAATTCTAGAGGTCTATCACCGCTAGTTTAGATTTTACACACTTTACCTCATATTTGGTATAAAAACGACAAACCATAATTGTAAAACACAATTTACCTGAACATATCATTGAAGGAAAACGGATTCCCTACAAAAGTGGCATTGACCAAATTTTCTCAGACTAGCCGTTTTCTAGTATTCTAGCCCCAAAAATCATTTACATTTCTCACATACGTTGAAACATATTTTTGCTTAATATATCGCACACTAAATCAAAAAGAGACACAACTCAAAATTCAGTTAAACGCTTCTGGATCCACGAAAGTAATTTGATTGTTAAAAACTTGACATCACTGTGCTCTTCAAAGAGTAACGATAATAGTCAAAAAGAAAAAAATTGTATGTACTGGCTGTACTACTTTTTATTAGGCAATCTATGTCAAGAAAGCGACCTAAGAAATTTTTGAGATGTGACGGTTTTTGATTTAGGGTGCGATATGCTTTCTCTGCGAAGGTGTAGTTTTACAGTCTTCAAATGGATCAGCCACAAAAAAAACAAAAAGTTTACGGATCTGTGTCCTCAATACAATAATTTTCATGTATTTTGGCGAGCTAAATCCAAATCCGTGATCGGAATTTGCCTAATACGGCTGATACATTAGCGCAAATTCCGAATTATCTCCGCTTTTGGGATTTAACTTGAGCATAATCTTCATTATAAACTCCCAAAAATTAAGATTTGAGCGGTCACAACGAAATGTTCGCTGGTAACACTCTTCACATAAATAAACAAAAACTGCAAGAAAATGCATATTTCTTGCAGTTTACCGCTATTTGCCGCTAGAAATAGTAAGGGCAACTACCAAAATTACGATTTACCGCTACTGCACACTAGAGTCGCTATAAAATAAGCAATTCCCAGTGACATCTAGTGTTAAATAGCAAGTAATACAACACAAAGCACTAGATGGCGCGATTTTTAATCTTCAATTTTGTGTGTATCAGGGTAAAATTTGGATCTGATTAAAGAAGATTTATTGGAGGTAATCTCCGTGTGTGTATTCATAGCATAACAGGTCGCAGTTCTTCTCTAATCTCACAAAACCATTACAAAATAATATTGGCCTTTTTTGCAAGGTTAGGGCCGAACTTCGGGCCCATTGTTGAATTCTGTTACCGAATTCGGATTCAGCAGCCAATTTTCCTTAGGAACATGTATTTAGCTTTTTTCCCAGTTGATATTTTCATGTTTGGCAAATTTTCAAACCAAAATCGGGAATTCAAAAAAACATGCTAATGTTTGAGGCTAGAATATAAGAAAACGGCTAGTCTAAGGAAATTTCAGTCTAGGCAGCTTTTGTAGGGAAATCAATTTCCTACAAAAATATGTCCAGCTAAATGGTGTTTTACAACAATGGTTTGTTGTTTTTATACCAAATATAAGGTTTAAATCTAAACTAGCGATGATAGACCTCTAAACTTTAATATAAAAATCTGAAAAAGTTACAGTAGTTTTTTTCACCTTTCTTAAAAAAAAATCAATATAATTTTTGAAAAAAAGGAATTTTTTTTTGGCCCAGTCTAATGTATGTGTATATAACAAATATATGTTATCTTATATAAGCAGCCGATTTTTTTGAGTGTATACAATTTTGTACGAAAACTTAGCCACGAGGCTATGGATTTCGCATACGCTTTACTAACTTTAATTGAAAAAAAAAAAAAAATTATAATTTTTATGAAAAAAATAAAGAAAAAAAGCATTAAGAAAAACTTAAAAATACTATATATGCTATACATACAAATTCAAATCACAGTCCAGTCAACAGAGGTTTTCTTTGAATTCTATAGATGGCAACTCTGTAAAAAATTGTTCAACCCATTCTAGAAAATTTGGAGGCGGGTAGAGGTAGGCATTTTTACATCTTGAACAAAGAAGCATGACCTCTCTAGCCTGGACTATCAGCAAAAATACCCAAAAATCCCATAAAATGTAACAAACACACATATCGCTCTACATAGTAAAATTAAATGTCATATGATATAGCAGCGTGCTGTCTTTGAAACGCAACACTCTTTTGCTGAATTTTTAACACTAACAAAAAGATCATTTAAGTTTGATAACAATAATAATAACATGATATTAGTAAAAATTGCAACTAAAGTAAATCTGCAAGCATAACATACCTATTGCGAGTCTCTTAAATGCATTAAACAAGTCACCATTAACAGCAGACTCTGAGCGTGATGTGACGATATGAAGCGATGATGTGATTGACTGATTGTATGATTAAACATTTTAATTAATTTAATTTAAATAGTCATTCATTAAGTAACCATAAACAGCAAACACTGCTCGCAAACACTGAGCGTGATGTGATGAGATGATCTGATTATGTCGTGATATGATGGTGTGATGTGGTGATGTGATTCGGTGATACAAATTTTTAATTACTTTATTTTAAATTGTCATCTGACCACCTACTAGGCACTTAGCCAAAGTGTAAGTCACCATTAACAGCAATCATTAAGCGTGATGTGATGTGATTGATTGATTAATTGATTAAAAATTTAAATTAATAGAAACATACAAACATAAAATCTGTAATTAAGTGCATTAAAAAATCACCATTATCAGGGCATCACTTAGCGATGATGTTGTGATGTCGTGATGTGATTAGTTGCTTGTATAATTAAAAATTGAATTGTATTTGTTGTAATTCTCTTAAGTGCATTAAAAAGTTATCACTATCAGGCAACCACATACGCGCGATGTTATGTTGTGATGTGATTGGTTAATCGTTTGAATAATTATAATTGTTGTTGGCAGTCACGCAAGGACTTTTGTATAAAACATTAAAAAAAATCATTTTACAAATTATTTGAAAAATTAATAGTAAAAGGTTATGCTACCTAAACTAAATAACGGTAAAGTTAAGCTTTAATTTCACACGTACTTGCCTTAGCGCTGACAATGAATCAAAATTTTTTAAAGTCAAAGTTGTAAACTTGTTTCTAAAGCAAATTTAACAATTAAAGAAAACCGCTAAAATTTGTACTTAAGCTTTTATGTAATATCTAAAATAATAGAAGGACACCTTACAAAACTAAATAAATAAATAAATCTTATGATTTCAATCAAAATAGAAACACTGAAAATGCTGGATGTTTATACCTTTTTATTGAAGGAAGAACAATTCAAGGAATATGTGCTTGTCTCGAGAAAGATTGTAAGTTATAACATGAACTAAAAAATTATTCCTTTATGGCAGTAGTTGTTAGTGTGATCCTCGTTTATATCTTAATCTAATGACATTTATTTCTTCGTCTTTGCCGACTCCTTGACATTGAACTTTGGTACACGATCCCTCTTAGCCAAAATTTTAGTCGAAGACTCATCCACATTTATATTGCTGATAACTGTATTGATGCGACGCTCAATGACTCCGACGAAAAGCCGTACGTTATGAACTGTTAAAACTGTTTTTGAGCTCAACACATTCAGAATTGGAGCATCGTCACAAGATAAAAGTCTACAATGGGAAAATTTTAAAAGTTAAATTAACTTGAGCTCGAGATGATAACAGAAAAGGTTTGTATTGGCTTGGAAACTTCCTACCGCGGGTTCAAAAAGCTGTCCTCTCGAAATTTGAGTTAAGGAGTTTTTTCAAGAGAATTCCCTTTTGAAAGTAGTCCCGAGATAAGAAATGCTTGAACCCGGCGCATACCGGCCAACATATTTTAAAATATGTTTTCAGATTTAAAAAAAAAAACGCCCTATCTTAGCCTTTTTTCAATAACGCCATATCCCAAGATTTTGTTCCAAAACAGCCTATGCCAAAATGAGTTGCAAATACGCCTTCTCCAAACGTTACTTCAAAGAATTTTTGAAATAGGGCGTTTTTGAAAAAAAAAGTCTGTGATAAGCGGTTTTTTGATCTTCCTCTTCGATATAGTTTTTCTTCATTCCAAAAAAATATTTAGGCAACTCACTTAAAAATATCCAATATGCCCTGCAACATTTGATCTAAACGTGTATTAAGCTCTAGCTTCCTTTCACTAGCCTCACCAGCTGCAGCCTCAATCTTTTCGAGCTCACTTTTTAAATAATCCAAAGCTTCGGTTTTTTGTTTCAGTTCTTTTTCTTCGTGCTCGGCTTTTTGACGCTCTGTAAGTAAAAAGAGAGCGCAATAAATACAAGCTTCGAGTGTGTGATTCCAAATTTAGGGGCTTACCAATATCTTCATTTAACCCTTGTGTTGTATCATTCAACGTCTCCACCTCGTGACTCAACTCATTCACATAATTGAAGAGCGCAAAATTTTCTTCCTCTTGCCGCTTGAATTGTGCCGCCAAGTTCTCGATATCCTCAACGGCATATAGCTCTTTAATATCATCGATAATTGCATTGTACTCTTCCAATTGCCTTTCGTAGTTTTCTTTCAAAGCCAACTTTTTGGTAGCCTCACGTAGCTCCAACTCAGGGTTAATACGTTTTTGACCCTTGATGTCGAAAAATTTCTGCAGTTTGGCATCGTGTTCTAGACGACGCTGCATTTCACGCATTTCCTTTGAGATGAGAAATAAAAATCATTGCCGGTATACATTTTCTGTTTATTTTTTTAACCCCAAAATTCGGCCATGACCCATGGTATTTATGTGCAGAAAACAAAAAAACGAATCCTCGCTTTCTGAGTATGCATACCGAGGTCAAAACGCGTCCTACCATATCTCTCCTGACCTTTTTGGACGGTATCTGAAATAATTCCGAAAAATCCCCAGACGCTGGGATTGTCATTTTAAAATTCCGAAATCCCGGGATTGCCGAAAGGATCCGGGACTCGCTCCCATAAACCTATTTTCATCCCAAACTAAAGAGTCTTATCTCACCTGTATATGCATTATCTTATCATTCTCGCTGCGATCCTTGAGAACTTGTAGTTTATTGCAAAGCTCTTCGCGCAGATCGAAAGCCACAGTCGATTGATCTATTAAATCCATGATGAGCTTTTTACCCTCATTGAATTGAGTCACCATTGACTGCCACATGTCGTTGAAGTTAGCGCTAGAAGTACAAATAGTAGTAGGTAGTTTTTGATTTTCCCGTTACTTTTTTGAAGCTTACCGATCTTGCAACATGTGATTGATGACGTCACGTAGTTTACAGTTTTCTGTCAGCACATCACTACACTTCTTATTCACCACATCCAGACGATTCTCCAACTTGACAACGCTCTTTTGCACCTTACCAATATTTTCCTTGTAACAACTATCGGTTACTTCGTTCTTGCGCAGACCGTCGATTTCCTTTTCGACCTAGGGAAGAGGTTTTGATATAAGATTTATAACTTCTCAAAAACTGTACCTTTTTGATGTGTCCTTCCAATTCCCACAGCTTGACACGTTCACCTTGCAATATTTGTTGTAATTCCGTATTTTGTTTTTGTAAAAAGCTCAAACGTTTCTCTTTCTAAAAAAAGAGATTGAGGGAATCAGTGAGGTAAACTAAAGATCACTGAGGTGAGTACAGTGAAATCTCGATAAATTCCTCGCTGAGGTGGAGATCGATACTTTGAGGCTACGCTCACACCCAACCGACTTTCTCATCCGACATCTTCAAAGAAATTCGAGCACGTTCTATTTTATAGGGCGGCCAAAGTTTGTTTACATTCGGTTGAAATCGGATGTTGTTGTTGTTGTTGTAGCGAGGTAAAACGGACCGGGTCGTTTCGGCGCGATGAGTACAGCACAAGTACTGGTACCGTTCTCGAAGAACCGGCAATACAAGAAATCGGATGAAATCGGCTAGCTCATTTAAAACACAGTACCTGGGTGACCGAGCTTGCTCGGTGCTATCAATTTAATGCTAACTTTACCTACCAACCTTATGAGGATGTGTTACACTGTCCTTTATATGTGGGCAAATTATTAAAATTTTGTAATTTTCGTAGCCGTAATGGACTTTTTGCGGACAACCCTACTTGAAAATATTTTAGTTGGTATGTCAGCGAAAATACCTTTCATTTGATACCCATATTGGCATATCTAGGTCCATAAATAAAAAAAATTAATAGGTGGCAACCCCAAAGTGTATAGTCTTAGAATCAATCATACTATCTATATGCCAAATTTCATCCCAATCGGTCAAGCGGTTCTCGAGATAGTACCGGACCAACAAATTTACAAATATATAAATATACAAATACACAAATATACAAGTTTAGCTCGTTTAAAGTTATTAGATGTTTGCGGATGTGTATTTTCTGCCGGACAGTAAAAGTCGGTTGTAGTGTGAGCGAGCCTGAGGGTACTTTTCCTCTATCCGAGAAAAAAAACTCATTCTTATCTTCTCAAAATTACCAAACTCCACTTACATTTGTATTCTTTCTGGCATGCGTTCCACCTTCCAAAGTCTCTATCTCATCTTTCAGCTTTTGATGCTCTTGTTGCAAAACCGTTATCAAGAGATTTTGTTTCTTCAATTCCTTAGATTTTTCTTCTAGCAAACTACGGAGCTCCAATTGCAGCGAACGATGCTTATCAAAAATGTACAGAATGGTTATAAACCGTTAGTGTAAGGAAAATTTAATACGAATCTTCAACTCACTTGTCTCTGCAATCTTTCCAACTCTGCTGCAGCCAATTGATCCAGCTCACTTTGATCCGCCATAGATTTTGAGTGCTAAAATGTTTTTCTGTTGTGTCTGGAATAAGTTTTCAGATATTAAAGTATTTCATAATTTTGTTTATCGGCCCCCAATACAACGTTATGGCAACGAATATAGGCTCCATAGAGACCAAAGACAGGTATTAAATACGCATGCAACAAGTTGAGTGCCAATAAACATACCTTCCAAAGATGCGATTAGTCCACGATCAATCCGGGATTAACCGCAAAGGAGCATGCGACCCTTGCCAGTTCTGAACTCTTGATGCTGGTTGAAGTGAGCATGTCTCAGGATTGGACCACCCATACACAATGTAAAGCGAGAGTTGGAGTAGGTGTTCCTCTCCCGCTTTGCTTTGTGCTCCAACTGGAGTAATCTATGTATATGGACTTATTTTGTAAAAATATTCTTGTGTGGGTGTTCCATGGAGAATGGGATGGGGTACTCCTAGTTGGATTAGATGGTGCAATCCTAGGACATCGCCATGTAAATTGGAGTACCTTTTTTATATGGAATAGGATTTTCTTGGAGTAGTAAAGGTACTCAAACGTTTTTACAGGGAAATTTTCGAGTAGCACACGTTGAACGTTCAAATTTCTTTCTACTCTCTTCGGATTCGATTTATACCCCTTTCGATTGTAGAAAATTTGGTACTTGCTGTTTCTAAAACGATTGGCAAAATGGTCGTAAGGTGGAAAATTTTTATAAATAAAATTTGGTTAATTTTTTTTTCATTCCACCGTGTAATAATAGCAGTTTGATCGATTCACACCTTGCATTTGAAGGTCCCTGCAAATGTGGCAAAGTACTCTAATCAATACTCTGTAGAGTATTCCAATACCGGAATATCCAATAGTAGTCCAATTTCATACAAAAAAGGTGCTCCAATTAACATGGCGATGTCCTAGGATTGGACCACTTGTATAAAATTATAATCCATAGAGCACTCCAATGTAAAGCGAGAGTTGGAGCAGGTGTTCCTCTCTCGCTACTCCAATTTCTACTCCAACTGGAGTAGTCTAGTTGGACCTTATTTGGAAAATACTCTTCTGTGGGTGTTCCATGGAGTAGGGGATGGAGTACCTACTCCTAGGCTACGCTCTCACTGCAACCGACTTCTGCCGTCCGACAGCAAAGACTCATCTGCACACATTTGTTTTAAATGAGCCGGGTGAAATCGGATGAAACTTGTTTACATCGGGTGAGCTCATTCAAAACGCATGTGTGCAGATGAGTTTCGAAGTGTGAGCGTAGCCCTAGTTGGATTAGGTGGTCCAATCCTAGGACATCGCCATGTTAATTGGAGCACCTTTTTATATGGAAGGGGATTTTTCTTCTAGTAGTATGCCATACTAAGTATGGGTACTCCAAAGTTTTTACAGGGGTTGAATCTAAAATCGGCCAAAAAATCCTTTATTTTATTTTATTGTATTCATTTATTATATTTTATTTATAATGAAACAAAATAGATTTTTTTTTAGTGAATTTATTATTAGATAGTTATATTAGATATCAAGTTGAGAACGAAGGGGATTCTCAAACAGCGTTGTTTCTCAACAGGAAAACCACTTGAGAACTATGGCGTTCTCAAGCAAAAGGACATTTTTTTATACGAAAAAAAAAAACGCTGTTTCCCAAGTTTAGAAAGGGATAGTTCTCAACTTGTACTCGAATGGGATTCTCTAATTGGACTCAAGGGTATGAATGCGATTCTGAAAAAAAAATAAACCATGATTTTTTCATGTTAAAACGCCATGATTTAGCTGACAAAAATTTGTATTTACATAAATTTTAGTTAGTCTAAGCACTTCAAATTTAATTTGAATGTTAGAAGCTGAGGATTGGAGAATATGTTGGATATCAAATTGAGAACTACAAAGTTATCAAAGTATCTCTAAGGTTGGAGAATGATGTTGGATATCAGCTTGAGAAATACAAAGTTGTCTAATACGGCTAATACATTAGCGCAAATTCCGAATTATCTCCGCTTTTGGGAGTTAACTTGAGCATAATCTTCATTATAAACTCCCAAAAATGAAGATTTGAGGGGCCACAACAAAATGTTCGCTGGGAACACTCTTCAGATAAATAAACAAAAACTGCAAGAAAACGCATATTTCTTGCAGTTTACCGCTATTTGCCGCTAGAAATAGCTTTGTTTCTTTCCTGCTAATTATGAATAATTATGAATAATTATTCCTAAAAAAGTGTTCTTTGAAAAAATTAGCAGCGAATCCAGCAGCTTTTTGACATTTAATTGAGAGAGAGAGCGCCAATTCGCTGCAAGTTATTGCTGGAGATTTTTCGTCCAGCAGAAACCAGCAAGCAGGAACAGCTGATCGGTGACATAGCAAAACAACAACAAAAAATGTAAATTCAAATTGTTAGCCAATCAGAAACGTAACAGCTGTTTTGTCTGCAAGTTTCTGCTGAACCCTGTTCGACGAAAAATTAGCAGAAATGAGATTTTGGCAGCTTTTTACAAGACTCTCTTCTGCTGACAGTTCTTTGCTGGAGATTTCAAGAAACAGAGCTAATAGTAGAAATAAATAGCAAGTAATACGACACAAAGCACTAGATGGCGCGATTGTTAATCTTCAATTGGTTGAAGAAAAATTGAGAATTGTCGATTTTGGCAGCGAACCTATAGCTTTGTTTCTTGAAATCTCCAGCAAAGAACTGTCAGCAGAAGAGAGTTTTGTAAAAAGCTGTCAAAATCTCATTTCTGCTAATTTTTCGTCGAACAGGGTTCAGCAGAAACTTGCAGACAAAACAGCGGTTACGTTTCTGATTGGCTAACAATTTGAATTTACATTTTTTGTTGTTGTTTTGCTATGTCACCGATCAGCTGCTTGCTGGTTTCTGCTGGACGAAAAATCTCCAGCAATAACTTGCAGCGAATTGGCGCTCTCTCTCTCAATTAAATGTCAAAAAGCTGCTGAATTCGCTGCTAATTTTTTCAAAGAACACTTTTTTAGGAATAATTATTCATAATTACCAGGAAAGAAACAAAGCTATTATTAAATGTAAACAGCTGTTCATAATGAATTCGGCTAACAGCTGATTTCATTCATCCTGTTGCAAAAACTGTCAAAATATTCATTTGCCCGGTTGAAGAGGTTATGTAAAACTTTTAATAAGAAATTTTAAATAAAGAAATATTACAGTGATTTATAACTAAAAAATGGTATCACCAACACTTGCACTGTTTGTGCGGTCCAGAGGACCAGATGAGTTTTGGCGTAAGAGAAAGATCTTTAAACTTGCGGCGGTGAGCAAATAAGCAAGCTAATTGTCATATTTGTTTTTGTTAAAAACATGTCTAATTTTGTATTGTTTTCAACTGTTTAGCATTTTCGTGGACGCAGACGCAATTGCTATTCGATAGCCATAAGAAATGTGCATCGCGCTTTGGTATATGCGACAAAAGGGCGCAAACTGAAAAAGTTGGATATGGCAGAGGTAAATTGTAAAAGTAAAATTGAGCAGTGTACTTTAAAATGATTGTAAAGGTTCTTGAAACGAGCCTGGTATATACAAAATCACGTATTATTACCTCCGATAAGGAAGGTGTGACTGTCAGAGAATACGCACTAAGGTCACTCCCAACAAACATTTGGGCTTGAGTTACGTTACGTTGGTTCATGCGATAGCTTTTGTATCCTGAAGTGCTTCAGCTCAAACCAAGTCGACCTCTCTGTATAATCCTTTGCATAGACACACCTGCTTAAATACTTCTGCTAATTTCTTTAAATTTGTATCACAGCTTTGGTCCAAGCGCGTGGAAGCAGGCTGCCAGCAATATGGCATCTCTTTGGATACATTCAAGGATACCTTAGTGAGAAACAACATTCTTTTAAATAGGTAATTCATTACCTTCAATGAATAGATCTGCTAAATACTGATTTACACTTGCTTTTCCCACAGAAAAGCCTTAGCTGATCTCGCTATATGGGAGCCAAAATCATTTGAAGCGCTTGTGAAGTTGTCAAGAGAGCGTGCCGTTGTAGACTCGCTGCCAGGTGTTACAGAGCGCTCTGTTATGAATCAAGTTTATGGCTTTGCTAACATTAAGTTGAATAAGTAAATAGTTTTCAAGTATTTAGAAACTTGTATAAAGCTTTAAATCTTTCCGTCAGACTTTCATATATTTGACTTTATAATTGAAAAAGTTGTATTTCTGGATTGGTTTAGACATATTTAATGAGGAAAAAAATCACAAATATAACTCACATAGTTTTTGAGGAATGAGGTGGTTAGTTTACTAATTGAGGTCCTCATATTAGTTGAACCCGAAGAGTTATCGAAATAAGGGATACCTTAAATCTTAAGTTAGATGTCTAGTAATGCAATAGCAAAAAAGGCATTCGGTTCCATTTCGCAGTTCTTGAATGATGCGCGCACAAACACGCGAACCGACAGAAATAAAATTCTAAAAACTTTTGATTTGGATTCTATTGACTTAAAAATTACCCCTTCTATAAGTTTTTCCTGAATATCAGACATCGAATTGTTACAATTTTATTATATCGTCGGCTAAGAGTGTAAACCTGCCAAATCCCGTTCTTAGCCAAATCGACTTTTTGATGCAGTTCGAAACAGAAGCCGATTCTGCAGTTTGCAAACGAAAGAAAATCCTCAAAATAAATATACAAATATTACAAAAATTTGAATGAGAAAAGCTGCTAAATCCAACATATAGAGCTTCTGTCGCCCGGTTACTGTTAAATTCTAGAGTATTACTTTCTGGGTCTAAGCCAAGGTAATAGCCAGCGAATATGATTAAATATTTGATATTTCAAGGCAATCATAGCCCTCAAACCATAACGTTAAAGTTCAAGTTAAGTTTGGTTTCTTGCCTCTACTGAAAAATATTGTCATCGGGTTGTGACAAATGTGTTAAGTTTCAAGTCTTTAAAGGGTCAGTTACATAAAACTTTATTTTGGGTTTACCTCGAACTTTGACTTTGACAGAAAAGTTCAGTATACGTATTTAAACGAAGCATGGCACATTAAAGACCTCAAAGTTGAAGCAAGGTTAAAATTTGGCAAACTCTCAAATTTTGCTTGCTTTAATTAAAGAATAAAAAGTTGGAGGAAATAATAATTAATTAATTTTTTCTCTATTAAATTAATAAATTAACCAAAACACTCTGAATGCAAAGAAATAAATAACGAAAACAGATGCATAAAAGACAAGCGTCAAGGCGTTCATTGTAGCATACCTCTGAAGTTGGACGCAAAGTTTTGAGGTAGCAAATGCCAGGCGAGGTTAACAAAGCTTTATGTATTTCACCCTTTATGTATTCGACCCTTTAAAGCTTTGGTAAAAAAAAAGATCGCGCTCTTTAAATCTCTCGTCAGTCCTGATGTATGGCTCAGAACCATGGACAGTGTCCCGAAAATATGAGATGGCCCATGGTGTATTTTAGGGAAAATTTCCCCGGAAGATTTTTAGGCCTTACTGTGATGACAGTGGCGACGAGTACGATCTGGTCATCGTCAAGGAATTAAAGACCAAAGGCTCCGCTGGCTGGGCTATATAACGGAAATGGACAAAGCGTAAGTTTTATTTTCCTTGGAAACCTTAAACCTAATAAAGCTTCTAGTCGGCAGGCACTCGGAGTTTAGTCTAATGAAGCCCCAACTAAAAACATCGACCCCTATTGCGAGTGTCGATTTGCAGTAGAACAATTCTTTTCGATTGAATCGATCGAATTTTACATTGGTATTGTGTAACTTGATCGAACAAAAACTACCAATTTCGAATGCTTTTTTTAATATTTTCTATTTTTATTAAAATAATTTACTATTTATCAATTTTATTTGCACTTTGCAAATCAATCGACACGTCATCGACTGAAAAATAGCTGTAGAAAGACGATCGATTGTCGCTCATTAAGCGATCGGAGCGACACTCGCAATTGCTCGATGATCGCTAATCGCTTAGTAGTCGATTATCTATTGCGGTCGACACTCACAATAGGGGTGATCAATTTTCTTCAGGAACAAAGCGTAAAACCGTTTTATTTTCCTTTTTGTCTACAATCCAACAAACATGTTTTACTTTAACACACTGCAAATGTGCAACATTTACAAACTAGCGTACATTTAAAGTAAATGGAATTTACAAGCTAAGAAACAATTTGAAGACCAACCTCACTATGAATGCGAAGAGGCTATGCACGGCGCACATATGTATTAATTAAGGATAACATTTTAGATAAGTATGAATGTAAAAAAGAAATTTAAAAAATCAGTGTAGGTATTCTATTCCAATTTCGCGAGAATATCAGCTTCGCGATAAATAAGGTACTCCTTCTTGTCGCCTACTTCAACTGGGGTGCCACCGTAATCGGGCAAGAGCACACGGTCGCCTTCTTTCACCCCCAATGGGATGAAACTGCCAGTTGTCTGCAAAATAGAAAATTGGTGTTTAATTAATTATATAAAGCAGCTGAGTGTACATGCACACTTACAGCATTTCGTGCACCTGGTCCTACAGCAATAACGTGGCCTTCTTTCACTTTCTTCACTGAATCCTCCGGCAGCACAATACCACCCTTCGTTGTGGTAACTGCTTCAATACGTCTAATCAAAATGCGATCCAGCATTGGTACGATTTTCTTAATAGCTTGAGCCTGCAACCAAAAAAAATATATTTCACAATATAAATTAACAAAAAAAAGCTTCATTAACATTTTGAGTACAAATTCGATTTGTTTCTATGTTACACAACACTCATGTGCGCCACAGCCGGACAAGCAAGCGCCATTACACCCAACTCTGTTTGCTTGCCGGCTGTGGAATTATCGAGAAACATTTATCTCATTTGTATGTTGGGCATGGACCACAAACTTATTTTAATATAAATTATATTAATTGAACACTAACCATTTTCTTTATTTAGTTTTAGTGTTTTTTAAATGCAGTTAATAGTTTTTAAAACAACACAAAATTTGTTCTTTATGAAAATCAAAAACTTGCGCATACACGTGTAGTAGGTCTCACTTCGGCTAATCAGAATTTGATAATGAACGAATTTGATGGATGAACTTTTGACCAGCTACGCGATGACAGCAAAGCAACCCAGAAATGTGTAGTAGAAAATGTACCAAAAAATGCAACATGGGAAATGAACATTATATTAGGGTGTTCATAAAATAGCACAATTTCTTTAACTCGACAAGTTGTCCTTATGAAATAACTTCCATTTTCCAAGGTCCATTTTTCGATTATTGTAAAAATCCAACAAATATCGTTTCGTATTATGACGTAAGAAATAAAAATGGTAAAAATATATTATAGCGTCCGCAGCTAACAGTTGAGACTTTTTTAAAAGGTGCTTTTGGAGCTAGATCTAGCTCTTTTTTCGACGTTTAGCCCTGAAAATTTGGGTTTAGCCTCTAGGAGAAGACGAATTTTAAGTGTTGGAAATTATCTCCGGAAAGTCTTTAATTCGTAAACGATAGGTACATGTCGCTACCTTAATCCACAAAGGCCCTAACAAAAAATTTTACAGGAAAAGCAAAAAAAATGTTACATTGAGCGCATACAAATATAGCTTTGTAAATTTGGATATCTCCGTTATTACTAAAATTTTTAGTGAGTGTTTTTTTTATATATATATTTAATATACATATACATTGTATCATACTTAAATATGTGAAAAACGATATATACTTCAAAGGTAACTTCATTTCGAAGATACGAACACCTACCGGATGTACTCGGTTTCTTACGCAGACTTTTACAATAGGTACTAAGAAAGGTTGTAAGAGGTTTTAGTCTTACTGCAACTACTGGCTGAGTTCAAAAAACTCGTACTCAGTTCAGTGTAGGCGCGGTGTCATAAAACGATATCCTGCGGATAGGACCCTTTTTTGAAATAAATCCAGTACTATCTTCTGGTACAAGCCCGAATGCAGCAGGGCCAACTTGTTAGACCCTTTGAACATTCGGGGAAGATATTCCAA
Organism: Campiglossa producta; assembly: GCA_964058755.1. Taxonomy (NCBI): domain Eukaryota; kingdom Metazoa; phylum Arthropoda; class Insecta; order Diptera; family Tephritidae; genus Campiglossa; species Campiglossa producta. Next base: position 145,107,662 of record CAXKVI010000002.1, on the reverse strand, counting down.
AGGACATGATCCTTGTTCTACTGCTGATCGCATTAAATCACTTCTTACTAAATGTCACATGCAGGAATATAACATAATATTTAAAGGAGTGCAGCAGGGCTTTAGTATATCCTGTCTATACTCTTTCATCTTTGGTCTTAACAGTGAGGTTCGAAATGGTCTACATAAATAAAGGAAGGACATAGCACTCCGCCGTCGATTAGAAGGGTACATTTTCAGATGCCAATTTTGTACTTTCCGGCACAAGTATATTTTGGTTATAATCCGGCTATCGTGGGAATGATTTCTTTGACACCTTTGAACCTTCACGTTTTTTGATGATTGTAACCGCAAAAATTCTCCTCGGCCGCTTGAACAGTCCTTGGATAGTACGAATCTAGCACATTCCGGTACTAGCACGATTCGGGACGTGACTGGCCAAACAGTGTTGCACTGATGTCGGTAGCCCTTTTCCATAAATGAACCGCTGTGAATTTTATCTTGTTGTACTAGCCCACCTGCCTTATTATTTCACTCCTTGAAAATTCGGGACATGGATTCTTGTTGTTGTTTTTGTCTTACGGCAGGCATTAGCGGTGTGTATATTGAAGGCCCTTAAACCTTAGGGGATTGCCGATCCGGGTTAATTACAGCGGAGAACTACATTGGTCGGGTGTTTGTAACTGCTAAAACATGTCCAAAAATGTCGGGAGGTATCCAAAGACAAGTTCTTTCTATTTCAATAATCGGAAAGAGGAAATGAGAGTTTTTGTTTTTTTGTAAAAAGTTATTTGAAAAAAAAAAAATATAAAAAATTTGACCACGTCCGATCTCAAGCCCAACATATCACATCCCTGCCGCTGAGTTTAATTTTTCACGGTATCTGAGAGAATCCGGAAAAATACCGGGACCCCGGTTTTGCCATTTTAAAATCCAGACATCCCTGGATTGTCAAAAAGCTTCGGGATTCCATGTGTTCACGTACCAAAGATAGAGTAGCCCTAATAATCTCATAAATCAACAAACTTTGTATCAATGAAACATACAAACTTACCCGACGTGGCTTGATATGTGTTTGCACAAACTTTAGCTCTGTACTGCCACCATTCTCTTCGTATCTCATCTTCAGATTGGGCAAAAGGAATTGCAACTTATCATAACACCACATACTAGGCGTTCTCACATCATTCTCTGCACGATCTTCACCACTTGCTGCATCTCGCTTGCTTGCCTCGATCTGGCGCAATTCTCTACGAAATTGTGATCGAAGTGCCTGGATTTTTTCACGAATACATTTGGTTGTTAGTTGATTATTTTTCTCTACTAAGGCTGCATGTATTTCACGTATTGCTGCATTTCTAGTTTCACGTTCAGTATATTCTGGGCTTGAGGTGTCCCATAGGCATTCACGCTCCTCCAGCAATGTGATTAGTTCTTCGGTCAATGGGCGCGGCCAAGCGGGTGGAGCCATATCTATAAAACAAAAAGTTTTCAATAAGTCATAGGACAAATCTATTTTATTTATAGGGTTGTTAGAGGTTTCTGTAGTGGATTACTATGAAATATGCATGGAATTATGTACCTATGTATGTCTGATTGAAGTGCAAGCAAGCGAATATCACACTTTGTAATAATACATACTTTTTGTTTAACCTTTCTAATTTGCTTTACTAGCTTAAAAACTTACTTTTGTTAGTTAAATTTGTTTATGTTTATGTATTTTGGCCGATGCACATTTGTTCGACGAACACCTATCACGCCAAACACTTCGGTATAGCGAACACCGAACAGGCGGTCGAGCAGGGTTGCCATCACAACATTATTACTTATTTTGATAGCCAATTTTCGTAGTAGGCAAATATGGTGCGCATACCGGTCGTAAGAGGCGAAGGAAGGTTCCAATGGTCATACGATTCCAAATCACTTTCATGCACAGTTAGTTTTTCATCACTCAAACTATCACCCTTTTTGTTTTCTTGTTTACATTTTTTTGCATAGTTCGTGGAAAGGTATTAAAAAAGCGCTTCCGGATTCGTGATCCTGAGGCCAAAACCCGTCTTTTGAGCTATCTCCCATAATTTTAGCTAATTTATTAGCAGTTGACCCCTAAAGGAAACTAATACCCAAAATATTAAAAAAGCGCTTCCGGATTCCTGAGGTCGAACCCCGTCTTTTGAGCTATCTCCCATAATTTTAGCTAATTTATTAGCAGTTGACCCCTAAAGGAAACTAATACCGAAATTTAATATGTATCCGCTTTCGGATTATTGAAATCGAAGTCAAAAGAAGTCTTATGGTATCCCGACATTTTTGGACGTCTTTTTTTAGTGAGATTCCATTTATTCAAATCCCGGGATCACGAAAGCCCGATTTTTTTAACTGACTCAATTTAGTGATCACAAAACGAAGGGTGAGAGAACCTAAGAAAAAGGAATTGATACAAGGCAAAGGATTACGGTATCCACGAATAGGAGGTCGAAATGAAAAAGTCTGCTCCTACGACTTTTGATGGTTGATCTGCAGATATATGCCTCTCAAAACCAACCCTTTACTTCCTTACAGAAGGAGGTGGCGCTATGACTTTGAAGGTTTCACTGGCCATACCAAATCGTTCCCGCGACTATCAGCCAAGTACCTTATGTTGCTAATACCGGAGCTTGCCAGGTTCATATCCAAAACAATGAACTATCAAAAACAATGACCAAAACCTTCGGCGAGTGTTCTTGGCGTTGAAAACAACAACGTTTGAAAAGATTTGTGAGTCTATCTTTAAGAAACTTTTTTATGTGACGAAAAGAGGGCTAGAAGTTTAGGACGTATAAAAAAATGTTGGCTCTTCGCTTTCGGATTATGAATACCGAAGCGATAACGCATAGTTTGATACCTCTCTTGTTGTTGTTGTAACGAGGTGTAGCCCTGCCCAACGTGTACTTATCCTAAATTGTCATCAATGTCTTCTAACGGCAGTCCTGCGAAACTAGCAGTTTCTACAGGGCTGAACAAAAGGGAGATGGATGTTAGAAGAGTGGGCTCTGCAGAGCAAGTGAATAGGTGGTTGGTGTTATGGGGGACGAGCCGCATGACGGACATTCATTCGGCACGTCGATGTTTAGTCTGGATAAGTAGGAGTTTAATCTACTACAATATCCAAACGGTAATTGAGCCAGAGTGACCCTTGTCTCTCGAGAAAGATGACGCTTCTCTACAGCAATGCCAAGTGTTGAGGTATGCAAAACGGCATTCACCGGAAAGGGCACAACCTGTTGGTCAACAGACGTATCATGGAGGTGCTTCAGGGCCCGCTTATGCACCTCTTGATCAAACGGCGTGCAAGGTGCCGGATCTCATCAAATGTTTACGTATGTAGATGTGAGGCGGTGTTAGCTCGAAAAGTTGCCAATTTGAAACCTCTCTCGACCTCTTTGAATGCTGCTGAAAATAATCCCGACAAATTCCGGGACCATGTGATGGATAGTCCCAAACTTCTAATCTTCTGCATTGCGATACTAGCAACTTCCGGTCGAATCGTTTCCTTTCGACCACCAAGTGTCACGATTCGCCCTAAGACTTGATAAAATTCATGTGGGTACGACTAACAAAATGTATTGTCTCTGGAAAGTTTCGATTAAATTATATTTACCTGTACTGTAAAGTCTATTAAAAAGATCGTAATGGCATCGCACCATATTGTCAATTTGCATATAATACTTCCAAATGGATGGCTTTCCCGATGTGTCAGCAAGCATTTTTTCATCACTGTGAGATAGGCGAAAGTTATGTAGTTATATCATGGCTTCTTAGAAAAACAAATACGAACCGATATTTGCTTATCAAATGCCGCAATTTATGTTTAACCTTTACTGGAGCATACGGAAAACCAAGCGAGGACAATTCCATTGCAACGTCTGTGTATATTTGAGCATTGTTGGGTGAGTTAGTCAAATTTGGCAGTTTACGCTCCCAAAGTTCTAAAAGTAGGCCTAAAAGTAGAGGTTACGAAAGGAGTTTTAAGAGTTACAAAATATCGTCAATTGAACTTACCTTGAAAATCACGCCAATTTATATATTCGCTACTATGAAATATGTTTTTAACCCTCTCATAATGTTCCCAAATGGATGGTGTACCCGTTTCTTCAAGTCTTATATTCGCAATCCTGTGAAGGCCATAAATTAGTTACCAACAATTGTTTTCGCTCTATCATAGAATGCTTACCGATACTTATCACTAAATTTATGCACCTTGCATGCAACTTCTGCGGGTGATTTGTTATATCCTTGTTCCATCATAGCTTGCGACATCTTCTTGTACACGTGCGAGGTGCGCCTTTGGAAATTCAAACATGGGAAATTATCCTGCCATAGTTCTAAGAATAAATTCGTCTGCTCCACATCCCAGTTTGTTTTGGTTTTCCTATGACTCATTTAAGTTACTCTACCTTTCAATATATCAAGATTTCATGGACATTTACCTTTTTGGCTTTTTCCTATTCCTAAAATTCAAATGGTAATTAGTATAATTAGAAACAGTTAAATTATATATTTTACTTACTGTTTACTTCTTTTTGCGTCCATTGTGATAACAAATCTGACATGTTTATTGCCGGTTAAGCGGGAAACAGAATCACTCCGCCAATACGTCAGTTGCGTGACGTACGTCAATTTTAGAGCAAATTCTACTTTGACGTATCCGTCGTATCTGGCGTTACGCATAGAAAAGCTTTCGGCAGAATCAGTCCGTCACGTACTTGCAGGAAAAGGAAGAAACTGACAGCCGAGTAGGATGAGTGTATTTTGCATGTAAAACGCTAGATTGACAAAATATCAGTCAACGGATCCGGCATCCTTTGCCAATTTTCTATTTTGACGGAACGGCAGCTGCGTGACAAATGTCAAAATCAATTTTACCGCCAATTTGACAAAGCGTTTGTGAAAAAGCAAATTTAACCAAAGTAATTGCCGATTTATATTTTTATTTATAGATTTGCGGTTTGAATGTTTGGTTAGTTTTTCCCTAAGCAGGCTCAGCAGTAGATCAAATATGGGCTTCTCCATTCTAAAGGGTCGGATACATAAAGCTTTGTTAACCTCGCCTGACATTTGCTACCTCAAAACTTTGCGTCGAACTTCAGAGGTATGCTACAATGAACGCCTTGATGCTTCCCTTTTATACATTCGTTTTCGTTATTTATTTCCTTGCATTCAGAGTGTTTTGGTTAATTTATTAATTTAATAGAGAAAAAATGAATTAATTATTATTTTTTCCAACTTTTTATTCTTTAATTAAAGCAAACTCATCAACATCTGATTGTCAAAGCACGCAAAGCAAGCAAAATTTGAGAGTTTGCCAAATTTCAACCTCACTTCAACTTTGAGGTCTCCAATTTGATATGCTTGGTTTAAATACGTATACTGAACTTTTCTGTCAAAGTCAAAGTTTGAGGTAAAGCCAAAATAAAGCTTTATGTAACTGATCCATAATACTAATTCTGAACTCCTCAGGGATAGCAAAATTCACATCAAAAAAGCCGTGGATGTTCCTGTCCTATAAAGATGGACGTACCCACCATCTGCGATTGTAAAGCCGCCTGAAAAGCTCCATTGCTTCTATTAGCATCACTATAACAAGTATTCCTTGTATATTTTCCATGTTTTTAACCGAAATTTTGCATTTGTTATGTGTTTTTTTTTTTTAATAATTTTCGTTTTGCGCCAATTACTTTGTTGACATATCTGTGTACTTCAACATGACGTACGTCAATCGCTATGGGCCATCCCTGTGCGGCACGTACGTTTTGTCACGACGTACGTCACGTACATGACATATTGACGGACTGATTCTGCTTAACGCTTTAAGCGGGCTACTCACCTGCCAAGAAATGCCTCAAGAAAAAAACGAGCATATATTTCTTGTGCCTGGTCAAGAAATTTTGACGTTTACGGCATTTTCCATTTTCTTGCAAATTACTATTATAAAAATGTACAATATATGTTTAGCGAAGTATATACTTATCTTTGCCGTGAATCTGCACGTTTACCTCAAGAAATATATACGAGCATATTTATTTCTTGAGGTAAACCGGCGTTGCCAACTATCGAAAAGTGCTGTATTTTTTCTTATGAACTGAGTATTGGCTCAAGAAAATTTGACGTGTAAAAACGTTTCTTGACCATTTCTTGAGCGTTTTTTTATATGGAGTTTGACATTTCTTGGCAGGTGAGGTATATCTTTCTTGAGGTAAACGTGCAGATTCACGGAAAAGGTGAGTACATGTCTCGCTAAACATATTTTGTACATTTTTATAAGAGTAATTTGCAAAAAAATGGAAAATTTGGTAAACGTCAAAATTTCTTGACCAGGCACAAGAAATATATGCTCGTTTTTTTCTTGAGGCATTTCTTGGCAGGTGAGTAGCCCGCTTAAGTGGCGAGCAATTTTTCGATAGCTCAAACAAAGCTGCCAGATATCTCCTGGCTGTTTTTTTTTGTTATGAAGCCTTTGAATAAAAAAGTATAAAAACCCAATAAAAAAAAACTATATAAGTTCAAATAAAAAAAAATAACATGAAAAAAAAAAATTTATAAAATAAAAAAAATGAAAAAATAAAAAATAAAATGAAAAAAAAAAAAAAAAAAAAAAAAAATAAAATAAAAGTAAGAATTTTATGAGCTTTAGACCGTGCTAATAATTCCTAATGAAAATTTCATATTGAATTATTATTATAGTAGAAATCTACTTTAATTTAATAAACTTGTCGTCGCCTCAGAAAACAAACGTCGCATGTTACAAAACACAGTTTCGAGAAAATCGACTTTAAAGTTTAGAGCGAACCTATACAAAAACTGTGCGGTAGATTTTTCTGAAATTTTAACAAGTTGTAGAGAATGGTATTTATTATTATTTCCTATTTTCAAAAGTTTAATGTCTTCAAAGTTTTAGAAGATATACGACTTTTCATTCAGAATGCATTTGTGGTATGTGACGTCTGCTCACAAATATATTTTTGACTCATAGCACATACGACAAAAGTATTGGGCTTGGCCAACATAACTAATAATAAACTTTAAAAAATATGTTTTTAAAAAATTACTTACCATTTTTTATAAAAAAGTTCTAATTTGACGTCCGTATTTTATGTCAGTCATATTTTACTTAGAAAATATGAGCACGATGAATGTATTTTAAATAAAAGGCAAACTTTTTGTCCACAGTCTTTTTATTTAAATTCAAAACTTAACATACTTAAAAAAAACTTATATCTAAGTATGTATATACATATCTATAAAAATCATAAATACTAAATAAATAAAAATCGTTTGTTACAAAAAATTAGCATACCCGAATTGTTATATTTTGTAACATAGGACAAACGCACAGTAAATAACTGAAAAACTAAAGAAGATAGAAAAAAAACGGTTTGCAGAAATGAAAAGCTCAGCCCCGAATTAGTTATGATATTATGATATTATGTTTTGATATGTTTTGATGTTTTCAATATGAAATTTTCAATAGGAATTATTAGCACGGTCTAAAGCTCTTTCAATTCTTACTTATATGTTAAAATGCAAGACCATTAAATAAATATTAGTTAAAATCAAGGTGTGACACCGATTAAAATAACGTTCCGGTTTCGGTTTCGGTTTTGTAACATGTTTCGGTTTCGGTCCCGGTTTCGTTCCTCAACATTTATTTCGGTTTCGGTTACGGTTTCATTCCGGTTTCGGCTTCCAAATAAAAACACGAACACAAAAAACTCAAGTATGCAGCTTCAAAATAGGTCTGAATTTTCATAATTTTTGTATCAGGGGCCTTATCATGTAATTCGATTCTACAAAAATGCTATTCGAAAGCTGTCAAATCACATACATTTTTTTTTTCAAATGCTAAACAAATTTCTTTCGGATCGTGTTACATGATAATGCCCCGGATTTCGTAAATTTTTTTGATGGCTTCATTCAACTATAGTCAAATTCCCTCTTTCAGAATTTCGATACTGGTGTCAAAGCGTGTCTTTTTTAACCTTGCTCGACAATCTTCCATGAAAAATTTTCAGGCTACCTTTTTATGAAAGACAATACTTTTGTGTACACTAAAAGAAGTAAAATACTAAAACATATCAAAACCGTTTGGAACCGGTTCCGGATTTTGAAACGGTTTCGGTTTCATTCTTTTTCAGATCAAAATAACGGTTACGGTTTCGGTTTTGAAAAATTAATCGGGTTTAATTGGTTACGGTTTCGGTTCCGGATTCAGCCCTTGGTTAAAATAAAATAAAATAAAACAAAATAAAATTAAAAAAATTAAAAAGAATAAAGAAAAATAAAAAAATATAAAAAATTAAATTAAATTAAATTAAAAATAAAATAAAATTATATACAATAAAACTGAGCAAAATAAAATAAAATAAAATATCAAAGAACAAAACAAAATAAAAAAAAACTAAGCAAAACCAAAAAAGATAAAACAAAATATAATAAAATTAAACAAAATGAATGAGAATAACATAAAATAAAATAAAATAACACAAAACAACACTAAATAAAATTATAAAATGAAACAAAACAAAATAAAAGATTATAGCAAAATAAAATGGATTAAATGAAATAAAATAAATAAAAGTAAAATAAAATAGAATTAAGTTAAAAAATAAAACAAAAAAAAATAAAATAACATTTTTGCTACAAAAATTGCTGTTCCAACTTTATTGTGAAAACCAAGTTGATGAACTAAATTTAGAACTTCTATAAGCTCTCCCATTACTCCAACCTGAAAAAAAGCTAAAATATATACATACATACATATATGCAATGCCTGTAATGAATGTAAAATCCAGCTTTAAGCTTTAAGTTTCTCAAAAACAAGCTTTCTTTGAAGCACAAAAAGCTATAAGAATGTAGTCTACATCTTTGTTATTGTACTTTGGGGTGGATTGTATTATGTTTTTATGTATGTATGTATATTAAAATGGGATAATGAGATGATGTTATAGCTAAGCATAAATATGTTATAGCATTTAAAACAGTTCTAAATATAATTTTTAGTTAGGAATTTATTACTTTGGAACGTCTTACTGTTCCCAATATAAAAGGTTTAAGCTTTTAGCTTGGATAAGCTAAAAAGCTAAAAGTAAGTCGACCTATAAAGAACACAGGAAATTAAAAATATAAAAAAGTTATAGCAATAAAGATATCTATTAAATTTCAATATTTTTCATACTGCTAATCCATTATCCCCCTTTTCTTTCTCCCTTTTCTTCTTTTATTTTTCCCCTTACTTCTCATATTTTTTCTTTTATTCTGTTTCCTTGCTTTTACTTTACTTTCCCTTCCTTTACTTTCCTTGCATTTCATTTTCTTTCCATTCCTTTTCTTTCCATTCCTTTTCCTTCCTTTTCTTTCCATTCCTTCTTCCCTTTCTTTTATCTCCTTTCCTTTGTTTTCTGTTACTCTGCTTTACTTTCTTTTCCTTTTTCTTACTTGCTCGAATCTTTCACACTATAAAATTATTTAAATTTGCGAATATTGCCCTTATGAAAATATCTTGTTTATGCAAAACTCCCACTTACGCTCAAAAGTATGCTAACTTTTAGAAAAATAAACCCAATCGCTACTTGCACGCACATACAAAATACTTATAAATTAAATTTTAACTGCTACAAGTTAACCGCTGTTTGCTTTAGCGGCCATAAATGCGTCATAATTAAATGCAGACATACCTATATAATTTGATAAGGTCGGTGAAGTGGTAGAGGGCGCGCTTAAACGTGACATGCACTGCACACTCGACCCGGGCGTACATATTATGCAATGTGGTGGCACATCAGCAGCCCTCCTCGTACAGTAGGCTTGCCTGCGGCTAGTTGCATGCATTTCAGGACTTAGAAATATTGATTTTGCATTTGTTGCATCGCAATAAAATATATATCTATAGCCTACCTTTATAGTACATTTACACCGCATCAAATTTGGCGAATTTAAATGAATTGCATTTGGCTTCACCTTCCAAATTTGAAACGGTGTAAATGTACTATTAGGCTGTCTGTGTATGTTTATGGGTGAGTGAGTACGCGCGAGCGCTTAATAGTACATTTACACCCCACCATACAAATCTCATTTTCCAAATTTGGAATTCCATCACATTTGACCTCATCAATACAAGTAATTGAGCTGGAAATTCATTGAGTGTTAGTTGGAATAATTGAAAGAGCGATTACAGAGGATACGAGCTGTACGTTTTTGTATACATAGATATATGGGTGTTTCCAGCGTTACGGATGTTCCATGCTGGCACACTATTTTAAATATAAAACCTATAGTAGGCTTTGGATCACAATAGTTTTTTTTGTCGTATGTAGCCTTTGTACTCATCTATCCAACGCTATCAAAAATTACCTATGAAGAAGGGTTTAAATCTGCTGTTCGGACGTTCCTAAAACGGACCTCATATTTGAGGTGGTTTAAGATTTCCTTAAAGTTCTACGAATTGGTTTGTGCTATAAAAAAATGGTGCATACGGAATAAACAAAGACTTATACTGCATTAACATTTTTTTCTAGAGAAGTTTTTTGTCGGACAAATATCGATTTAAATTTTGTTCGGACGTTCCATTTTTTGTCTTAAAGAAAACAGCATCTCCTTTTATAACGAAAAAAATATTGACCACATATTCTATTGCATTTACCTCGCTTAAGCATAAATTTGCATTTCTTGCAAATTCTGAACACCAAAACGATCCACATACATTACGGTAAACAAAAAAATGTTTTTCGTTCTGACCCCTCAGAAGTATTTCATTATTGATATTTTATTATTGATATTTTTAAGCTATTGCATAGATTTTATCGCAGGCCTTGGCGGTGGGAGTGAAATGAAAAAAATGTTAATGTTAAAAAAGTTCGTAACGGCCTTTTTTCAATGTTAAAAGTTTCGGCGTTAGCAAAAATAAATATAAGCGTTGCCTACATTTAGGCGTATACCGTTGTACTAATGTTAGCAGCAGGCCGATTACATAAAATTGGAGCTGTATAGCCTATACTGTTAACAGGTTAAGGCTGTACTGCTCTAAAGTCATGAATGAAGACATGCATGGATGAAGGGGGTATGTCGCATTCTCACTCAATTTCTGTTTTTGCCATTGGTGAATAGTTGTATCATATCTATGTATTTAGGGATGGGTCAAGTTATTAACAAGCTTGGCCTAACTTGGCCTAGACTAACTAGTTTTACAGCTTTTTCTTTATTCCGTGAAGTGAAATTTGGCAACTCTGACTAATGCAAATTAATGTTACGTATACGCCATGGCAGTAACAGCAGGCAATTTGGTTAGAACGCGCCACTAGCAACAACACAAACTGGTTATTTGCTTGTAGACATAAAATATACAACAATGACAAAGCAAGCCAGAAAATGCAAAATACCAAATGATAAAACGAGAAAAGTCACAACAACAAAACTAACAATAACATGCAGGTACAAAGGCACATGCATACTGCAACAGAACAACAGTTAACATTTAAATTACAATAATAATTTCCATTTCTAATTTCCTTTTCTTTTGCATATTCCGGCTGACGGCATGCTGGCTGTTGTTAGTTTTGCTTTTGTTTTCTGTACATTTCTATTTGCTTTTTTGTTTTATGTGTATGGCGGCTTAATGTTACACATTTAGCTAACGGTGCTATGACCGTTGTTTGTTGTTAGTGTACAGCGCTGACATAACCAACAAACAACAAGGCAAAGCTGCATGAAAACATTTTATCTGTTTATGATAAAGATGCATACACTTTAGGGTGGGTCAAAAAATCGATTTTGTTTTTTTTTTTTACGAAAGGCGTTAAACTTGCTATTTAAATAAGTTAAGCTTATTTAAAAATATTTTACTATTTTTAGCAACACAACTTTTCGCAAAACCTTAAGCGTTTCAGAAATTAGTCATTAGACCTCGAAAACCAAAGTAATGGCCACCCTAATGAAAAAAGCGTGAAAGACCTTTTTTGTAGAACTTTCAATTTCCTGCAAATACTGTGGTAAAAGTTGGGTGCACGACTTTTCGGTGAAAATATATATTTATTTACATAGAAGCTTTTCTTGAAAAGAAAAAAAATGGCGATAAGGCAGGCATTTCTGTTAACATACAAAACTCATATTAGGTTTTTATACTCCATTAATGGCCAGGAAATCGAATTCCTGTATGCCCTTCGAAAAAACCGAAAATCGATTTTTCTTGGCCCACCTTCATGTATATTAGACTGTTGTTTTGTAGGCTAAATATACCATTTTTTAATCATGGAAGTAATGTCCTTGAAAATTATTATACTTCAACTTTCTAAAAGCTCGATTTGTTTTAAAAACTGTAACCTAATAAAAGTCCTAAACATGTATATAAAAATATTAAAGGATAATCCAAAATGTAGACGCAATATATTCTAGAAATTGATTTAACAATATGGTTATCAAATAAAGTGTTCATGTGGACCTGAAAGTAGTGTAAGTTTCATTTCGATATCCCAATCCATTTAGGAGATATCAACCAAAACATTAATACAATTTACCTGAACTTTTCATACTTGTATAACTAAATGTTACTCATACGCCGCGTATGCACTTGCAAAGTTTCAAGATTATTTTTGCTAGAAAATATATTGTTACGGAATCTACTAAACCAATATTGAAATTCCAAAGTAGTTTTGTAGTGAACATGTTTTTTTTTTTTTTTTCAATATACTTGTAAAGGATCCTGTTGTCCTTATAAAAAAAACAAAGGTGGAGATTTGTTAAACAGTCCTTTATATATGGGCAACATTTTAAAATCACGTAATTTTCGATGCCTTGATATATATGATATGCATATATCTGTGTGATTTTCGCATTGATAATTATATATAGATATTTCAATAACTCATTAATTTTTAATCACCTAATTAGTTTTAATTTAAGTGAATGGGCAAGTCTGAGTGCAATTTATCTATGCAAGTACATTCTTTTGATTTTTCCACCATCTCAGTTGGCAGTCAATGGCAGAACTTTTTTTCTCGTCTCGTCTGCCTATCAGCTTCAGTAGTCTGCCATGAAGTCTGTCTGACTGCCACTTTTTTTGTGTGTCGGCATCCGTCTATAACATTTTTCAGCCAACGCGCTTGTGGCTTTGTGGCATGAAAGTGAGTAAATATGCTGCACCATGAAGCAAAAACATGAGCATATGTATATATTTTTGTGTGTGGATGTAACCACTTGGCTTCCACTTTTCAGCTAATGCCATTGCGTTTTTGACTGACGGCCACACAGCGCACTACACGCACGAATGTGGCGGTGAATACATATATGAGGATAACCCTGTAGGAAATGGAATCATCATCATCATCATTCATTGGCGCTTAACCGCTTAAGCGATTTTGGCCGTTGCATATCAAAGCACGCCAGTCATTCCTTTTTAGCGGTAACTGACGCCAATTGGAAACCCCAAGGGAGTTCAAGTCATCCTCCACCTGTTGCTTCCATCTCAGTCGAGGCCCCCCCCCATCCTCTGCTGCCGAATTCAGGCGACGACAGGAAAACCTTCTGTGCTGGAGCTTCTTTGTCCATTCGCATAACATGGGCCAGCCATCGGGGCCTTTGGGCTTTAATTCGCTGCTTCCAATGAAAAGCAAATAGGAAATAAAATAAAATAAAATAAAATAAAATAAAATAAAATAAAATAAAAAAAAAATAAAAAAAATTAAATTAAATTAAAATAAAATGAAATAAACAAAAAATAACAATAATAATAAAAAAGATAAAAATAAAATAAAATAAAAAATTAACTTAAATAAAATATTATAAAAAAACAAAATAAATAAAAACGAAATTAAAAAGAAATAAAGTAAAATAAAATAAAATGATAACTAAAATAAAACAAAATAAACTATAGAAAAATAATTGAAATAAAAAATAAATAAAATAAAAATATTAAAAAAAAAAAAAATAAAAAAATTAAGTATAATAAAATAAAATAAAGGAAAAAATAAAATAAAATTAAAATTAGAATTAAATGAAATAAAAAAATAAAATAACTAACTAATGGCGGCGATATACTAACAGGTAACCTCCAACGGGGTTTTTGCCGAGCTTCTCTTTCCAACTTGTGGTGTGTTGCTTTTGAGTTCTTCCGACAGTTTGCGGGACCTACCGTTTGAGTTTTTGCTGAGAAGCTTCTCAAATTAACGAAATTAAAATAAAATAAAGTAAAATAAAAAAAATGTAATAAAATTAAAATAAAATAAAATTAAGTAAAAGCAAAAAAAATAAAAAAATAAAAAATAAAAATAAAATAAAATTAAAATAAAATAAAATTAAGTAAAAGCAGAAAAAAATGAAATAAATAAAAATAAAATAAAATAAAAATAATAATATAAGATAAAATAAAGTAAAATAAAATTCAAATGGTGCTCTTGACCAAATATCAGAACGATTTATTAGAAAAGTTTTCCGAAATGGCTCCGGCACACATACACACACACACCCTCATCGCACAGCAATATTTATGTGTTTATGCGTTTGCATCCACTTTAAACCGCGTTTGCTTGAGTTCATTCATTGCAAAAAATTATTCATGAATTATTCAAACACAAAATGCAATTTGCCTTTTTATTAAAGGCTAATGAAGCAAATTTACAAATAAATCGATTGCAGTCAGTATTGACGCTCAAAAAGGCTGTATTTTGCTTACACGCACACACATAAAATAGTACAACAACAACTACAAACGGTTATCCTATCAACGCCTAACAAGAATGTTTGTTATAATTTTTCGTTTAAAAAATATATAAAATGAATAAAATTCATGAAAAAATCTAAATTATACTGAAAAATGATTATTATCATTAAACAGACAAACAAAAATATTTGCTTAAAATTTCGTTGTAGCTTTGGTAATTTAGCGGAAAAACAAATAAACGCGGGTATTGCGGTCACCCATTGACTAGCTGTAGTCGGTTTGTCGACCGTTTAAAAGGTCAAATTAATGTGTCAAACAAATCAGCTTGCGGTTAGTCGACAAAAAAGAAAAAAAATATGGTTGTTAAATCAGCTAATTTTAATTAAATAATAAAGAATTTGCTTAAACGTTTTGTAAACGCATTAATGACTTAATTCGAAAATGAATTTAAAAAAATGGGAGCAACCGATTCCAAATAAATAAGTTTGCGCGTTCGGTTTTGGTTTCGGAACAGCGTTTCGGTTCCAATTTCGGTGAACTAGAGTATTTTCCGTTCCATTTCTGCTCCGACCAAGTTTCCATCTTGCTTTTTTCGGCATGGTTCTTTGTATTTGATGACTTGGGAGTTGGTTCTTCAAACTTAAAATCGATTTCCTATAGTTTTGGACATAGCTGTTAAGTAATGATTACGATTAGTAATCGGTTAGATTATTTTCTAAAAAGAATTGTAATGATTATTTAATGTGCGTTTGAAATATTGGGATTACGTAATGATTACGATTATAAAGAATCAAAAAGTAATCATGATTACTTTAGATTACTGAAAAGAATCAAAAATAATCAAAAAGAATCAAAATAAGTAATTGATTCTTTTCACCGATTCTTTTTGATTATTTTTGATTACTTTTGGTTGTTTGGTATTTTGGATTGAAAGTAATCAAAAATAATCAAAAAGAATCGCTGAAAAGAATCAATTACTTTTTTTGATTCTTTTTGATTATTTTAAATTCTTTTCAGTAATCTAAAGTAATCGTGATTACTTTTTGATTCTTTATAATCGTAATCATTACGTAATCTAGTTGGGACCAAGATAATCGTAATGTAATCAATTACTTCACTATCAAATACAAAGTAATCAGATTACTAATCATTACGATTAGTAATCAAAACTTAACAGGTATGGTTTTGGATTTACAGTACGTCCAGTTCCGGGTTCCTTCTTAATTAAAATCCATTTCATTACGGTATCACTTTCACAAAGCGTTTAAGTTTCGTTCTACAAATTAATATCGCTTTCATACCAGTTTCCCCCGGCTAAGTGTTTCAATTCCATTTTCACTAAGTGTTCCAATTACAGCTTTGATGTCATTCTTCAAAATTAATAACGGTTTTATGTGGTTTCGTATCGCAAAATTAATATTAGTATCTTTTACGTTTCGGTTTAACTAAGTATTCAAAAGTAATATAGCTTTAGTACCAGTTCCGGTTTCACGAAGATTTCCAGCTGCGACTTGGAGTTGTTCTTCAAAATTAAAATTACAGTGTGTTTTAGTTCCGGTGTCGGCTATGTTTCAGTTTCACAAAGGGGCCGTTCAAGTATTACGTAAGCAGATTTATTACAATTAGTATCGCCTTTATAGCAGTTTCGCTTGTTTGGCATTAGTGTTTCAATTCAATTCAGCGAGGTCTTGTTTTTAATTTCATTCCCAAATATTGATATAAGTTTCGTTAGAGTTGCGCCTTCACTAAGTGTTCCCATTACGACTGTGATCTCGTTCTTCAAAACTAATCTCGGGTTCCTTTCAGTTTAAAATTGTTCCAGCTCCGAATTTGATTTCATAGTTCAAAATTAATATCAGGTTCTTTCATGATTCGGTTAAACTAAGCATTCAGTTCCAAGTCGATTTAAAATTTAAATCCTGTTCGTTAGAGTTTCAGTTCCGATTTCGGTTAAGTTGGTCTAAATTTAACATCCGTTTCATCTCCATTTCAGTTTCAAAAAGTGTTCCAGTTCCGATTAAAGTTTCGTTTTCAAAATTAATATTGCTTTCTTTGCAGTTTCTTTTTCGCATAAGTGTTTAAATTTCGTTTTGGGTTCGTTTTTTCAAAATTAATAACTGTTTCGTTCCAGTTTGAAATTTTTCCAGTTCCGATTTTGATCTCGTAGTTCCAGTTCGGACTCGTTGCTTTTAAATTATAAGCGTTTCGGCTCAAACTGTTCCATTTCCGACTTGAATTTCGTTATTGAAAATTAATATTTTTTAAACATTCGGTCGTGATTTCGTTGTTCAAAATTAAAATCGATTTTGTCCCAGTTTCGGGTTCACAAGCTGTCAAAGCTCGAGTTTTGTTTCGCAGTAAGCCCGAAAACTGTGATGAACTTTCTAAAAAGATCTCTTTCGATCAAAGGTTTCAGTGAGTTAGAAGGTCGATCGCTCCCCTGTAAAACAGAGTAAACGGAATACCCAACTCTACTATATAAAAGAAAGTGACGTTAGTTCAAATTCCAATAACTCAAGAACGCCTGCACCGATTTGGATGATTGACACCAATTCAATCATAGGGATAGGGAACACATGTGATCCTTAACTTTTCATGCTAAATATCTCTAAAAGAGTTCATGGTAGAGACCTGAAATTTTGTAAGGACTCCCACAAAAAAGGTCGAGTTATGGGAAGATGGGACGTGGCACCTTCCATACAAAATAATTTTTTTTTTTTTTGGAATAAATAAAATGCGGGCGTAATCGGGAATTTTGTAAAAGAATTCAACAACAATATCTATTAGCAAAGAGGATAGATTACTAAGAGGCGTCAACAGACATGTTCGAGCAGAGCTACTCGCCAGAAGCCAAAACGGTATTTTCTATGGCGGTATTGCGCATTCCGCTTTGTGGTTTTCGCTAGTAGTTTTGTGAAACTCGCTGATCGATTGAGTGAGTAATTTTTTTTTCTTTTGAACTTTATGAAATCGAGTTTTTGTCAAATTGAGTGATTTACAGAATGCATTGAGCTTTTTACAAATTGAGATTTGGATTACTAAAGGAAATTTCCCTTTGATTTTGTCGACGCAAATTCGACAAGATTTCATATGAATATTTTTACAAATATACCTACTTTTTATTATTAATTTAATCTTTTATAATAAAATATTTAAGTACTTTCAATTTATTTTCATGGAATTTCGTATATCGTTGGCTAAGAGTGTAAATCCCATTCTTAGCCAAATCGACTTTTTTATGCGGTTCTTTTTACAAATAGACCAAAAAACGAAATTTCCGTCGCGGACTCCTTTAACCACAAACTAGCAAAAACTAGAGTTCATCCAAGAAACAACTAAAATACATGAGACATTCCATATGAAAACGTCTAATTCAAAAAGCTGGTTAGTCTCGGATTTCGCTCAAACTTTGAGGGACACTTCTTTAGGGTCCTAACGGATCAAATTTACACACATTTAATTTTTATAACCACTGGTTTCGGACTGGTCGAATTTCAAAGTTTGAAAAACGTCGTTTTTTGGCTTACAGATATCCTTTCAATGGATACGGCGTTTAATGGAAAGAGAGTAGTTTGTTCAAAAGTAAATAATAAATCATATAGCGAGTTCCTTTTATGTCTAACTCCTACATCTGGCGTAGTCTCTGCAGCAAGGGAGCTCACAAAAATCTAATCTCGTGCCGATTAAAGCCGGGCAGCTACAACTGAGGTGCTCCACCGTTTCCTCCTCTTCAGCATCTTTGCAACACCTACAGCATCTTCGGTAGGGCACGCCTAGCCTTGCTGCGTACCAATTAATACCCCTTTTAATATGGAGGTTTCCCTCCTTCTTGGGGCGTAAATGTGTCTAGATCTTTTGTGAGTTTCCTTCAACGTTCCTATGTCCCGGGACTCATGTGAGGTTCATGCGGTTCGGTTGGACCATATCTTGAAGAAATCGACGACAGCGGAGCGTCAGTTCAGAGTCGAATGAGTTAGAGCCAAGGGATTTGATAACCGCTTGGTTATTGCTCAAAATAATGATATCCTGTCCGAAATTGCGTTTCCTATCCAAGCCGCGGCATCCATGATTGCTGAGACTTCAGCCTGTCATTGCAGTGATCAGCAGGCGAATTCCAGAAATCTCCATCCATCTCCATCTCGTAAATGCTAAAATATGCTAAAATGCTTAAACAAATGAACTCTCAGAATTTTAGGAGATGACGCTTATTTGCGATTCTGATCCACAATCCGCCTAGCTATGATAATAGTACGTTATCTGCACTATAGATGGCGCGCAGGCATCACTGCAAGATGTAAATTTAGTTGTGATCCTTTACAACTCAGAAAAAGCCAGAAGTAAACCGAAACGCCCGAAGTTACTAGCTACTAATCCCTTACCTTTCAGCGTTACTCTACTTTTTTAATTACAAAATAAATTCCATTTTCGGTAAAAAGATTTGTGTTTGTTTATTAAAGTCGGTTAAGAACAGATTTTAAATTGTTATATACACCTTAATTTAATTTAATTAATTAAATTTATTGAGTTTTTCTCTATAAAATTGTTATACGGAAACAAAAAATGTTTTTTAGTTATAACTTTTAAATGATAAATAATAATACTTTTGTGACTCCGGATTATGATTTCTGGGACTGAAACTCGACTTTTGCTTCTTCTCCCGACTTTTTACGACGTGTTTTTTGCAGTTTTAGTAGGATAGAAAAAAATACAATTTCCAAAATTATGGGCAACTACATAATTAAATATCAATTTTTCTTATAAATTACACATATTACTGTTTTTGAGTAATTTTAGGGCCTAAAATCACATAGTTCTACCCTTTTTCCTATTTTTTTGCGTTTTAGCAACAACTTTTTTTCGTCGCCAAAATTTCCCAGCTTTTGGAGAAAATTGGAGATTTTACGAGATGGTTAAAATTGCAGAATCGCAAAAAATGAAGCAAAGATGGAGATTTATAGAGATTTTCTTTTACTGGAATCGCAAAAGTCGCTAAAATTTGGCCAAATGAATTTAGAGATTTTAGGAGATGGAAATTAAGCATTAGCGAAAACTGGAATTCATGTACAGGTAGTCTGAAGGAGAGCTCAAGGTTCATATCCTTTGAATAAATCCCTCCTCCAACTCTGCCGTCTAACTTATTTTTTAAAGTGATAGAAAATTGCAAATGATACCCAACTAGTCGAATCCAACAAAATTAGCATTTTAAGAATGTGGGTCATGTTAACCGCCAAATAATGTTATGCCTCCATAATTTCAAATAAGGGCATACCAAAGGATTTTTACATTTACTGCAAATCAGCACAAATTCAACACCACCCAAAGCAGTTCAGCGCTTTCAAGGTATTTCAGCGGTAATACGCGCCCCTACACCACTTCCCCTGCGGATAACGGTAAAAAGTGTGTACTCAACGCTCTCATGAGAAACTGCACATGTGCGCTCCCACAATTCAGCGCACTCAGAGAGCATGCAATATTCACCACATTCGGCAGGACACACCAGTGTGCCGAACAAGTTTGCCATTCAATTTTGATAGGTCTACCTATTTTGGAATGCACATGAAAATGTGAAAACCCATATGCTAACGAAATAAAAGTCAAATTTACGATGTGCACTAAATATGAGAGTACCGTAGTGTACGAGCACGCCTGCAGCTCAAACGAACGAAGGACATCAAGTGGGCCAACGTAAGCAGAAAAAAAGTGAATTCGTGAAGAAGAAACTACTAATAAGGGATTGAGTACTTTGAGTATGGAGATTTTTATTTTGATGTGAATGTGTGTGTTTTTATGTGCGAGTATGTGTATATGTTACTATATTCCTCAGTGACACGCGACAAAGTCAAACAAAAAAAAGTTTAGAGAAATGCACACAAAAAAGATTTAATGGTAAAGGGCACACAACATTGCTGAGGTTGAGGTTGACGCTGAGGCTGTTGAGGTACGGGCGAGGGTTGAGTTGGTGCTGGTGGTTGGTCGCAGAAGTTACCAAACTTGAAATATGTATGCGCTGACACACATACGTAGAAAGTCAAAAAAGCGTTGAAAATCTGGCAACTGTGTATGGGGCCTCAAAGGGCGCACAGCGACCGCAAGCAAAATGCAATAAATAGATGGATGCTTCTTTTTGGCTGGAGAATGTTGGGAGTATGGACGCGCATAATAAATAATAGCACTCGTGCCTCCACAAAATAAAAAAGGGCACATAAATGTCATATGAAAGTGATCATGAGAGGAAGGGGTCTCAACAAGGGTACCAACGCCACCCTTAACCTTTTTTCTGCGGTATTTGGCGCATGGCCTCTATTAACACGCTTCCCCAGCTAGGGCCCCAAAACCCAGGAAAACTCGGTGTGGTTAGTGATCAAGCACAGAAAATCCTGGATTGAAAAAGGTAAGCCTAGCACCACGATGGAAGTTCGGAGCATACTTCCTTCATAAAGAGGTGGACTGAATACTTTTTCAAAAGAATTAATCCCGCAAAAAACCAAATGTCTAATAGTTTTGAGCTCATTTTGGGGTAGTTTTGAAGTAATTGGGGTAATTTTGGGATCATTTTGTTATTACTTTGGGGTCATTGTGGGATCCTTTTCAGATCATCACGGCCCCACCCCAGAATGACCCCAAAATGATAAAAAAAATGTAGCTATGTCTTCTTAGGGCTGTATGAAAGTATACTCCAAATGTGCACACTGCTCCTGAACGAAGAATAGGTTGGCCTAAAATGACGACAAAAACTGAAAATGCCATGTCCCTTTGTTTTGAAATCCTAGCTGACCCTTTTGTAAAATATGCACTTTTTTACATTTTTATAGCATATAACACCTAAAGGGTTAATTGGAAAGAAACAACTCAGTGAAAAGCTAAAAATACCAATTCGTTGATAATGTCATCCAGTGGAAAATAGCTTTTGATTTGAGATCTTAGCTCCTATCCTTTAAAACAGAGGCGGCCACACAAATACTAAAACATTTGCATTAGTGTGTGTAAAAATTGCGTGACTTTTGCATGCGTGAGTCCCAAAAAAAAGTAAATTATGTGAAATTATGACAAAAAGGGAAAGAGTTTGCTTGTTGATTTATTTTGTTTTTGTTTTTAAAAAGAGTTTAGTTGTTGATTTTTGGTGGCTATATTTCACAATGATTTTTTAGAGGGAAAATTTTAACGGGAACTGACTTCATAAGAAAATGTATATTGTGGTTTGTAAAAAGTCAAGGTTCATAAAAGAAAAAATATGGCGCTTCTTCAACACACCTCCGATATTTACTATTCAAATAATAATCTAACTTTTTTGTATTTTTTGTTTTTTGAAAAAAATTGTTGAACTGTGATTTGAAATATTTTTTTGTGTTTACAACGCATGACAAAAAACTGGATCTTATATGTTTTTCCATGAAAAATAAGAAAATAATTCTTCCGAGTTTTAGACGCAAATTAAATAAATTACGCAAAGTAGCATTTATGTACGTTTTCTTTTGGGCTCACTGTTTTTCTTACTTCGCATCATGAGTGAAACAACGACGAACAATCGAAAGCACAACTTCGTGCCTGCACATGTTGTTGTTGTTGTTGGTGTTGTTGTTGTTAACAGCAACGCACTCCCCGAAGGTTTTGGGGAGTGATGCCGAAGTTGACAGTCCTTGGCCGGATATGACCCAGGATGGGTGCCTGCACATCGTTAGCGTTGGTGTTTGAGTATAAACTCAAAGTGCATAATGTGCAACTTTTGGCTGCCGTTGCTTTAGAAAATATGCAAATTTTGTAGTGCAGTTTCATTACAGGTTATAATGCGTTACCTCGAACTTACATAATTTGCATAATGTCACAGAGTATATATGTATCTATATTTCTACATATTCATTTTTCTGAATGTATACATGTATACATAAAATGATATTTATTTTATATACTAAAACCCGGTAGGAAAATTATTCAAACATACAGCATCACCGCCAAACCCGTGTTGCATATTTTCTAAAGGATGGTAGCTAAGATCTCAACTCAACCGGAATTTTCAACTGGATGACATTATGAAAGAATTGAATTGGCTGAGTTTTTTTTTTCAATTAACCCTTTAGGTGCAAGGTGTTATCTATGTATGGACACGCTTGGCTCATAAACGAATAAGCCGATCGTAACCAAATTTTACACACGCACTGGATATCTTCCAGGTATGATCACAGGCTAAAAAATATTATGATATTTATAGGGGGCGTGGCACCTCCCATACAAATGGAATTTTTAATTTTCCGTATCTCTGGAAATATTTATGTTATACCACTGAAATTTGGTGAGAGGTTGTATGAGATCGCGCCCTACAACCCTCATAAAAATTAGAGATAACGAAAAAGGGGGCGTGTTTCCTCTTAAACGAAGGGTCAGCTTGTATGCTATAAGAATGCAAAAAAGTGCATATTTTCCAAAAGGGATCA
Source organism: Campiglossa producta (assembly GCA_964058755.1). Lineage (NCBI taxonomy): Eukaryota > Metazoa > Arthropoda > Insecta > Diptera > Tephritidae > Campiglossa > Campiglossa producta. The sequence goes on along the minus strand of CAXKVI010000002.1, from coordinate 145,084,565 downwards.
GCTAGGATTTAAAAACAAAGTGAGTTCAGGACAGCATCACAGACGATGTGGCATTTTCAGTATTTGGCGTCATTTTCGGTCAACCTATTTTTCGTTCAGGAGCAGTGTGTGTGAGCTTTGACTTTTTACTTAGTTCAATCAATAGAACCATACGCTCTCGGCGAGCTTAGAGAAGATCTCTCAACATAGCTTTTCCAAAGAAAAATGGGCCTTTCTACGCAGATTTCATTTCTTCCATTCTTTCCATGCCAGTTTTACTTCCAGTAGAGGCCTTTGGCGTTGTCGCGAAATGATTTAGCCCATCAGCCCACCGTTTTGTTCGATATTTTAACCTCAAATCTCTAAGTTAAGTATTACGATCTTGGTTTTGATAGGACACAGCGAAGGATGAGTTGGCTCATGGAATATCCGTAATATGTGGAGTCCTTCCTGAGATTCCAACGTCGACATACGAGTAAGAAACTCCAGCTAGAAAGTTTTTCTATAGACACCTTAATTCAGCAGCAGAGGAATGGGAAGCTTCAACTGTGACGAAAACAGCAGGTGGAGGATGACTTCAACTCCTTTTGTGTTTCCAATTGAGGTCAGTTAACTCTAAAGAGATGACTGGCGTGCTCTGATATGCTTATAATTGGACTTATGAGTATCTTCAGCGTTAAGATCATGAGCTTGCTCCTCGTCTCCTTGAAGTAATTGGTTCGAGTTTTAGCCTCACACCAAAGGTTACCACCATACTCAATATAAACTACATACAAATATAAACAATTTTATTTTTTTGGAAAATATTCTATTCCTCCCCAACTCTCAAACAAAAGCCTGGCTACGCCCATGCGTGTACATTCAGCAAAGTAATAATTTACGCAGTGTGCAAACAATCTGCCACTACATACATATGAGCCCCCTAATGCACAAGTGGTGTAAGTCCACTTTTCTCGAACTGAGATATTCCAGAATTGTGTTGCAAACAAATAGGGGGTACCCTTGATTTCACAAGTTAGTCCTGCTATTTATTTGGTTTCTATGGCTGCTAGGAGTTACCCCGTTAGCGCGTTATATATGTAGAACACATTTTCCCCTACATAGCGTCATGCCTAACTAAAAAAAACGAAAACTGGACTTATGCCCCTTGTGCTTTAAACGGCACATATATATGTACATTGGTATATTTTTAATGTAAATATTGTACACATGTCCGTGGGTTGGCTTGAGCCTTGTACCTTGTTCGGCTTCTATGCCTTTTGTGCCTTGGTATTGAGTTGAAAGGATAATGCCGAATGTTGGCCGCAGCACAATACAAATTCTTTGGTGAGCTGCAGGCAAATCAAAAAATGTAACGAGTTCATATACATACAATGAAAGTTCCCTGGAAAGGTTATACACAAGCTTTTAGTGTGAGTGGGTAGGAATATTTGTGAGGGTTTGGAGATCAAGTTAAAAAAAAACCTTTTGCCTGCAACTTTTAAGATCAAATTTTCGCCCGGTTTGTTTGGATATCCTGGATATCCGGCCCTTGGGGATTGCAGCTATCTTTCGAGGCTGCTTTAGGTTTGTGCAAGTTTATTTGAAGCATCACCAACATAAGGCTTTTTCTCAACGACGAGTTGTTCAGAGTACCTGCACGATTTGGCATGGCGGAATCCCTACTATGTGAAGCAGCATCAACATTGGTGCGCTCAGGATTAGCTGCCACCACCGTGACGTTGAGGTCTTCCCCGTCCAGTATTCTGTCCCCCATCGCCGAGTTGTTCACAGCTCCTTCGCCATCTGACGTGGCAGATATCATACTTTCCGCGTCGGACAGTTCCGCTTCCTCTTCCGGTACTTCGATGTCCGAGTCTTCCTAGCACCGGAAATGGCAGCGCGTTATACATCGCCACGGTATACATGGATCCCGATTTACTTCTGGTCCCTTTATCGGTATGTCGATCCTTCGGTTGACTTTGAAATGGAGGTTTTCCTCCGATGTTGCATAATCGCTTGCTCCAGCATTGTTCTCCTCTGATACGCAGTAACCGAAATTGGTGCTTGTTCGATTTTAGTATTTTTATTCATCTTTTTCGTACGACCCCTCGCCTGACAACACCGGATTAGGAGCCAGTAGAGTAAGAGAAAAGGGTGTCGTCCACCGCGACAGATCCCCATACCGCGGTTAGAACATAGTTACTCTCTGAGGCGACCCGGTATGAGAGAGGCTTCGTTCAACTACAGCCACGTAGTATACAAACTTCTTCTACATTCAAAGTAGAAAAAGTAGCATTTATGAAGTATAATTTTTGCTGACTTATATTAGTTTTAATATTTGGTCGATTGCACTGATTTTTTATTTATTTAATCTAAGAAGTGATATATGCTAAAACTCTATCAGACTACATTAGTCACAAAAGAGACTGCCTTTAATCGCAGTTTTGATCTCTTTATATGGGTTAAACTGTTGTTCATTGTTATATCGTTTATTATTATTATACTGGTAATATCGCCGTTTGATTCAAAGGTTCACAGGCAGGCCTTGGAGCACGTCCATAAGACGTCTGTTGGCTCCCATCTTCAGCTCTGTCCGGGGAACGTAATTTTCCTCGACAGACAAGGGTCACTTTGGCTCAATTACGATCTCAATATTTTAGCAGGTCGAACTCCTACTTATCCAGATTGCACACTGACGTGCCGAATGAATGTTCGGCATGCGGCTCGTCGCCTCATAATACCAAACCAAATATAGGTTAAGGAAAACGTTTAGGGAGGGCTACCCTTTGTTCCCTTACGGGTACGGTCGAAAAATATTGCTTCCAACACCTAAAAGTATGCTACACAAACTAAAATTTAATACTGCCAACTATGTCCATTAGAGACTAGTTGGAATCAATTATAGTCCACTGTAGACAAAAGGTATGGATCGCGGACTACTCTCTTTAGAGATCAGTAGCACGATTTTTTTGCCGGGGATAAATGTCACCAATCCAAACTCATTAGAACAAAGCGCCGCCTAAGTCGATAAGAACAATTGCGGAGAAAACCAAAGACAATGGCATTAACCATGTAAACGCATTCAAAAGAAAACACACAAAACTACACCAGACCATGTAAAGAAAGCCAAGAACAATGGCAATATACCAAACCATACAATTCATAGCAGAAGAAGAACGGAGCGTGCGAGTGAGAGCAAGGAGCGGGATATAGGAAAGACACAAAAGCGTTGCAACTATTTGTTCAATTGCGGTTTGGTCTTTGGCGCGCATAGAGCTTGTTTTAAACGTTCAACAAATTAACCGCAGGTGGCTGACAACAGCATTAGAGGAGGTACATGCAATCACACACACACTCTCACAAAACAAAAAAGCGCTAAATTTGTCTGCCGCAATTGCTCAACAATGAGCCGGACATTGACTCAATGAGGCCGCTAGCCGCAGGCGGTAGCAAAATTTTTGCTAGCCACAGTCAGCGGCGCATATATTTTGAGGAGTTGTTTTTGTTTGTGTGGCATACTTATAGGCGCATTGCCAAAACTTTTGTACGTTCATAAATAGAATAGTGTTGAATTGTGAAAATGTCAGAGGTGCAATGATGACACGCCCAGTTTGTTTTTGTAGTTGGCTTAGGTGTTAGGGGCTTTGTAGGTTTTTGTTGTTGTTGGATGTACGCCTATGAAATTTTAGCGAAGTTTAATAATTCGTAATATCCTGTGCATCCTGTACATCCGCTATATCCGGCATATCCGGTGCTCATTGCGAATTACGTTTTGTGTTTTGCTTTACGTTAGTTGTTGTTGTAGTTGTTTTTGTTTGAAACGATTTATTTATTTTTGTAGTTGCCTTACAGCAAAGTCAGCAGAATTGTGTAGTACACAAAATACTTTAGTTACAAAGGACGCTTTAGGCGAAAACTTAATGAGCATAGTAGCCCGCAGCTTGGGGCTGAAAGGGGATAAGGTCCAGTCATCCTGGACTAATCGGATTTTCGAGTATACTCAGAAAAAGAGATTTGACGTCGCTTGACCCCTCAGTTTTGGGAAGGCCCTCTCCTCCTATCACTGATGATAGGTAAAAAAGAGACAAAAACTATGCGAATCAAAGCGCAAACTAACCCCTGGCCGGGCCATGTTAATCGAATGGACAAGAAGCACCAGTACAGAAGGTTTTTCTATCGACACCCGAGTTCGAAACCAAAGGAAGGGGCTCCGACTGAGATGAAAGACAAAAAACATGTGGAGCATATCTAGACCTCATTTAGTGTTTCCAATTGGCGTCAGTTGTCACTTAAAAGGGGTGTCTGGTTTTCTTTGATAACCAACGGTCGAAATCGCAAAGCCAACCTTTTTTATGTTACATCTCTCATTTCAAACATGTGGCAACCCTTTTTTTATAAAAGTTATAAAAAATAACTAATTTTTGAACAATGACCTTTTATATGGCACCTTTAATTTAAAAAACAAACAAACAAATTTTTGACCAGCGGCGCCTCTTTAAAAATCAAGCAAACTAAACAGGAAAATCAAACTTTGAAACAAGTGGCAACCCTTTAAAAAAGTGTATATTCTTCATCTATAATCTGAGCCCTTTCATTTGACAATTCAAGCTAAAAAATCTACGATATTATGCACGAAAAAAAAAATTTTGTAAATAGATGGCAACCGTATTCAAAAAAATTAATCACATTTTACGTACTCTGTCAAAAAAATTAAATCTCAAATACATCTGTCGGCTGAGCTCCTTCATCTGACACCTCGTCTTTGAATATCAACCAAACAGAAGCATCGAAATTTTAAATAGGTGGCAACCCTTTTAAAAACGTCTCTTTTATTTGACACCTCAAGCTAAAAAGTCCAAAAATGTATACAGAAAAAAACTATATTCCAAATAGGTTGCAACCCTATTCAAAAAACTTGAACATTCCTGCACATTTATAGGGTGAGACATTTAACATTTAAACTTTAAAATTCAAACAAACTATACAGGAATTTTCAAAAATAGATGGCAACCCTTTTAAATAAATTAGCCTTCCTTCACATCTATAGGCTGTGCCCTTCTATTTGACACCTCAAGTTCAAAAATGAAAAAATTTATTAATAGTGTGCGATGCGATTTTTTTATCATATGATACCTGAAAGTACATCACAAAACTTCACACGTTCACGCTTTAATAAATATATCGCACACCTAGATCTAAAGGGAGCTAATTCAAAAATATTAAATTTTGAGCTATGCATACTACCGCGTTCTCACATTCAATAGCCATCGATCTGTATACTCGATTAACTAATAGCTACACTACTCACCGAGAAAAGGGCTGTTAGAAATTTAAAATGCCATTGGGATATATGGGCGAGACATTTTTAGTTTTAGTTTATCGCTGTTTAGATCTAGGTTTGCGATATCACCTCGATTTAAACTTACTTAAAATTTGAAATTTTGTATCATATGACATCACCTCAGGTAGCATAATAGGAATTTTCAGGATGAATGAAACCTTTTTCAAGTCAAACGAAACCTTTTCTGATGAAGTGAAACCTTTTTCAAATTAAATGAAACTTTTTTTAAAATGAAGTGACTTGAAAAAAGTTTCATTTCACTTGAAAAGCAAATCACACTACATTACATCATTACGAGCTTTATGGCATCAAGGCGCAGAAAGTTACCCTAATTCAAGTCAGATCCCTTTCGAACTTATCAACTAGCATGTGTATAAATTAGATATACCTAACATAAAATTATGTATGACATCACATTGAATTTTGTGACCTAAAGATATACATGACATGATATCACAGGGTTATAAAATGACTTATTTTTGAATCACATGACATCGCAAAGGCACAAATCATAGAAAAATAATATAGAATAAACCATTATTGGAAGCTTTGGAAGCAAGAGCCTATCAAGAATTAGAAAATGATGTAACACATGATTTCAAAACATATGACTTCAAGGCACGTATGAATGCGACATCAAGGTACCCTAGAATTTTATATGCACTCAAAAATAAGTAATATTCTCACAAGAATTAAAATCACTGCTATGACATAAAAACATGTTCCACATGACGTAATATCACCAATTCAGAAATAATATACAACTTTACAATCGTATTGAAAGATTTAGATCACACGAAATGCAATAAATCTATGACAAGATGTAATATAACCCCACATCACGTGATATTACCTTTAGAGAAATCATATGATCAATACATCAATTAGCGAAACGCAAGATGCCACCACGATCGATTTTCTTATTTTTTGTTGGCTGCATAGCACACTCCCCATCCCGGATTAAAGTTGCATATTCGAAACATGTGGCGGCCGCCGTGGTGTAGCGGTTAAGTGTTCGGCCTTCTACACCAAGTCGTGGCGATGCCCGGCAAAAGTAACATCAAAAATTATTTAGAAACGAATTTTGCTAAACGGGGTCGCCCCTCGGCAGTAGTTTGGCAAACTGTCCGGGTGTATTTCTGCCATGAGAAGCTTCTCAGCAAAAAATTCATTTGCTTTGCAAGTGTCGTTCGGAGTCGGCAAAAAACTGTAGGTCCCGCCAGGAAACCTCAAAAGCAACACACCACAAGTTGGAAAAATAAGCTCGGCTAAAAATATCGTTAGAGGTTATGATAACCTGTTGGTATATCGCCGCCATTAGGTTTTTTTTTTTTTTTTTTATTCAAAACATGTAATATGAACAAACTTGACTTAAAGTCCTTATTGGCTTCAATAGGAAAAACTCAAAAGCAACACACCACAAGTTGGAAAAATAAGCTCGGCTAAAAATATCGTTAGAGGTTATGATAACCTGTTGGTATATCGCCGCCATTAGGTTTTTTTTTTTTTTTTTTATTCAAAACATGTAATATGAACAAACTTGACTTAAAGTCCTTATTGGCTTCATTCCAGTTAAGTAAGCTATGCTGCCACAGCTATTAAAAATACAACCTTGAGTTCTCATAGCGCTTTAACTGCTATTTACAACAATGAGACGAAAGAATCATGAAAAAAGAATTTTAAATATTCAAATAGCAGCCAATGCTACCACTCTATCCAATACACAACTGCACCTTTTGCTATTTACTATTTACTATTTATAATTTTTTAATTTTCCAATTTCGCAAAATTTCATTGCTGTTTTAAAACTGCATGCTCTCCATTCAGGTATTATTTTGTATTTTCCTTTTTGCATTGCTTTATCGCAACAAATGAAATTTAAAAAATAAACACCTGCCGTAACAAAAAAAAAAAAAAAAAAAAAAAAAAATAAAGAGCCAGAGTAACGATCACATGCAGTGAATTTTCCAGTAAAATTTAAAATGCAATTAAATGTGAACAATATGCGTAGCTGCAGCGGGATGCGCGAGCGGAATATCGTATTTGAACGGCTTCAATTCGTGAACTGCGTGCACTGAACTGCGAGTGGATGCATTGTAAGCGAATGCAAAGCGAGAGTGAGTCAAATGAGAACAAAAAGTAAGAGTAATGAAATGGTAAGCAACTATTTTATACCCAGTTGCGAAACAAACTACTCTGAAGAGATCACAAATTTCCAGAGAATTTTCCTATCGGATACTCCCAACCAGGGACCGTAAATAACAGTTCGGAAAATAAAAGTTATTTTTAAATTTTTTTGATTTTGATTGGAAAATAAAAGTTAATTTTTTTTATTTCGATTGCAAAATAGGTGTCTCGTTCATTTTGGGATCAATTTTTGATTAATTTGGGATAATTTTAGGGTCATGCTGGGATAATTTTGGGGTCAGTTTGGGATCATTTTGGGGTCATGCTGTGATCATTTTAGGATCATTTTGGGATAAGTTTTGCGGTCATTTTGGGGTAATTTCGGGATAATTTTGGGGCCATTTTTGGATTCTTTTTGGGTTTATTTTGATATCACTTTAGAGTAATTTCGGTATCATTTTTAGTTCATTTTGGGATCATCAAAAAGCTCCATAGCTTCTTATGCAGCTGGCTATAAAACAGTAATACCAAAAATAACAAAAAAATGGGTCACTGGCATTGCTAGCTGTAGCCGACGATGACGAGTGCGAATGTGTACACCGGAAATTCCGCGCATTTCCTATTGTAATTGTTGTGGGGGCCTTTAGTAACACACACACACACTACCATACAAACTTTCAAAAATATGAATAAAAATTGGACGAGACTACTAGAGTGTCCCATATATGTATGGAAAAATATTTTGGTTCAATATTTGATATGCATAGGATAACGGTAACCCGTACCGATTTTTAGTTAAGGTTTATCTAGCAGCTTATACTACGTTCGCAAAAAAATCCATTAAGGTTGCGAAAAACACATAGTTTTAATATTGTGTTTATATACATATAAAGGACTGTGCAACAAATCTCTACCATTTAATTTTTATAAGGACAACAGGATCCTTTACCAGGATGTTGAAAAAACGTATTCACGACAAAAGGAATTTTCTTACAATAATAATTATGTATAGCTTGAAATTTTGCAATTATAGTGCACTAAAAAACGGTTTGGTAAAAGTTGAAAATTTTTTCGAATATTTTGAATCAAAAAACCGAAAATACCATTTTAAAAAATAAGGGTAAACGCTTAGAGCGGAGACTTTTACTGTTTTAAATTTATAATTCCATAAGCAAAAAATGAATAATTATGATAAGGAGTGTATTTTACTTTATTCGATTAAAATATATTTTATTTAACTTTTTTATTTTTTTTTATTTCATTTCATTTTATTTTTTTCCGAGTTCCTACAAGGTATACTGCATGCGTTTCGTACTTGTACCTGTGTTAGCGTTCCCGCACAATCTTCTTCATGCGTCATTTCGATTGTTGCCATTTGCAACATTGCCAGATGGTACGATTGTGTGCTGTTGTTGTGCGTAGAACAATGCGTGAAAGTAGTTAAAAAAAAAACACATAATGTATCAACGCAGCGTGAAAAAACAGCAAACCTTTTCATTACTTATCGGTCAGGCTTGTCGTGTCGCTTGCATGGTTGCCAGAGCCGATATGCGTTTGCTTGCAAAATATTTTGTGGTTATTGTTGCTGTTGTCGCAGTAGTTGTTGTTACATACTTTTGCTTGCAGCATTGTAAAATTTTATCGTATTTTAACGCATCGTCAACGGTGCTGCCAGCTGACGCGCTACGTCTCATAACACTCCACAGCGACCAAACGCACCGAACACTTTCTCTCACTACATTGATGAATACCTACAGTGGGATTTTTCGATGGAAAATGTGATTGAACATACGCGCGTCAAAACTAGGATTGATATAATAAATTTTCATTTTGTTTGGTGTTACTTTATTTCATTACATTTCTTTATTCCATTCTATATTGTTTTATTAATTCTTTTTTTTTTGCTTAGGCTTTTTGACCAATGTGGCTTTGATGCAATAATTTAATTAATAATTTTTCATCAATTTTTTTTTTAATTCTATCATTTTTTTATTCAATTTGATTTTTATTACATATTTATTTGGTGTTATTTTAATTAGTTATTTCCAAAATTGACCAATATTTACAAAGCCTCAACCCACTGTGCGGCGAAAAATGCCGCCGCAGCAATACTAACAATCAGCTCGAACAATTTAATTTCTTGCATACGTATTTAAACAGCTGCGCTCAGCTGCATTCAAGCACCACCGACACATACACCTGCAGCTTTAACTGTGGCAAGTGTACGGCCGTGGCAAGTAAGTGTGGCCATGTGGCGGCGGCACTTGCTGTTGTACGTTGCACCTTATAACTTTTGCATTGATGTAATTAAATTATATTTTTTTTGCTACTATAGCACATAGAATCGCTGCCGTTAATGAGCTGCGGTGGTGGTGGTGGTGGCATAGTTGTCGTCATGTGGTGGCCACAAGGACGCACGCAGCTTTATACGAGGACATGCGATACCGTTGACGAGTAAGGGATGTGTGTGCGAGAATGAGCGCCAGGGAGCGGGTGCTGAGGCAGCTCAAGTTCCTGTTTTGGTGTTATATGCACCAGCTGCCTCACCGCAGTTACTATAAATCGCATCGAACCGGAACAAATGTTATGCATTTCTGCATTACAACAATCAATTGATTTTACATTTTGCACTCGCTTTCGCCACTGAGTGCTGCGTCAGCCCATCTTGTTAACGGGTTGTGGCCAAATGCAGATGTATTCGTTATTTGCCAAGCGCTATTTCTGCTCTGGGGAAATGTGTGCATTTGTGTTTGCCGCTTCAATTGATGCTTCCAGTGAAATGATGACCGTTATTACCTTTCAATGTCCTTGCAGTTTTTTGGTCACCTTAATATCCCGCTGCTTTATTTAGTTGCAACCCATCGCAGTTGGCTGCGTTTTTTTGAATTTCTTTTGAATGGGGTGGAATGATTGGGATATCCCTGCACAGGGTTGCCACCTATCTGAATTTTTTCTTAATATTGACCACGGTATGTCAATATGGGTATCAAATGAAAGGTATTTTCGACGACATACCAACTGAAATATTTTGAAGTAGGGCTGCCACCTTACCGCAGTATATTTGTATACTGTATATCCAGTAGCTATCTCGAGAACCACTTGACCGATTTCGATGAACTTTGGCATATAGTATGCTTAATTTAAGTCTTCCCACTTATGTAGGTGTTGCCCCTTGGGGTGGTTTACAGGGCTGTCACCTGTTCCAATTTTTGTTAAATATTAAGCAAGAAATGCCAATATAGGTATCAAATGAAAGGTATTTTCGGCGACATACCAACTAAAATATTATCCAGTAGTGTTGCCACCTTGTCGCGCTTTATTTGTATATCCGGTACCTTCTCGAAAACCTCTTGGCCGATTTAGATGAAATTTGACATAGAGATAGTCTACTTGATTCTAAGACTTCCAAATTGGGTGTTGCCACTTGGGGTGGTTTACGGGGTTGTCACCTATCAAAATTTTTTAAATATCGAGCAAAGTATGGCAGGGTTTCAATATGGTGGGTTTCAAATGAAAGGTACTTTGGGCGTCATACCAAAGCAAACCACCTTTCTTTACTTTTGAGGTTACGAAGGGTTTTTGTGTTTAATGTGATCGCTACAAAGGCAATGGTTATTTCGATATATTAAGGATTTCTTTTTTTCTAAATATCCGGCGATACAATCTCACGCTTGTCTATACGTAAATACTACATACAAATAACGTATAATTAATTATAATTATATTTCATCAGCAAGAAAAAGTAATTAATTCGAATCACCGTGGCATTACATACAACAACCACAATTTCAACATGGCGCGAAATCTCTCGTACACCACATCCATACTTCCGGTGTACTCACGTGTGTGTAAGTTTATGTTTATTTTATTGCCTCCAGGCACATTTTAGCACATTGACCGATTTGACTCATATTAACCGGATCTCAGCATAAGTCAAACGCGAAAGGGGAAATGTTGTAAAGCGTGCGTTATGTCGAGCTTCACTTCAATCCACTTGAGCGCTTACACTGCTGCGTCGAACAATTCAACAGCGCTTTGGTGTGACTTGAGCTATCTACAAACATACAAATGTACACACTTACAAATGCACATATGTACACACAAACATATAGGCTTAATATAGCCGCGTCAGCATAGGCAAGAAGCATTTTGATTGCTATCGCAAGAGGGTGGTTAGGAATGCAGCGATTGCGAGTGTGCGATGTTATGCTGTGGGTTGTCGTGGTCATCTTCATTAATTTCGTATCCCATTTTATAGCCATTCGGGACTTCATATCAATTTATTGTGGCTTTCATGGTCATTTTCAAGTAGTAGATTGCCGCTTTGGTAAATGGGAATGTATTATAATAGCAATTCGAGGTAAGAGTGTTTTGTTGTTGTTGTTGAGTGCTGCTACTATGTGCATAATTGCGTGTGAGTGTATGTGGGTGTGGGAAACAGTGAAAGTAAGTATCGACCACCTACATAATAGCGCCAGTGAACAATTGCTTTTTGTATGCTGATTTGTGTATATACATTAGGGTATCCATTATTTTACTTAAAACTAGTAAGTAAAATTAAATGAATTGAAATAAAAAAACTTTTCTGTAAAATCAAATTTCAAAGTAGAATAAAATATAAATAAAACAAAATGAATTAAAATGAAACAAAGAAATGAAATATAATAAAAAAAAAAAATTAAATAAAATAAAATAAAAAAATAAATAATTTTATTTACGAGCTCTAGGCCAATAACACTGTGCCGATATATCGATTTCAGCCTGAAATCATCATCAGGGACTCTTGGCTGTGCCTGATCAGGCTGATTAATTGAAATAAATAAAAGTATCAACAGAAAAATTTAAGTTTATTTCTTTTGATTATTGGTCTAGAGCTCGTAAACAAAATTATTTCGCACAATTTAAGGCGGTAAACAACAAAAATATTAAAAAAAAATAAATATAATGAAATTAAAAAAAATTAAAAAAAAATTAATTAATTAAACAAAAAAAATTAAAAAATAAAATAAAATAAAATTATTAAAAAAATTAAATATGTAAATAAAATTAAGCAAAATAAATGATTGAATAAAATTAAATTTTTTACACATTAATTAATAATAAAAAAATAAAACATTCATTAATAGTTAATAAAATGTAATAAAATTAAATGAAATTAAAAAAAATAAAAAAATAAAAGAAAATAAAGTAAAATAAAATGAAATTAAACAAAATTAAATTAAATTAAAAACAATAAAATTAAATTAAAATAACACAAAATAAAGGAAAACATAAAATTTAAATAAAAAAATAAATTAAATAAAAATAAACCAAAATAAAAGAAAAAACATTAAATAACAAATAAAATAAAATAAAATAAAAAAAAAAACAAAATAATATAAAATAAAATAAAGGAAATTAAAATAAAATAAAATAAAATAAAAAATAGAAAAAAAAATGGAATAAAAAAATAAAGTAAATAAATTAAAGTATGTAAAACAAAATAAAAAAAATTTAATTAAAAAAAAATTATATAAAAAGAAGAAAAAAAATAAAATAGATATGAAAAAATATGTAAAACAAAATTTTTAAATTTAAAAATTAAATAAAACATGTAAAACAAAATCTAAAAAAAATATACAGTGAGTCACACTCAAAATTGGACATCTCATATATAGGAACAAATTTATTTTCTACATTTGAACCAAAACATCAATTTAGGTTTTTAATATTTATTTATAAACATTAGTCAATGAAGATAAATATACAAAAATTTAAAGCGTTTTATTCATAATTAACAACAAAAAAATACACTTCATACATTAGCCGCTCTTATACAAGGGTCACACTCAAAATGGGACACTATTTAGTTGAAAAGAAAAAACTATGAATACATTTAGGCTAATATTTGGTGGATTTCCCTTTGTATTTTATTACTTCTTGTAAGCGTCGTGGCATACTTTCAACTAGAGTTTTGCAATAGGTGGGCTCGATTTTTTCCCATTCCTCCAATACTGCTTGCTTTAACTGCGACTTACTGCTCACGCACCTTGAGGCAAGCCTTTTCTTGAGTTCCCCCCACAAATGCTCAATGGGGTTCATGTCGGGAGACTGAGCAGGAGTAGCCAGGACCTTTGGGCAGTTGTAAAGTAACCAGTTTTTAGCATTCCAAGATGTGTGCTTCGGGTCGTTGTCTTGGTAAAAGATAAAGTTGTTACGAATACCAAGTTTTTCAGCACTGCGATGAACATTTTCTTTTAACAGGCTAATGTACCCTTTGCCATCCAAGATCCCATCAATAATATGCACTTTTCCGACGCCAGCTCCCGACATGCAACCCCATATCATAATCGAGCCACCTCCGTACTTCACCGTCTTTTTAATATTTTTATCCTCTAATGCTTTACCGTCCATTCTCCACACAAACCGCCTGCCGTCTGAGCCAAAAATATTGATTTTCGTTTCATCGGTAAATAAAACCTGCAATAGAAAATAAATTACATGGAGACATTGAAAAAGTTATGTTTTTTTATTCGTTTACCTTCGACCAAAAGTCAAACTCCTTATATTCATACTTTTTGGCAAACTCTAGCCTAGTCTTTTGGTTCTTTTTCGAAATAAATGGCTTACGACGGGGAATCCTTGCATATAACTTGTTTCTCTTAAGAAGTCGGCGAATAGTTTCTGCAGAAACTTCAATGTTTTTTTGCTCTTTTAATTGTTTTTTTAAGTCTACGGCAGATATCTTAGGGTTTTGCTTTACTAGCCGAAGGATAAATCTCGAGTTTCTATCATCAATTTTCGCTCTGTTCGTTAAATTACGTTTTTTGTCACGCACGTTACCTCTTTCCTCATATCGTTTAATTATATTATGCACTGTAGACTTTTTTTTACCGACTATTTCACTGATTTCCCTAACGGACTTTTTTTTTGTAATTTCTTACAATAACTTCTCGCTCAGCGATTGTTGTTTGACGCATTTTGAAAAAAGGATACTGCTTAGTCGAAGTTCACTTAAAGACTACGAAAAAGAAGTGATTTACAATTTGCACCCACAATATAACGGTGTTTTTCCAAAGAGTTCTAACTGTACCATTTTGAGTGTGAGTAGCTTACATTGCATTTGTTGTTTGCAAACACAATATGTTGTTATTGTTTTTGTTTAAAACGCAATTTGTTTTTATAATTGTACTTCTAGTATGTTAGTATACATTTATAAATAGAAATAAATTTAAATATGTTTGTTGTTACTTTGTGAAACTGAAAGTTTTATACGTATATGAAGTGTCCAATTTTGAGTGTGGCTCACTGTATATATATGTATACATAAATGAGTACCAGTTCAGAGTTGAACGAGTAAGGCCCAATTTCACAGTGGCAGGTTAACTTAAGTTCCACAGCTAACTATGGATTCGCAATTTTATTTAAGTTATTTAACTGAATTTCTCTATATAAATTGTTGACAGCCGGCTTTCTTATATCTGACCAGAGGTTAAACCACCAACGTTGGGCAGATAACTTTTGGTTAACTGAAAATGAAAATTGAAAATCTGTGGAACGTAAGTTAACTTGGCACTGTGAAATACAAGCCGCGGCGTCCATGATTGCTGAGGCTTTAGCTTGGAAGACGCTGCAATGATCAGGTAGTTTGAAGTAGAGCTCAAACTCTCCATCCCGCGAATAAACCCCTCATCCAACTCTGCTGTCTCTCCGACTGTTGTGGTCGCACAATGATCTATACTGAGAGGCAGAAAACTGTAAGATCCCAGAATACTGGAGTGTCCATTAGTACTTGCGCCCCAGCCGGAGGTTTCCCTTAGCCGCCGGCCAGATGCTGCTGCTGCCCGCTACTTTTCCATATCGAGTGGCAAGACGGCAAGAATGGCCAGGAGAGCCTGTATTAGAATGAAATGGCGTTCTTCACTGGCACCAAAGTTATTAAGGTACCACGAAATAAATCCCAAATGAAATAAGTCTAATTTAAGCAATTTAACAAGCTTTCACGATTTGTAACTGTTTCTATAACTGTTGTAAGGTAAGATTTTAGCAAAACAACCAACAGTCTTATTACATCGAAAGTTTTTGCGGCATCTCCGAAGACTGCAACTGATATTGTTGTGTCAATATGTTCCAAAAAAAAAACATATTTTCAATAACTGGACAACAACAATAAAAAGATTTTGATCGATGACACATTTTCAATTGGACCGCTGGGATGTTTTAAACAGTTGATTTGATGACTTCAGCGTTTCTTTGCTCTCCTGACAAATTCTGATTTTGTAAGTTAGAATGTTATTCGCGATGATGCTTAAATTTTTTTCCTAAAAGTTTGTAAACTGAAAAAATTGTTTTCAAGCGGGTTAAAATATTTTTCTGTTTGACATTATACTCCGGTTCCGATTGAGAGCAACGTCAAATTCAATCACGCTTTGTTGAATACATTTTGGTTTTGCCCACAAAAACTTGATTTGCGGTATAGCTCAGCGGTAGAGCAGTCGGCTGTGACTCCCGAGCGCTTTTGTTCGAATCCTGCCAAGTGCCACATTTTTTTAATTTTATTTTACTCTTAAAACTTTTCGGTTTAAAATTAAAACTTTTTGGTTTGAAAATTAAAACTTTTCGGTTTAAATTTAAAACGTTTTCGGTCTACAGTTCTCGTTTTGTTTTCATTTATTTTTGAAAGCATATTCAAAAAAGTTTAAAAGGCTCAAATTTTTAACCGTGTATGCCAACCCACTCTACTACTTCTGTATTTCAATGTCATTGCTTGTGTGCGCGTGTTGATGCGCGTTAAGTGCAACGGTGATTGTGCAAAATTTCTATTTGTATTTGTGTGGGCGTGTGTGTGTTGTTATGTGCAAATGTATGTAGTTCTGGGAATGACTCGCGATAGCTGGAATTAATTTCGATTTGAATTTCAATTAGAAATGTTTTCGCTCAGCGGCTTAATTTGATATAATTCAACACAAGTTCAATTTGGTGCTCTCATGTGGGCTCATGCGTTTTTGCAGTGCTGTGCCCTCGTACGTGCTGAGCGCGAATACAATATGCTTGTGCGAAATCAATGAACTGGTAAGGTACTAGACAATCGCGCCCCAAAGGCCTATTAGACTTCTTCAAATGAACTAAAAACATTCTTTAAACTTAAAATACCTTGACATTCTTCAGATATCGTGTAGCTCTTAGTTCCGCTTGAGCCGATTATATTTAGTTTTCATTACCGTAAAACATAAATCGTTTTAAAAATATTTAAACCAAGTTGAAACCTTTAAGAAGGAAATGCAAACGTTGAATTGAAAACTCTTCCGTAATTAATAAGTAGTACAATACAAGTGAACCATTGTCCGACGTTGAAGAGCTTATTGTAGTTGTCGTAAGAGTGGGAAGAGAGAGCAGAGTGTGACTACCGCAGTGACCACAATAATACGCACGCAAAATGTCGACGAGACATGGGCTACAAAAGCGTTGACATTTAAACAGGCTGACATAGTGAACATGCGAATTTGTGTGAAACAGAATAAAAAGAAAGCAGAAAAAGGCGAGCTAAGTAATATTTTATTGAAGCTATAAAGCTTTCGGCAGAATCAGCCCGCCAATACGTCAGCTGCGTCACGTACGTCAATTTTAGAGCAATTTCTACTTTGACGTATCCGTCTTATCTGGCGTTACGCATACAAACATCCGCAGTCTACTTTGCTGTCAGTTATTTCGACGTACGTGACGTACGTCACGGATTGATTCTGCTGAACGCTTAAAATATTTTGACACTCACACCAATGCACGTATAGCGGCAGTATTGAAAGAGATTATTTATTGCTACAGTGGATCTCAAACTATTCTCGAAAAGGTTTAGTTGCAGTTATAAGCAGTCTTCACCCTCCTTTTCTTCTTGATCTTGTGGTTGGAATCATGAGGAGGGGCAACCGAGTAATATTTTATTGAGGTTATATTATTTAAAGTTACTCTTTATAGGCAGTGACTCCTAAACTGTTCTAAATTATTTAGAAGCAGTGTGAAAAGCAATGCTTTTGAAAGGTCTGTAAGGTATTCGCGTTTAGAGCTCAATAATCTGTAAACCCAAGCGTGCAACCTACACGAGAACAAGGGAGACTGTGTCCCCAATATAAATTTGCTCAGCAGAAAAAGTTGGCTTTATCTCGCTCTCTTGAGATTCTCATCATAAAAAACTTCATCCCACACAGTCCCATTGGAAGCCACTGGCCCTTAACCTTTACTGAAACGAATACGTTTGACTTCGGTAATAATTAAAAATCACTGAGAAATATTACGCAATACCAAAAATACAAAATAAAGCCATCGCCAGCTTGTTGTGTACTTTGTTCAACCTTTCTTCTTTAGCCCCAAACGAATCGGTCTTGCGAGCTCGTTATTGCACTGTCAATAAATTATTGCTGTAGCTGTTCTTACAGCGTTATTAATCCGCCAGTGGAAGGTTTATGCTGTAAATGTCATTGGTGGTTTGTACATACAGGGTGTGGATATAAGTTAGGAAACAGCTGCTCACGAGTTGACGTGAAATTGGAGGTTAAACTCATACGTTTTCGACAACTTTTCAAATTAGAAAGATAACTTGTCGTCGTGCAAGTGGGCATAAGTCAGTTATGCGATAGGGTTATCGAAATAAGGGATACTTTAATTTTGATGGAGATTTTTTCATGCATAATATCTTAAAATGCTAGTCCAGTAAATTTAATTTATGTTGCATAATAATTTCTTTGTCTGGTGCTTAAGTTCGCCCCCAGGAAGAAAACTGCAGAAGTCCCTATGGTACCTTTTGTGCTAAAAAAGTTATTCGGGAAAAAATTCGAGAAAAATTTATTTCATTTCACTTCCCTTTTTCTTTCCTTTTCTTTTATTTTCCTTTCTTCTCTTTTCTTTTATTTAATTTCTTTATTTTTTCTTTTCTTTTATTTAATTTTTTTGTTTTTTCTTTTTTCCCCTTATTTTTTTCCTTTG
Source organism: Campiglossa producta (assembly GCA_964058755.1). Taxonomy (NCBI): domain Eukaryota; kingdom Metazoa; phylum Arthropoda; class Insecta; order Diptera; family Tephritidae; genus Campiglossa; species Campiglossa producta. The sequence goes on along the minus strand of CAXKVI010000002.1, from coordinate 145,066,180 downwards.
TTTAATCTAATTTTTTTAATATATTTTATTTTATTTTTATTTATTTTATTTTATTTTATTTTATTTTATTTTATTTTATTTTATTTTATTTTATTTTATTTTATTTTATTTTATTTTATTTTATTTTATTTTATTTTATTTTATTTTATTTTATTTTATTTTATTTTATTTTATTTTATTTTAATTTATTTTATTTTATTTCTTTTATTTTATTTTTTTTTTTTTTTCTTTATTGTATTTTATTGTGTTTTATTTTATTTAACTTTTCAATTTTTTTTTAATATTTGTATATTTTCTTTTATTTATTTATTTTTTTTTTTTTTTTTCATTTTCTTTATTTTTTTATATTTTATTTTATTTTATGTTTTTTATTGTTTTAATTTTTTCTTTTTATTTTTTTAAACTTTTTTTATTTTCTTTTATTTTTTTTCTTTTCTTTTATTTTTTTTTGCTTTTGTTGTTTTATTTTTTTCTACATTTTTAATATTTTACTAGCTGAACCCGCAGACTTCGTTCTGCACAAAATTGATTTTTGTTGAATTCATTTCCATAATTCACGATTATACCTATATTTTCTTTATTCGAAAAAATGATTTTGTGTGGTGCCACTTCCCCTTTTCCTATAACTCGAACATTTCTTGTGAAAATGGCATTTATATCGTATATCTCCATGCCAATTCCCAGGTATCTGCGATACAAATTTGCAGAAATATGCAGCCTTAAAGATTAACCCCTATATTCATAAAAAATAAAATTGGTTTATAAAGCTAAAAATGACATTTTCATACAAATTTCGATAAATAAGAGCTTATTCAACCTTTTATATTTTTTATGAATAAGGGGGTAAGATATATTGAAGGAGGCACGCCTTTCTTCAATAGCTCCCATATTTTTTGTATGGTATTGATGTCGTTCGCCTTCATTCCAAATATAATGGCCTCACCTTTACCCGATAAGTAAAGAAATATTCAGCCTCAAATTTAAAGTTTGCAGTTGGGGTGCGATAATTCCCACTTTTTTTCTGAAAATTGTATTAATATCGCTTTCATCATTGGCAAATTTCAAGTTCCTGCCATGAACACTTTCGAGTTCCTTCGAAAAAAATTAAGTATGCATTGGTGCCAATAACTCGATCTTCAACAGGGAAGGTTCAAGAAAGAACTTTTACAGAGTAGCCGTAGCTACCTCAGAAAACAGTTGTCGTATGTAGAAAATTTTGATTCCCAGGAGACGCTTTTGAATTTTTAAAATACAAAAAACCTCAATTGTATGGCATACGACCAAATCTGAGAAGAAAGTACTTTTTATAGAATAGAAATCGGTTCTGCCGTTTAGACAGAGACCGCGGTCATACGAGTACATTTCATTTATATATATATAGATTAAGATTATTAAGATTATACACAGAGCAAAAAGTACCTGATAAAATAGACCAAAAGTGATAAGATATCTGTATGGATTTTTTTTCAGAAAATGTGCTCATATATTTGTAGAGAAAATCTTATTAATGTTTTCATAGGAAAATCACATATTATTTCAAATTAAAAAAAAATTATATTGCCTTCGCTGAGAGTCGAACTTACAATTTTTGGAATGCCAAACCAAGCTGTTTACCATCAGGCCATCGTGTACTTATGCTTGCCAGCGTCTAATGATACTGATATCTGTATAGTTTCTCAGATGATATGTTTCATATATTTGTAGAGAAAAACTTATTAATGTTTTCAAAGAGAAGTCTTCGAAAATTAAGAAGTTTTCTGTCTTTTACTTTTTTTCCACATTTCTACGGAAATCTTGACAGGAAATTACAATTTGTTCTTCCAAATAACGCAAACAAAAAGAAATCGCAAAAAAATAAGAAGAAATGCACTTAATTTTCCTCATAAAACTATAGAGATTTCCGTATAGTTTTTTTCTTCGTTTCAACCGTTTCGACTACACCTTTGCCCAAAAACTGTTCATGAAGACAATCTTTTTAATTGTATTAGGCACTTTTGGCTCTGTGTACATTTCTCACACTGTAGTTATGTACATCTACATTTTTTTTAGTCCCCAATAATTATTATTTGAAGCATCAGAACTGTGATCATTAGTGTTGGCACACCCAGTACCTTCATATATGTATTCATAAGTTTATAAGTCTTTGTAAGAAGTACTTAAGCTTGTATGAATGGATCGGGTCAACGATATGTTTTTCACTTATATATTGGCCTTAAGCGTAGTAAGTATTGCCAATGGCGGCGCAGCATCATCCTTTGTGGTTAAACGTGTTGAGAGCGAAAAGAAATATGAGTTGGCAAATAAATGGTAGCTGACGATGATGACGACGAGTCAGTGGCATTACAAGAAATTGCTTATATTAACATTATACGGTTTCAGGAAAATAAAACAGCTGATACCAAGGGGGACTTGAAACGGAGCTACTTTATTCCTACTCATAGTGGGAAACGCGCACTTGACGATGAATTCTACAAAGAAACTTTCTTAGCATCAGGGGGATATTTCCAAAGTGTGATGGAGTTATATTTTTAACTCAAGGCCATTCAACAGTTCTCTTAAAATGCAAGTGCTCGACAACCAGACGAAAAGTTCGAAACTGTTTGAAATTCATTTTTTTGCGAGCCGGTCTAATGCACGTATGGATTTGTTTAATATGCATGTATAAGTGCTGGTTAAGTGAAGATTTTAACGATGACTTGGAATTGCTGTTCTCGAAACAATTGTTGTTATTATTTGTTTTTGTTTTTGTTTTGGTTATGCGTTAAGGAGCGCGTGACTGGGCACGACAAAGTGATTGCACTCAAAATTAATTAAAAGCGAAAACTTATTTCTTCTTTTATGCCAACACGTACGCACAGACACAAACACATACATACATATTTATTTATTATTCTCTGGAAAATAATATGTTCCAGTATTTTTTTTATGTTTGTATATAAATATTTTTAAGGATAAATGCTGGTTAAGGATAAAATTGTTTTTTTGCTTGCGTGATGAAATTTAAATACTTTATGATGCATGTTACAGAGCACTTACACACACATGCTTATATGCGCTCATAAAATGTGTTTTAATTTTAAGAGACAATTCAGTGTTCTCTACATAAGGTGCAGTCAGGTTACTACACCAAAGACAAAGGAATATTGACAGTTTGTTTGACAAAATAAAGTAAAATTTTGATTGCAAACAATTTATTTAACGATAACGGCCAAAATATGAATCATCATTTAAGAGACTTTGATATCTATCGACTGAAATATACAGCTATGGTCAGAGCTTTAGCGCACTTTCCATTGTACTGAAAAATAGTACAGTAACTCTTAAGATTTAACGAATCGCACATAAATTTTTGAGCACAACAAAATTTCCTGGTAGAAAATACTGGTCGATTTGACAAAAAAGAAACTTTTTTAATCAGGGACCAATCAAGGGCAAAATTTCAAGAATTTTGGTATGTTTTCGAGAAAAATGGTATACAATGCCATCAGAGATGTGAGTTCGGATCCATATATTGTTATTTGTAAAAAAGTTAAGGTTTTAAAAAAAAAAACTATGCCGTTTCTTCCACACACCTTCGGTATTTACTATTTATATAATAATTTACCCCCTTATTCATAAAAAATATAAAAGGTTTATAAAGCCCTTATTAATCGAAATTTGAATGAAAATGTGATTTTAAAAAGTTTAAGAAACCAATTTTACTTTTTATGAATATGGGGGTAGATTTTTTTGTATATTTTTTTTGTTTTTTTTTTTGAAAAATTAGTTTAATTGTGATTTTACTTTTTTGGAATTTTTTGTTTTTGTTTTTAAAAGAGTTTAATTGTTCATTTTTGGTGGATCGATTTCAAAATAGATGTTAAATACGTGTACAGTGCACTTCGTTAAGTTATTAGCAACAAATATTGCCTTACAACGAACAAAAGACGCACATAGAGCTTCGTTCGTTTCCTGCTAATTATGAATAATTATTCCTGAAAAAGCGCTTTTTGAACAAAAATGGCAGCGAATCCAGCAGCTTTTTGACATTTAATTGGGAGAGAGAGCTGCAATTCGCTGCAAGTTGCTGCTGGGATTTTTTCATCCAGAAGAAAATAGCAAGCATGAACAGCTGATCTTGACATAACAAAACAACAACAAAAAATTCAAATGCTTTAAGCGTATTTCTCTTTATTTCCTTTAATTTTAACATCGCATGCAACAATTTGCGGCAAATGAAGACCCAAGTATAAATGTCTTTGACCTCTTAACTTTAAAATATTTCTTCTTCCGCCTTTCGGTTCAGTCATCCGACAGACTCTTCTAATTGTCTAATTGCTTAGTCGCTCAAATTGTTTGCGCTGCATTCCCGCTTCCGTCTACCAGCGGCTTTAATGCCGCAAGCAATGCTGAACTCTATAGTATTTCCTTATTTTTATTTATTTCACATCTTCCATTGTGTCATCAGCTTTGATTAATTGCCACTTGAGCTCGCGCTACCGCACCAAATGCAGATTCCACACGCTTTCCATACCCGCAAGGAACAATAAAAATTCTTTCGCAGGAAATCGACCACAAGGTGGCTTTACGTTTAAGCTTCCAGCAAAGTGTCTTCTCACCATTTTCGCCTGCATTTGTACACCACACACATTTTGGCGGTTTACCGTTGGAATTTGAGTTATTCCGCGTCATGTCATTTGAACTCTTCTCCTTTCACCTCTAGCTGTGCGCGCCGTCTCCATTTTCTTTTTAGTCTCTAAGCATTTGGTACGTTTCGTGTGCGCCATCCGGCTGCCAATTCACGGCTCAGCTTTGACCACAGTAAGCTCAACATAATCTTTCCAGCTCCCAACCACAATCCGCTTTTGTACTATTCACTTAAGGCGGAGAAACTGTCTCAACAACATTCTCGACCTCAACGCTGTTTAGCTCCTTTTTAGCGACGTTAACTTTTTGTTAGCCCGTTAAGTTAAATGCTTTGAGATCCTCTTTTGTTTGCGTTTTCTTTTGAATGCATTCGGTACATTGGCATTGCAGTTGAATTGCGGTATGATTTGCGTTTTCTTCTTATATTTTCCGTTGTCCAGTTAGAATGAATTGTTGTTGTATTCTTCATTACGTTTTCCTTCCCTTTGAACATATAGTCCGGGCGGCAGTTATCAGATTAGGTTAATCAAAGCTGAAACTTTGTCTACATTTTATCCCAGATATCCCAAGTAAGAGAGCTTACACTATTTCAGAAAACCTGTATACAAAATTTCGCATACCTATATGTATACACTAAAATAAATAAATACATATAATAAGACTAGGTGGCAACCCCGAATGGTGGTCTCACTTAAAAATATTTTGGTTGAAATACCTATGGTTTGATACCCATATTGGAGTATATGATTTTACTTTTTATCCAAATTCACATAGGTGGTAACCTCGTAAAATATGCTACTTAGTTTTGCATAAGTGGCATTTCTGTATGACATCCTGAGTGGCATCACTTAGGTGAAAATGGTGTTAATACAAAAGATTTTTTATAAAATGATTAGGTGGCAACATTGGGTCGTAGCCCAAACTAGAAATATTTTTTTTAAATACGTCTTAAAATACCCTGCATTTGATACCTCATATAAAAAGAATTCAGACAGGTAGCAACTCTGTAAATCATTCTAAGTGGCAGCACTTAGTGCAAAGCTTAGTTTGTAGCAGATACATATCTAAACCAAATGGGTCAAATCGTGTTCGTGATAACTTCGTATATACAAAAGAGTAAATATAATAGGATTAGGTGACAACCCTTCCTAAAATTATTTTTGTTGAAATACGACATAAAATACCTTGCGTATCCACTTTTGTTCTAGGTCCACTGCAAAATTACCTAATTTGAAGGTATTGCTGTCTCTCTTCCTCTAATAACGAGTTCAGAAAAAACAACAGGGTAGCACTTTTTCTAGAAAGAATTTAGCTTTGGTCACCAAAAGTTGCTCCTGTCTCCCGGACTATTTCTCAGCTTTTTGACTTAAAGTTCTTTCAAGCCATACAACTTTTTAGATTCATTTTGCGAAATGCTTTTTCTTCTTTGCTCATTTCTTGCTCCAAAGCAAGTGGTTTTCAAACTAAATGCGCCCATTACAACGAAAAAGGTCAACTCATTCGTAATATTAGTGTATTAAATAAATATTACCTTTTTCAAAATGAGAAGATAATTCTTTTTATATTTTTGCTTAACAAATATGGCCCAGCTACTTCATTGATACCCCAGAAGGATATTGCAGCTATGCAAGGATCTGCAGGAGCTCGAAAAAGGGGCAGTAAACGAGGCGAGAACTCGTTCGCCTTCTCGCAAATTCTCAAGGCTGAGAAAATTTTTTGATAGAAAACACTTTAAAAAACACTTGATAAAAATAGACAAGATGATTTAGACATCCACATAAGTTCTGTACTACCTGTTGAAATCAATCAAACTTAAAGACAGAACCATAGATAAGTCGGTGGTAGCTACACGGCTCCACAGAAATACTTTCATATCGTGAACTTAGTACATCTTTGCCGTGAAGTACAAGCGAAATTTAACTGCTATTTCACGTTAACACGAAGTAATTGGCTTAAGACGTATGGCTCGATGAAATTCCACAAATATTTTGACGTACGCTAAAACTATATTTGTGCCAAAATTAGCATTAAAGTTATTCACTGCGTTAAATATTGATTTTTATCACTACAACCAGCTTTGCTTCAAAATATTTACATACCTACCTTCCAACTCGCATGATTTGTATCTCATACCAAACATAAGAACGTGCTTTCCCTTTCCTTTTAAAGATTTTTCAATCATTGTAATGCATCGTACATATGTACTCACCTTTATGTTGACACAAACAGGGTGTGCCATAAGTATCGAGAAAGCTATTGAAAACAATATAAATAACTAGGTGAGCCGGCAGACGTTGTCCTGCCAAAATTTATTTTCCTTTACCTCAATCCTCAGGATTTACCATCCATCACTTTCTGACGGACAATATGAAAAAACTGATGGGTGCTGTCATTCATGTTTTAATTTAAAAAAGGTTGCCGGAGTCCTATTTGGGCCGGATTATGATATTTTAAAACTTGAATGAAAAAAATCGGACCAGTTCTCTCGACATAGAATATATTTTTCCCGCCAGATGGCGCAAAATCCGTATTTATGGACCTATCTTACTCATATTATGATTACAATCAAAAAGTCTATCATAAAAAATTAACCCGCTAGCTGGCGCTATAGTCGAGATATTTAGAAACTTCGTATTTAAGGTCCGTTTTTGCTACTTTTCACCACGTGTGTTTGTTATGTTAGAAAAAGTTTTCCCGCTAGGTGACGCTGGATTCGAGATATACAACAAAAACCGTATTAGTGGTCCGTCTAATTTCACCGATATATTTCTAGATGTCTAACTAAGGCCCGGCTTTTCAGTGCAGGTTTGGACCACAGAAAAGTTGTCTAGGAGTTTACCCTATACAAATTGGCAGCTTAAACTAAGTTTAAACTCGCACTGAAGTTTAAGCTTACACTGAAAACCGCCCCTACGATGTCTAGCTTACATCTGTTTATATATCACACCCTCATTTCGTGCCACATCAGAAAATTTGCTGCTTAATTCAAAGTATCCACGAAAGCAAGTTGTTGAACATATCTTTGAGATTTTCGCATAAAACAACACACACATACATATGCAAACACGTTTTCACAATTTTCACACTAATTCATACGATGTTTGCTAACAACAACAGCAACAAGAACAAAGCCGATTTAGTAGCAGAATTATGCTTTGACAACAATTTCACTTACATACATATATATTTGCATAGGTATTGCCGGGTATGAGAGGGCAAAAAAATACCCTATAGATAAAATTTGTACTGATCCCATACTAGTTAAAATTGTAGATAGCAACCCTTTCTAAATTGAATGAATTTTAAAAAAAGAGTTTCTTTCTTTCCTAAACCAAGTTCTGCAAATTTTTTTTTTTTTAATCTTCACATTTTTTCTTCATATTTTTTAAAATTTATTTTCTCAAAGTTTCGGACTCTTTTTTAAATTAAAACACCCTTATTCATAAAAAATAAAATAGGTTTATAAAGCTTTTTAAAAAGACATTTCCATACAAATTTTGAATTATAGCAACTTATAAAACCTTTTATATTTTTTAAGGAAAGTCTTTAGCACTTTCGAGGAGAATACTTAAGGAAAATAAAAATGTTCGAAATTTTTTTTCAAAGTTTCTACTTTTGGAAAATTTTTAATTTCTCAAAATCTTAAAATTATAATTAGCCGTCAATTTATTTTGTATTAACCCTCTGAGGTACCTAAAGATATACTAAAATCTCCACAAACAAAATTTATTTTCGAAATTCGAACTATTTCCAATGAACTTTAAATTTAATTCAATTAAAAATTCTTGGTACATGGAAATTTTCTACAAATAGGTCTGAGCATTTATTCTCTAAGAGTAACAGTTCTGAGATATCGCACTTGTAAAATTAGCTCTGCAAATTATATGAAAAAATATGCCACGTATAAACTTTTCAGGATTTGTCTCGAAAACTTTAGTTTGCGTAGAAAAATTTTCTTTCACCGTTTATTCGTTACGAAGTTTCCCATGGACAATGAAAATATTTCGTTTAAGGAGAAATGTTAGGACCATATTTGTAGAGAATTTCCCGGCCTACAACTTGGTCTCAGGTAATTTTTCGTAAAAACTTACCGTATTCGAGAAAACCTAAAATTTGTACCTTTGTCCCCAAATAACTTTTTAAACACAAATGGGATCGATGGGGACTTTTGAAGATTTCTTTCTGCCGGCGTACCTAGGCTCTCTACCAAAATTTGGCTCTGTGGGAAATATCGGACTAGAAATTCTCTTCTCTTTAGAGTTATGTATTTATTTCACTGCAGGGTATACTTTTACATTTATTCATTTCATATGTAGGTGTGCGCGACCTAGAAATTGCCAGCAATCAACAAATTGCTTCGTTTTCCAAGTTTTGTTGTTATTACACGGCAATGAGCGTGAAAGTTCTGCGATTCTGTCATGTGTATTTTTTGAACGCAGGCTATATTTTCAAAGAAAGAAAGTGGAAGACCTCGATTGCACAGAAAAATTTTGACATATCATCTTTAAAAATCGGATGTAAAATAAAAAAGTTACAATAAAGACACCATTTGGCTGTTTTTGCAAGGATCAAAAAACAAAAAAATTCCCGTAATCCTCTCAACATAACCTCAAATTTAGGGGCGGACTTTTGTAACTTTTTTTTTTTTATGGGGCCCGACACGGTCTAATGCCATCGTATACTTATGCTTTCCGGCGTCTAATTTCAGCTTTGTTCTATAACAGTAATGACAGTATCTTCACTGTTGGATTAACTGCAGGAATTTGTTCTTTCAACACAAAATTTAAATTTAATTAGATGATGCAATAAATTAAAAAAAAAAAATCATTGTTGAAATAACTAGAGGATGTTGTTGTTTCAACACAAAATTTTGCTTGATCAACAAAAATACTGTGAGTTTTGCAAAATTTTAGTTATTTAAAGATTTTCAGATCTATGACTGTTCAATCCACAACTGAATGCAGTTACTTCAACAGAAAATTCCGTTCAAATGACCAAAATTTGATCAATTTAACTGAATTTGGTAAGCTTCAGAATAAAAATACAATATTGTTGATTTTATCTGTGTCAGATGGGAAAACAAGTAAAGGGCGAAATGGTCTCCGTCAGGGTTTCCAACTCGCCTCAGTTATCGTGGAGAAAAATGGCAATTAATTATGATGACAACTTCATTCATGATTATAAAGTAACAGCTCTGGCTTTGCATGTCAAGAAAAAAATCCTTTAAAAAAAATACATACATTAATGAATAAATGCTAGGCAACTCCATCTCTATGGTTGTCCGTTTTGAAAAGCTGTAAGTTTCATTGTAGTTTTCTAACTCCTGCATGACATCTAGCTTATACTAAGGCCCAATTTCACAGTGCAAGGTTAACTTACGTTCCACAGATTTTCAATTTTCATTTTCAGTTAACCAAAAGTTAACTGCTCAACGTTGGTGGTTTAACCTCTGGTCAGATATCAGAAGGCCGTCTACCAGCACTTTATATAGAAAAAGTCCGTTAAATAACCTAAATAAATTGCAAATCCATAGTTAAATGTGGAACTTAAGTTAACCTGCCACTGTGAAATTGGGCCTAAGAAGCACAAATTTCCAAAAACTAAAACTAGTTTATCTAATCAAGAATACACGCTTGTGCCGTCACATCTGACATCCGGAAATCCCAATGACTTCCTAAATCTTTTGATACACGTTGTTAAAACGGTTGTCACTCGGCTGTCGAACTTATCGATAAAATGTCCATCTGTCATATAGTTAAACTCGAATTTTTATATTTGTATTGTTATCAGCAAATAAAACGCACGAGGTGCTGTTGTTGTTTTGACAATTTTTGCACAGAACGAGTAATAGATCTCTGTAACTTTTCGCTGGCAAAAATTTCCAAAAACAAAATTACACATGCATCCTTACAAACACTTTATTATAATCTCCCTTACCCTAAAGTTATTTGGTTTTCTTATTTGTGAATGTCCTGCACGAGCAAAATATGTTTGCCACATTAAGATTCGTAAATATTTGTTTCTTTTGTTGTTATTGTTATTGGTGTTTTTTCAAACAACAAGTTGCCAGAATATGTATGCATGTGAGTACATATGTTCATATATTGAACTCGCATATCCCACCCATCAACCGCTAGACTAAACCTTTACGATGCGCATATCCTGCATATGCTATCAGAGATGAAACTGACATATGTATGTAGCCTGAAAAAAATCGTGCGATTGATTTCTAAAGAGAGTTGTCCACGATTAACACCTTTCGTCCGCAGTGGCCTTTAATTGATAGCCGCTAGTCGACCGTTCGGTGCGACAGTACTTTTTCATTTAAAAGAGTTTCCCTTCGTTTTCGTCATAGATCCTTCCTCCATTCCCTTGCCTTCCCAAGCTCGACTCTCGCTCCGTTTCTCTATCATCCCTTTCTTTTTCGGCATCACTCACACTTTCTTCCTTTTACTAACTTCTACTCTCATCTCTGTCATATATAAACAAATTTATAATCCACTTGATAAAGTCGCAGAGATATACCGTAATTTTTTATCTATTACTTGAAAGCGGCCTGACTCCGCCTACTTTTCTAAAATTGTTTACGATTTAAATTAAAGCACACGTATTACCCAAATGAAATTAACATGAAACTAATAGATTGCGAGTTCACAGGGAAGTCGACGACCTGGTACACCAGCGAAACCTAGGTGGATAAATAACTAGGTAGTAGACGTACGACACACGTGGAAGTCGGTGGTCGAGGCCCTACGCTCCTATAAGAGTTAAGGAAAATTATGATGATGAGATATTTCCGAATTTCAACTTTATCTTACCTGTAGGCGAGTTAACGCCCACTTTGGTTAACAAATCGTTGAAAAGCTATTGTGTGTTTTCTAGTGAAACAATATTCAGATAACTACATAATTAAATCGAAATCGGTTCAGTGGTTTCGTATCTGGTTCAAACAAAAATACTAGAGAACAAAATTTTTACTTATCTGCGGACCGGTTTTTTTTTATTTTCGAAACAGAAAAATTTAAATATATGTTAGCTGCACTTGTCCGTTAGTAATGCATGAGTTTGTCAATGTCATGCTGCACACGACACCACCAATAAAAACAAAAACAAAAAAAAAATCAGAAAAAGAAAGCTACAACTACTACAAGTATGTCAACAGCAATAACTCAAGCTGTTACTTTGTGAATGGAAAAAAGTCGTTTTCGCTAACGGTATAAAACTTTACATATACAGGGATCTACGAATATGTTAAAATGCAGCGAATGCCTCTCACATGATTTTCTTATATGTATATACAAAACTTAAGAGGGTTTTTTGTAAAGAATTGGCAGCAAAGTTACTGAACGAATATATGCCAAACTTTTAGATACGTCCTCTCTACATAGAATATATTTTTACAGCTAGGTGGCGCTGCGGTCGCTACATATACAAAATTCGTATGTATGGTCTGGTTTTATTCACCTTGTGAATGGATATAACATTTCACCAGTACATCGTGACAACATACTTTTAGGATAACCATCTTAAAATCGTCCTACTTGCCTACTTCATTAAAGCTTGCATAATTTTAGGCAGATTCAAATAAAACATATTTCAATCAAAACAAAATTTTCATATCTAATTCGATATTGTTTGTACATATGTATATATTTTGCATTATGTGGTTAACCAACAAAATTTTTTGTGTTTATTAATTTGCGGCTTTTAATTATTATTGTGTTTGCGCCTGAAAGCGCACAACACACTACAAACGCCGGAATATATGCATCAATTATCACAAGTTTTATTATTTACATAGCTAAGTACTGGTTGGTTTTGTTGTTGTTTGGAGTTTGTGGTTATCGTTATGGTATGCTCTCGCACACCTTGTCGCCGCAGGAATCGAATTTCAAATGTTTTTGCTAATTTAAATGTAAAATTGTCCAACTGATGCCATTTGGTGTAAGCGGCCATGCTGTATGTAGTCTGTAAGAGGGCCCAGGCAATTACCGTACCATACCATTACCATACCGAATTTGCAACAACTGTTCCTTCTAAAGCATTCTCTACCGCCAGATGATAATATTTAAGTACTTCTTTAACGAATGCCCGCATATTGAAGAAACATTCAACCTTGAAACACTTTAAAATTGGGGCAAATATAGATTGATTAGAGCTTTCTCGATTTCTTGGTAAATCAACAAAACAATTTCAAATAAAATAGTACGAACCTCGCGAAAGTTAAACTAACTCGATAACTAACGGTGGCACATACCACATAAGCGTCCTATATGAGTCAATCAAACATTCAGCGGACATAGTTTCGTAGTATATGAACTTGTGACCAAATATTTTTATCTAAACAATTATTTTCTAGAAATAAATCGAAATTTCAAGTACACTTTGAAAATACTGAGTTGAAAGTAAACACAAAAGACTTAAAGTGCATACTAAGAATAAAATAAGCGGAAAAAGATATTGCATGAATTGGACGAAGTATAAAACTAAGAAAGAAGATTTAAGTGAAAACACCGTACCCTTATGCGGCAAAAGTTCACAATTGTTTAGCGAGTTTCTTACGCTATTTATTTATGTATTTAAGTTTGTACTTGTAGTTTTATGCGATTGCTTTTTATTCTATGGAGTTACTAAGAGGGGAGGGGACCAACAAAAGTTCGTTTCTTACTATTTGTTGATAGATACAAATTTCAAACTGTCTAGAAATCCAACGGAGAATCACTTTTGCCAAGAAGTGCTACTTCGGACGCAGTGAGCAATTGAGAAGTAAAGTCATCTCTCGAAGAACAAAAGTCCTGATGTATGGTTCGGTCTCATGGACAGTGTTGAGAGAAGATGAGCTGGTCCTTGAAGTATTTGAGAGAAAATTTTCCCGGAAGATGACAATGGTCCTGCGAATTTAAGCCCAGAAGGTTTTCCTATTATCAGGTGCGATGAACTACGGTAGATATTACATCCATCGAAAATGGCCGAAACCGCCTACCAACCACGCCCACTTGAAAGTAGTAGTTTTTGGAAAGAACGTAGAAATATAAAACATTCTATATCTATTAAGGAAAATCTCTCGGTATTTTATCGCCAAGATGAGATTGTCGCTATATCCTGGAAGTTGTATATATATTATAAATGGGCGAGACCACGCCTTTTTTACTTATATAAGTCTGTTAAAAATCTATGAAAGCCAGAACTCAAAATTAAATTTGTCCAGACGGTGATATTTCGAAAGAATTTCTGTTAAAAATTGGTCAAATCTTTCAAGAACCACGCCCAGTATTCTGTGATCGGTAGAGCGTTCAAGTTAGCCTAAAGCATCTATCTCAACAGAAAGTACTCAGCTTATCCTCCTCAAAGAAAAGAAATTAAGAACGGATCGTTATGAAACCTGGTTATCATTTAAAATTTGCTAAATCGCCTATCGACCAGAGGTCCTAGAAAAGAGGTCCGCACCTAATAATAGTTTTCTGGTCCCTTCTCGTTTAGTATTTTCGAACTTTTCTTACTATCCCCATCTATCGTACGCGCATACTTTGAAGGACTTTACTATGATATTATTTTTGCAACAAAAGTTTCTTCCTTTATTTGTCTAGAGTTTTTTCCCGCTAAAGTGTTGGCCGTTGTATTCGCTAGTTTATTGTTATTGCACGTTCGGTTGGGTTTGGTGAGAACAGATTTCGCTTAAGTTTTACCATATTTTTTGTTGTTTTTAGATGTTAGAGAAAAAATGTTGGACAAGTGCAAACATATGCGGCTCTGCATGACCACAACAACAGCAAACTAGCTACAGACTATGATTTAAGTTAGACCAAGATCCCAGGGCCACCAGACGTCACTTATTTTCTGATGCTTGAAACCAATACTGCTGGATAGTCCTCCCCGAATCTAGAACGAATGTGAAAATTTCAAAGCAGTACCTAGGTCTCGGGCTTAGACTGGAGCCTAGACCCTGGTACGGGTCTAACAACACTTCATACTGATGTGGGGTGGTAATCTATGAAAAATATGTGAAAATCATCCATCAGAAAATAAGTGAAGTTAGTAGGGTCATTTTTTTGGCGACTTTGACCCAATATTTCTAGGTCCGAGACCTAGGTACAGCTTTGAAATTTTCACATTCATTCTAGATTCGGGAGACTCCAGCAGTATTGGTTTCATCCATCAGAAAATAAGTGATGTCTGGCGGCCCTGGGATCTCGCTCTAAGAGTACGAGTCTGAAAAGTACGGATTCTACAAGTGCCTGGAGTAGTTGTTTTTGTAATGACAAAATGCCTCTCGGAGAGAGTTGCATAGAGGTAGCCGGCGATCGGCTTGACCTCGATGTCACTATACAGGGTCACCTCTGGTCCAACCCTTTTGATACTGCTCGTTTCCTAGGACTTCCGCTAGAAGAGCTTGATGAATATCTTTGGAATGATCATGGACTCTAGGCAGGGTGACGCACTGCTATCAACAACAACCTCCACAACACCAAGAAGTACTTAGGAAGCTACTGGGGCTTTCCAAGGGCCCGTGATAATATTACAGAAATTTTTACGACCGGGACAGGGATCTTATGTCTGTTATCTACATATGTATAGGTATATATAAAATTGTAGGGTTTTTTTCTGTAACGAATTGGCTCAAAAACTATTGAACCGATTTTCACCGAATTTGGATAAGTCCTCTCAACATAGGATATATTTTTCCCGCTAGATGGCGGTGCAGTCGCTATATTTACAAAACCCCTATTTATGGTCCGACTTTATATATATTTGGCACGTATGTTGGAAATAGAATCCAAAACTTTTTTGCAAGAAAAATCCCGATAGTTTATTCCTTGGATACGTCATCTAGACAATTGTGGGGGTTTTTGCAACGAGTTGGCTCAAAAGTAACTAAACTGATTAAACAGTTTATTTTTTAGATAAAGGCAGAATTAATCTTCCTTATCGCTTCAACCAAACTTATGGAAATCAATGTAATCATAACGCTTACGCGTTTACATTGATTTCCAAAGGGTGGTTGAAACAGCTGATTAGCGTTATGGGTATGGCTTAAGCGATAAGAAAGATTAATTCTACCTTTTTACCGAAAGATGTCGCTGGAGTCGCTATATTTACAAAACCCATATTTATAGTACTAGTTTACTCATATCAACTCTTTAACCCGCTAGGTGGCGGTGACGTCGAGGTGTTCAAAAATGCAGTATTAGGTCCGGTTATGTTAGTTTTGCCAGACAAAGTGTCTTCCTTTGATACTTCTCCACAGTTGCTCAGAATGTGCGAACGAGGACATATGAGCCAGGATTGAATGTAGAAACGAAGCAAAACTGGTTGATAAGCGGCAAAAACACCTCTTTACACAACTGGTTACAAAAATCTGAGCTCTTTTATGAGTGTATTGCGATCAGCTGGATAAGCCTTTGAAATCTTAATAACAATTCCAAGTATAATTTTTTTACTACGAAAAATCAATAAAGAGTGGAAAGCCAAGTAGTTGAGAAAATAAATACTAAAAGGGTCGGCAAATTTATTGTGCCAAATAAAATGTATATAAATGAAGAAACTTTCTGTTTGACGTGCTCAAGAAGCAATTGGGGTAAACCTCTGGTCGGACTATGAGTAAAACAAAAAACTCTTATATAATTTATCATCAGCTTACAGCAACTGCAAACAAATAAATAAAGTGCGATATCGCTTGAGAAACGAAAAGTAAAGCAAAGCTAGAAAATATGAACTTTTGGTCAAAATCAACAACTGTCTGTGGAGTGCTATACAATCTTATGGTGGCGCGACGCACATTTCATGGATTTTCTTTAATGCTACTAAACAAAATGATTGATTGAATGAAATCTTATTCATAAACTTGATGTTAGCACTTGAAAAACTGGAAGGCTTGTGCAGCAGAAATGCAAAGTGGATAGATGTTTCTTAATGAAAAATAATTTATTATTTAAATATGGGGCTAAGTTAGTTGAATACCCCTCTAGTGGATGTCGTATCTTCTTCTTCGTCTCTCACTCTTTTCTAAGGACTCTCCCAAAATATTTCGAAAAAATATTAAGATTTAGTGGAGCCGCGCTAAACATATCCTTTTTTATGTATAAAAGGAGTATGAAAAAATATATTTTAATAATAATCACCTAAGATGATGAAGCTGCTGGAGTACAAAAGGTCATAAACTAGCTGGTGCCCGCGACTTCGTATGCGTATAATTTCTCTTTTTTTTGCAGCTGGGTTAGCAAAGAATAAACTCCAACAAAAAGACTGGAGTTTAGCACTTAAGGGTACCATCCCAGCCAACATTTTCTATCGCGCTTGTGCCCATAAAGTTACTTCAAGAAGTTGAATTTGAACGCGGAAGTTATCGCTGCTTCATCTTTTCTCAT
The DNA here is from genome assembly GCA_964058755.1 of Campiglossa producta. Lineage (NCBI taxonomy): Eukaryota > Metazoa > Arthropoda > Insecta > Diptera > Tephritidae > Campiglossa > Campiglossa producta. Next base: position 145,049,189 of record CAXKVI010000002.1, on the reverse strand, counting down.
CTTCCTTCGGGAAAAACTGTTCCCCGTATACGTTACGTGCATACAGTGACTTATAAGTGTCGTCTGAGGGATAGAAAAAATGATGAAAAAAATTTGAAAATTAAAAAAAAATCCATTTTACCGGTACTCAAACCTTAACCCCTAGGTATGCCCTAGGCCGAGGCATTGCCTGATATTAACATAGAAATTCAACAGTATGTATTCAAAACACAAGCTACCGGCACTTATGCGATACTGAGTAACTAAGTAACGGAGTAACTCCCAAGTAGAAGTTCTTCTAGAAGTTATTTATGCGATATTGAAGAGAAAACGCTCTTCAAAATGCTAGCAGGGATAATGTACTAACACATTTTTGTGGAAATATTCGTCGATATCTCGAACTATCGAAATTTCGAAATATCTCCCAAACCATTTCAGATATTTCAATGAATGAAATCGCATATTATAGCACTTACTGACACCTTTCGTTTGACACCCATATTGTTCTAAGACATTTTTGGTCACCCCTGGTCCACATATTGGGCGATAACCCTAAAACCCGTTGAGATATCGCAAAAAATAATATCTTAAACTTTAAGTTGAGCGTCTAGCAATCCAACGATTCAATTACATTCAGTACTTTTAGAGTGTTACGGCCACAAACATACAGACAGACATGGTCCACATATTGAGCGATAACTCCAAAACCGGTTGAGATATCGAAAAAAGTAATATCTTAAATTTTAAGTTGAGCGTCGAGCAATCCATTCGAAAGATTTTTTCGAGACGTCATTTGTCTGTACATGGCAGATATCAACAAAAAATTGATTGGGGGAAGCATTATTAAGCAAGTAGAATCCAAATCATCCATTTAAAAAATTTTGTTGTGTCTGTCTTTCTGTCTGTCCGTATGTTTGTGGCCGTATCACTCTGAAAGTAATGAATGGAATTGGATGAAATATGCACCGAGTTAAAGGAAATTGAAAAAACTGAGGTATAGGCGGTATATTTTCAGGGCGTCCCCGAAATTTAAGGATGGGGGATACGGGGGTTGCGACCCCACGACCCCCTAAAGATTTTATAGGTCGAATTTTCGATCACAAGCGATACTAGTCAGCTTAAAAATAGCATCGGTAGAAAAAAATGTCAACAAACATTCGTTTAAAAAGTAACTAATGCGTGTGTTGGCACATTAAAAATTTAAAATCAATGATTTGATTTTTATTTTCACAAACAAAAGTACCTAACGCTTATGTATACATACATACATATGTAAATGAGAAAAAGTCGCTATTCAAAATATTTGTTAATTTTTATCTAACATTGTTCAAAGTTCACTAAGTTAAGGTTACTAATTAAAAAAGTGTTTATTTTGAGAATTATAGTTACCGTTTTTTTTTTATTGTAGGTATGCATTTATGAAAATGTGTACATTAGACTACACCAAAACCATTTTTTTTTAGAAAATTATGTTCATACTATTTTTCAGAATGTTACTTTTGAAAATAGTATTAAAAAATACGTTTTCTTCGAACGACATACAGAAAATCGAATTCCCAGTCAAGAATGGAATTTCTTGGAAAATTTTTCCTGCGGTGGTACCAAGGTACAACCAACGGCGGTACGCAGTTCTTAAGAAATTAAGTACCATTTTTAAGTACTTTTTTTGCATAAAATTCGAATAAAGCAACAAATGTTTTGCCAAGAAATATACAAATCGACGTGCCTTACGAAATTTAACACCAAAAATTTTGTGTCTGACGAAAAGTAACACTTTTATTTTGTGTCTGACGAAAACTAATAGTACATTTACACCGCACCAAATTTGGCGAATTCAAATGAACACCGTTTATAATACATTTACACTGCACCAAATGCGTCGCTTTTGGCGAAATTATTTCGAGAATGTTTGTCCGCAGAATGAATTTGTTTGCCAAATTAGACGAATTTAGTTTAATTTGACCTAATTTGATGATCAAATTCAATCTGCGGATGAACGGTCTCGAAAAAACTTGGACAAAAGTGACGCATTTGGTGCATTGTAAATGTAGCTTTACACTGGCAAATTTGCATTTGGCTTCACCTTCCCTGCTATAATCTTGTACCAGGACAAAAAGCCACCGAAAGAAAATGCATTACCGTGATGATTTAAACACCTGTAAAGTAATAATAAAAGAAGAGTCAAGAAGGCTTCTGTCTTTTCCTGGTGGAACTCGCCCATTTTCTTAAAATAAGGCGTTGAAATTGTTATTTATTGTTTATGCAAAAAATGTGCATAGTGCAAAAGTTATCACACGTCAATTGCCTATTAAGGTTCTTGCTGGGCGATTCTAAATGTGGAACGGCCGCAGGGTTGCTATTTTGAGGAACTGTGGATTGTATTGTTCGCCAATTGAGGTCAAATACAATGGAATTCCAAATTTGCAAAATGAGATTCGTATGAAAAAAAGCGCCAAAATCGTACAGCAAACTTTTAAACCAGTATTTGTTTTTGCAGGGAATGGAACGCTCTACAAAAATGAGCCTATACACTTTTTTCAATAATGTGACCATTATAAAAAATTTACTAATTTCTGAAACCCATAAAGTTTTGTTAAATGTTATGTGGTTCAAAAACAGTAAAATATTATTAAATGAATATTGAATATTTAGATAAGAAAATTTCACATTCTACAAAAAAGGTGAAATGCATTTTTTCCATTTACCAATCCATTAGAGATATTGACGGTTAAAATCGGAACATTTCAAGCGGCATGGAATGCAGTGATGTCTTTTTTCTTGAAAAGCTTTCGAAAAATAATATCGATTTAATTTTCAATATCTAATAAGGTCATTTTTGGACACAGTCTAATCATTATTTCACATCTATTATTTATTGAAATCATTTAAGCAGCTATAACCATTTATCAGTTGAGTATATAATTTGTATTTTAAATAATTTAAAACAATAATTATTAGGTTTTTTTTAAGCTAAAACATACACAAATATGTATATTAGAGCGTATAACAAAAAATACTCGGCCGTACCTCCCCTCATATGAAGTGTTTTTGAAAAACATTTCAAAAAAAAAAATGTATTCTTTTTTTCTGGCAACCCTAGATGTCGCCCAATTGCAATCTTCGGCATTCGTTGTCGGACTTTAAAGTGTGCTACACCAATTTTTTTGTCTCAAGGAGTGGGTTTTTCCTAAAAAAAAAGCTCATTGATTTCAGGTGCTCCGTTGTGGTACCTACCCACCATACCTCAGTTTCTACCACCCTAATGTAACGACCTAATGTCAGTTAACTGAAGACCGTAAAAGATTTACGATTTTTACGGTCTTTAATTTGCGGTTTTTAGATCGGTGGGCAAGAAGATGTATGCTTTAATGAAATTATACTCAGTTGTGCTTAACAGAAAAATACTTATGAAAATGAAAATGTTTTAGCTAAATCCTAATACTAAGTTCGCAAAAAACTACATCAGTTCTTCGAAAATTACATGATTTTAATATTTTGCCCATATATAAAGGACAAAACTCCACCTTCGAATTTTATAAGGACAACAGGATCCTTTACAAGAATATTGACAAAAAAAAACTTATTTACTAGAAAATAACATTGGAATTTCGAAAGTGTTTTAGTAGATTGCGTTGTCTAGCACAAATAGTCCTAAAACCTTGCAATTATAGTGCACTTTTATAGGTCATGCATGTCGTATGAGTAACATTTAGTTATGCAAATAAGAAAAGTTCAGGTAAATTGTATTCGTGTTTTTTTTTTGATATCTCCGAAACGGATTGAGATGTCACTTACACTACTTTCAGGGCCGCATGAACACCTTTCATTTGATGCAGATATTGTAAAATATGGAATATTCTCTCTTCCTCCACCTCCCTCAAACGCTCTGCTGCGCACCCAGTAAGCTCTTACTTAATGCTATATAATTATCCGCAGAAATATTTTATAATAACTACTTAATGGGTTCTTAAAAGTTCGTAGAGTTAAACTATTGCTCATATTGTGAACAATAAGTGCACCAATAACAAAGTTCAATTATTAAATATCCTATTAAAGTTCATCATTACCAGTAGTTAGTTTATTGAACTCATATAAATGATGTTATATTTGAAAGATGAGTACGAGCGATTACGTGACTAAAGCTCGTTGCTTTGGGCGTTCTAGTGGGCGGCACTTAACTAAAGGTTTGTTAAGTGTGCGTAATTTAAATCTCAATATAAGACATTATTTCTAACACTTCTCATGTCCATTAAATGCCAGTCAATGAGGAGACAGCAACAGCTTTTATAGGGAGCGGGTTTACAGCTCAAGAGCGCGCCATATATGACTCCTTTGAAGTCAAGGGTCTCAAAAAACTTCTTCATCTTGTCCAAATGAAGTGGACAGCATCCCTAGCTCCGTCCAGGTAAAAAGAAACCTCCAGCGTGTTCGGCAGAATATACCCGGGATTAGAATTTACCCGCGGTAAGGCATTCGAATGGTAAAAGACGACTAAAATCCACAAAATGTAATTACACCTCCCAATACTTCTCCTAATTCCTTACGGAACGTGGAAATGGACTGCCAACGTCGACAACACTTCACAAAACCTTCAGTGTTGTTTTGTGGCTACACCAACTAACTAAAAGCCGTGTCGACTCCTTAACAGCTCTGGAGCTTTCATTAACAATCTCGTCCAGTGTTACTACGACCCCTTTTTTATACTTATATGTCTTTTAGAACCCGATTCGCTTGCATCAGATCTCTCTTTCAACTTCTTCAGTCTAAGACTCCGTGTACAGGAGGCCTAAGTTACCAACTTGGGGTTCCAGGAGACAAGTTATTCTGTATCCAGCGGTCCTGCTCAGCTTCTTTAAGAATTCGTCCCTCTGTAGCTCCTTAGTAATCTTCTTCTTTATCAATTCTTTCGTGAGAATTCGCCTTTCTGCTGCCTTAGACTTAGTATATGGTTTCTTAGTAATCAAAATGAGGTTCTGAGAGACTATTTTTACGGTTCCAGACGACTTGGACTAGGCGATTAATTAGGGATCCAGTTATCTGCTTCCCGTTCCACTGCTTTCTACATCACTAACTACACTTAAATGCAGCACTCTTATATAATTTATTTAACGATGAAATAGATGGAGTACATTTCGCGCTTTTAAGCGAAAGAGAGACTAACACAACGAATGCAAGTTGAGCTAAAATTGCAGGATGCTATTAGAGACTGTTTTAGTAATGACTTGTAATGAGGAGGCGAGTGAAAGGATATGAGGAGTAGAGAAAGTAGGTAATTTGTGTTGATGTTGAATAAATAAAGATGTGATTAATTTGAAGTTAGCTGGCTGAAGTCGGACGGTCAAAAAGAGGAGAGCTCCAGCCCAACTCAATAACTGTGGGGGCTTAGAAAGAGATGAACGGATGATAAGAACCAAAACATTAAAGCCAATTTCAGCAATACTCCTAAGCTAGATAGCGTGATGTGTTGTGGTTCGCTTTGGAGTTGAGCTCGTTCCTGAGAGATACTCTCGAGCGTTGAAGGACTCTCATTACCACCAACACTCCCCAAAACATTAGCGGAGTGTTATTGACGGTAATACTATACTCGAAAGACCCACCAAAGAATTCGATTCATATTGGGTCATTTTGGGGTTTTGGGGTCGTATTGCGAACATTTTGGTGACTTCACAAAGATAGATAAAATAACAAAGTTTGTGTTGTTGCTTTGAAGGTAATTCGATGCATAAGCTAGCAATCTTTTCGCATTTGTTTAAAAGGAAATCCGTCTAAAAATATTAATATAATTTTACACATAAAACAGCACGAGTAGTGTAGGTACATTCCACAGCATAACGTTTAGAAGTCAGCGTGTGGCTTTGTTGTTGTTAGTGACTTGCTCTGGCATACTACACTTGGTACTGGGGTGTAAGAGTAGGTCGCCTCCCCGTTGGTGCACCCTGGGTAGCGCTAAATGACCTACATGGCCTACACGGCTAGTTTCTTGTATTGCCGGTTCTACGAGAACGGTACCAGTACTTGTGCTGTACCCATCGTGCCGAAACGACCCGGGCCGTTTTCTTATATCGACCCGGCCAAGAGCAATACACTCGGGGTGACCCTGTCTGACATTTAGGCAGGGCTACACCTTCCTACAACAACAACAACAACAACAACAACAACAACAACAACAACAACAACAACAACAACAACAACAACAACAACAACAACAACAGTACTTGTATTTTTAAAAATCGTTTAGTTCCGGACAGCCCTACCGCGGGTATATTCTAAGCCCCTTAACCTGAGGACGTTCATGATTCTGTTTAATTAGTGAATTCTCTCGGTACCTTTCAAAAACCAATCCCAAAAAATATATATTACCAAAAATCATTTGGTTGAACAGTGTCTTATCTTAAATTATTGTTCATTCAGCTGCCAGCTCCATACATAAAATATAGCAACAACAAGAACATTTATTGGAGCTACCATTAAATGAAATTTGGCTATAAAACTATTAGGAGAAAAAAATTAATACATATTAATTACAGATCATTTGATTGTAGAAATGACAGTTATTTATGTCCGACTGTAGGAAGAACAGCTCATTTATTCTCACTTTATTAGATCTCCCATATTGCTTTTATTGTCGCTGTTTAGATGGCTGACTATAGTAATTACTTAGGCGGATCATTTTAACTTTGAGGATGTGCACAAAATACATAAAAGCAACAAACAAAGATTACCCAAGCAACTCAATGTCGAGCGCTCTGAATATTAAGTGAAAAAAGAGCCATAAATAATTAAATAAAAAAAGAAAAAATTACAAATTAAAAAATAATAAACAAAAAAAATAATAGAAAAAAAAATAAAAAAAAATTAAATAAAAAAGAAAAAAAGAAAAATTTAATAAAACAAAATAAAAAAAAAAATAAAAACAAAAACAGAACAAAATAAAAAACAAAAAAAAAATGAATAAAAAACAAAAAAGAAATAAAAAATAAAATAAATAGAAATGGAAAAAAATTAAAACATAAAAAAATAATATAAAATAAAAAAAAAAAAAAAACAAATAAAAAAGTAAAAGAAAAAAATAAATAAATTGAATAAAAACATAAATTAAAATAAAACAAACATTAATTAAAAAGGAAAAAACTAGAAAAAAAATTAGACAAAAATTAAAATGACTGAAATAAAATAAAATAAAACAAAACATACGGTAAATAGCACCTTGTGGTACTAGCCCGACGGTCTTGGGAACGATTTCGTTGACTACATAGCCGGAGTCGAAATGGATTTTAGTCGCCTCTTACGACAGGCATACCTAGCTCGGGCATATTCGAAAGCCCTTGAGGTTTGAGGTCAAGTTGTTTTTCTCCAAATGAAACAAAAGTTTCGATTATCGGGTATTTAGGTACCCGTCTTAAGGGTACAATTATTTACACGTCGTTCTCGCTTGTAGTGGAGTAAGCCATAAAATAAGATAATAATAAAGTAAAATAAATCAAAAAGAAATAAAATTAAAAATGTTAAATTAAATAAGAAAAAATAAATTAAAAATAAAGCTAAAGTAAAATAGAATAAAGCTAAATAAAATGGTAATTTTTTTAAACATCTAACAGTGTGTGTTCAATAATTTAAAAATTAATATCAATATAATTAAAAACAAAAATCTGTATCTGTCCCAGTCCAATAAGCTTGCATGTTAACAAAGCTTTTCTCTCACGGCTGATGTGGTCCTTTGGTTAATTTTTTTAAAGCCCACTAGCAGATGGAGCGCACATTACTTTACCAGAGGCTGGTTGGGTAGCAAGTGTGCGTATTTAATTATAATTAAATCGTAATAGACGCAGGCATGACTGGGTGCTTCAATAAATAAGTACCATAATTAAATAATATTCGCGTTTATACAGTGATGTGGATAGTCGAAGGGTAGGATAATAAAAAAAAAAACACCCAGAAAGGCCTTGGTGTAAAGTAATCATATGTTCAGCAAGTGAGTGTGAAGTCATTATGACGTCAAATGGACTATTTAAGTGGAGTCGATCAACCGAATTGAGGTACAGAAAGAGCCACAGAACTAGTTTCGAGAGGGCTCTGATCATATTTTTTAATAAGTACTTTTTCGAAAAAAAAAAAAAAATATTTTTTTTTGAATAGTTTTTGAGGTTCCGAAATCATACCGTGATCATACCGTGTTTTCAAACCAACAAACAAAATCGGAAAATAAGTACACCCAAAAGTTTCAGATTCTTTTTTGACAAGTGTCTGAAAATAATATGGAAAAGGCCCAAAATCCTACCGAACTGTTTCCGAAAAAAATAAAGAAGTCTTCCAAATAATATGGAAAATGTCACGAAATCATATTGACCTTTTTCAAAAATGTACATTCAACGGTCTTAAAACTTTGCCGAAAAGTTTCAGCACTTATCCTAAAAAAGTATTTGAGAATAGAAGGAAAGGAGTTTCGAAATCATGCCGAAATTTTTTCAAAAACATTTAACATTTCGAAAATTATACAAAAATATACCGAAAAGTTTCGGAACCGATCCCAAAAACGGAGAGGAAAACTGATCCGGTTTCGAAATCATCTCGAATTTCGAAAAAAAATCATATCGAAATAATACCGAAAAAACTTTAGAACTTATGCTGAAAAACAGCCTATCTGCAAATAATCTAAAAAAAATAAGAAATTATACCAAGCTGTTCCTGAAAAAGATACGAAAATAGTTCTAAAATGCTTTTAGAATCCTCTCTGATCGGAAATACTTATTAGATACTTGGCCTCAGGAACGATGATTGCTTGTAGACGGGATTCATGATAGACAGAGGCTGCTAAGTTTAGCTGCCTCTATTTCGTATCGTGTTGCATATGGTTATCAAATTTCAGTCATTTACATATATCTTTCTTATTGGTTGAGCCAAGAACAAAGATTGTATTGTTCCCTTAAAATCACTTATTTTAGCATCATCTGATATGAAATGGGATTACCTAATAATTATAATGAGTATTACGTTTATGTGCTCTTTGCCTGTTAATTAATTGAGTTGTGTCATCTATGTATGTAGGTATAGGACACAGCATGTTGCCGTTATAATACATACCGATTTCAGAGCTCGCAGATAACTCTCAAACAACTAAAAGAGTATTAGAGATACATATTCCAGTCAGAAATTATTCGCAACAGCTGCGTTGTTATCGTAACAGTCGGGCAAGTATCGGAGCGTACCGGTTTCATAAACGACAAAGGACCGTCTCTATCGACAACACTCCCCTAAACCTACAACAAATATAGTGCTGTTCGATTGCTCTCTTCCTCAACAAAAAAAAAAAAGATTTGGCCAAAACCGGGCCTCCCGCAGCATTTTTTCGTCACGAAATCCCAGGATTTGAATAAATCGAAAACGAACAAATATCGAAACAATAATCCGAAAACGTTAACTTTTAGCAAAGAAAACAACAAATTTTACGGGTTCGATCCCAAAATTCAAAAAAATAACGCTGGGTATAAAAATAACCCATAAATACACAAAAAATATAGTAAAAATTTTATAAAAAATATAGTAAATTTACAAAATAATATAATATTAAATATAGTAAATTACGCAAAAATATATCTAGTAAAAGTTACGTAATAGCTTGAATCGCCTATACCAACAAATGTAGGTATATATTTTTTTGAAAAACAACAATCCTCGAAAGAAATATCCTCGAAAAAAATTGAGCCCTCCCCTTTCCCAAAATCCTGGATCCGCCACTGCCACCAACAGTAGGAAAGTCAGTCCCGGGACTCGGCTATATGGAAAATCCCTGAGTTTTTGGGATTTTCCACATAGCAGAATCCAGGGACTGACACGCGGCATACAAGTACATAAAATGACATATGCTCAAACATTTCCTGTGTCTTTTGGTATTCTATGCATTGTTTGTTCAAGCATTATTTCTCCCATACTTAAACTTATATATATGCTATGTATGTACATAAAAATATATTGCCATACTACTTACATACGTTGATCGTATACAACTTGCAGCTGTTTCATTTGCATTTTTTTATTGTTTGCATTTCATCAATTTTGTACTAACGTCAAATATACCTACATACTACATATACATATATACCCTGAAAAAACATGCAGATTATCTCTGAAAAGAGTAGCCTGCGACCAATCCCTTTCGTTGAGAAAAGTCATTTTTAATATGTGTATCCGAGGCACTAAAAAAGTGCAGGTTCTCTTCATAGGGCATTCTCAGGCAAAAGGAAGTAGTTTAACTCATAAAAAGAGATTCGAACTCTCTAAATGTTAATTTACACGGGTTGATTTCCAGGTCGATTTTTTGTCGTTCCACCGTGTAAATAGCAATTCGATCGATCGACAACCAGTATTTGATGGTTGAATGCAGTCGAACGTCAAAAAATCGACCAGGAAATCGACTCGTGTATATGAGACTGAAAATGATATTCCCAAACAAATCTGAACATTTGAACACATATAAAGCGATCAGAGCAGTCATTAGTCGCATTCTCATTTAGTAATCGTTCCGAACTCATTCTAGTCTACTCGTATTTTTTACAGTGACTGCAGTGATTACACTGTACAACAGCTGAAAAATCCCAGAGGGTTTCTCTTCGGTTTCTAATACTTTTGGCTGTGCTAAATCCGAATCTGAAGTCAGACATTTCGGTCAGGGGAGATTCGGATTCAGCACACCCAAAAACTTCAGAAACCGGTGAGAAAACCGGTGGGATTTTGAAAAACTTAAATTTTGTTGTACAGTGTTATTATTTATATTCGTAGGTACATTGTGCGTTCATTCAGGTGTTGTCATTGCAAACAAATGCTCGATCATTTATGCAAGCATTATTCGCTTGCGTGTTGGTATCTGCTCATTTATTCATTGCAAATGAATTCAATCAATTCAACTACAACAAGCAAATTTAAACAACAAACAAAAAAATATAAAAAAATTGGTATTTGTTTCCTTTAGCACCCAACTGCTAAAAAATTAGCTAAAATTATGGGAGAAGGCTCTAAAAACGTGTTTTGGCGTCAGGATTACGAATCCGAAAGCGCTTTTTTAAAACTCAGTAATTTCTCTTTAGCTTCATAGTCTTTTATTTTATATTATTAATTTATATTCTTTTCTTATTATTTTTTTAACTATTTTATTTTATCTGAACAAAGTTTCTTGCATTTAAATTATTCTTTAATTTCACTTTACTTAATTTTTTCTAAGTTTTACGTCATTTGATTTTATTTATTTTTATTTGCTTCTTTTCATTGCATACTTTGAATTTAAATGTTACTCATACGCCGTGTATGACCTTTAAAAAGTGCACTGTAGTTGCAAAGTTTCAAGATGTTGCCTTAATTTTGCTAGAAAACATATTGTTATGCAATCTACTAAAAAACTTTTCAAATTCCAATGTCCTTTTCTCGTGAATACGTTGTTTCAATATACTTGTAAAGGATCCTGTTGTCCCTATAAAAAATTAAATTTGTTACATCGTTTTCGATACAGAAATATATTTTTCTCAAAAAGTGTTCCCAATGCTCTTAGCAGCTCAGAACTACTTCATAAAAATCCGATATGCTAACATCTAGCGCATCAAAATGGCCCATATATCATCTGGAGGGCTTACATTTAAACTTAAGTAACCAAGTGTATATCTTCTTAACATCAAATTCGTGCTTACATAAATAATTGTCCTTAAAATCCTATAACTAAATATATGTAAGTGTATGTCTATATATGTATATGTAGATAAGGTTTTGTAGTGGCTACAGTGGTTAACCACAAACAATAGCAGCTGTGCGCACTCAACCGTATTTAAGAGCACACCCAGCCCACTTATTACAAACCATCTACTCACCGCACCACACCACCCTAACCTACACCACATTTTCTTAATATGCAAAAACTAAGTAACCAATGTGTAAATGTGTTTTGTATAAATTTAAGTATTGTTGTTTTAGCAAAGATATTTCTTTGTAACCATATTTCGAGGCGTAGACATAATCTATATATGTGTAACTCGAGGCCACTGAATAACTCTATGAGAGAAAAGTTCTCCTTCCACATTCACAGCAAATTTGATTTAAACAAAAAAAAGGACGCCTGGGGGGAAATTCTCGTTTTATAAAATGATAACGTGAAAAAAAATTCTATGAATTTGAAGTTTATTTTCATAAATTTTGTATGAAAATTCTTTTCATTTTATCACTTCATAGAACACGAATTCCCTTTTTTAGTGATGACTGACGCCAAATAGAAACTTTAAAAGAGGCCGATTCATCCTCCACCGGATTTTTCCATCTCAGTCGAGGCCTAACTCTGTCTTTCTCTGATGCTGAATTCATTATACAAGTTGTCAGCTGTCTGCATCGTGCAAAACTTCTTTACGATACTCCGTAATTATACCTTTCATGAACATGAAATGGCATTATAACTTTGGTCCGATGTTTGTAAGTATGAGAAGAAGAAGAGATAGACCCATCAATAAGTATACCGAAGTGATCAGGATGACGAGATGAGTTAATGTAGCCATGTCCGTCTGTCCGTCTGTCTGTCTGTCTGTTTGAACGCAAACTAGTCCCTCAGTTTTTGAGATATTTGGCTGAAATTTTGTATGCGGACACCATTTTCCCATATAGGAATCATTTGTCGGAACCAGCAAGATCGGACCAATATAACATATAGCTCCCATACAACCGATTATTCCGATAAACGGATTTTGGGCTATAACTCCTGTAATTAAACACGAAGGAACGTGAAATTTTGTAAGTATTGCTATTTTTATATGTGAAATATCGATGTTGAAATTCATAGAGATGGGATAAATATTTCACATAGCTCCCATACAATCGATTGTTCCAATAAACGGATTTTGGGCTATAACTCCTGTAATTAAACACCCAGGAACGTGAAATTTTGTAAGTATTGCTATTTTAGAATGTGGATTGTCGGTGTTAAAAATCAATGCGATTGGACCAATATAACACATCGCCCCCATATAATCGATAGTTCCGATAATTTCGGTATGAGCGAAAGTTAAATTCACACAGGCTGTACTGGGATCAAACAGTGAAAATCGTGACGCTTATTCATGAAAGGTATTTAGCCTTCGGCACAGCCGAAGACAGCTTTCCTTACTTGTTTTTTTTTTTAAATACGAATTTTTCATTTAAAATTGTTATTATTGGTTAGAATATTATGAACTTTGAAAATTTTGTAGACATTTGACCAACCGAATGATTTTTATCAAATTATTCTTTTGAGTTTTTGGCAAAAACAAGTTGAAAATGCTGCAAACAGAATAATAGCAACTACGATGATAGCAATTTATTGTTGACGGGCCTTGTCAACCCGCTTTGCATTGTATTGTAGAAATTTTGCATCGCCTTTAACGGTCATCGATTGATTAGGCTGAGATTCGGAATTTCTAACCGTTAAAGGTGATGAAATATTTCTAACAATACAATACAAAGCGGTTTGACAAGACTCTTCAACAAGGTCGAAATTGCAATCATCGTAATTGATTGTTGATATTGTTTGTGTTTGTAGCATTTTTAACTTGTTTTCGCCGACAACTTAAACGAATTTTTTGATAAAACCAAGGTATGTAACCGATTAAAATAACGTTTCGGTTTATAATGTGTTTCGGTTTCGGTTACGGTTTCGTTCTTCAACATTTCGATGTCGATTTTTGTCGTTCCACTGCGTTCTACCTTCAAATACAAGATGTGAATCGATCGAATTGCTATTTACACGGTGTACAAAAATCGACTAAAAATTTCGACCCGTGTTAATCAGCCTTTACGGTTTCGTTTCGGTTTCGGTTTCCAAATAAAGTCACGAACACAATAAATTTTACTACTAAAAATTCAACTACCCTGGGGTAGAAATGAAACCTCGCTAAACAAAATTGCTCACTTTTTTATCTACTTTTTTGGTAAGCGCGACCCAGTTATTTCTCAAGGTTTTACCCGCTAACCAGCAGCCTTGTAGCTTCAAAATAGGTCTACCTTTTTCTGCTGCGGCCATGATGGAATTTCTCCTATATAATAATAAAAATCATGACGCTATGTGTGGATGAAATTTCTGCAAAACAATTTCTAAAAATCAACTCTACTTTTTTTGTTAGAAAAATATTAGAATGGAAACTTAATAAAATATGTAAATCGTCAAAAACATAAATTTTTTTCCTTAATGCTTCATTCAACTATACTGCCGTCCTTAGCAAAAAGGCAGTACGTTATAAAAATTGACTATCGAAAAAACTGAAGTTGAAGCCTTCTTGCTAAGGACGGCAGTATAGTCTAACTTGAGTTGATTTGATTTTTCGAGAACGAAATCAAACACTGAAGATGGCAGATCGCCGAAACCGGTTTGTTACAAAACCAAAATTGACAAGGGATTACGAAAAATCGTTCCAATATACATATAGTCAAACTTCCTCTTTTAGAATTTTGATACTGAGGTCAAAACGTAACCTTGCTCGACAATCTTCCATGAAAATTTTTCAGGGTAATGTCCCACTAAAAGAAGTAAGACACTAAAAAATTCAAAACCGTTTGGAACCGGTTCCTAATTTTGAAACGGTTTCGGTTTCGGTTTCGTTCTTTTTCAGATCAAAATAATGGTTTGAGTTTCGGTTTTGAAAAATGAATCAGTTTTAATCGGTCCTTGGATAAAAATTATTTGACTGGTCCAAAGTCCACAAAATTTTCAAAATACAAATTTTTCTACAGCCGACCCGATGCTGTGGCCTACTATTATTTCGGAGCCTCGCTATGGTGGGTGTGGAAGTTTATATATGAAACCAAGAGTGCGTGATGGATTCCGTTTCCAAACATTTTATGTACATTTGAAGTTAAAACAAACACATCTGAAAAGACTAATATGTCTGGGCTTTAGTGTCTACTTGGCATAACGAGATTTGTAGTAGGCCCATGAGATAGAGATGCCAACACATTTAAGTACGTTTCTTATACATCAACGGGCACTTAATATGTGTAGGCCACAGCTGAAAAGAAAAAAAAATACATACATAGCCGCACACAAAAACTGGAAAAGGAAAGACAAACTAACTAAAAACCGACTAATGGAATTGTTTTCTGCTCCCCTATTCGAGGGGGTATGCAAGTAAGAGTAGAGTGGGCGAACATGTTCCACAATGACGGCACGAAAATACGAAACGCTTGCTTAACCTAACACCTAAATATTTGGGGTAGATCATCATAGCCATAAAATAGATATGCGTCCAACAGGCTAAGACGGGGAGAACTGTCACATATCCTCCCCAAAAAAGTGAAAACTGTCAACAATTCGGAGGCCAAGTGACTCTGCAAAAAATTGTGCGAAATATTTATGGACCCCTATACGTTGACGACGACGAGTTCCGAAGAAGATTTAACGATGAACTGTGGGACCTTTACGCAGACGTGGGCATAGTCGGTGAATTAAAAGCCAGTACTCCGATGGATGGATTGATCTAAAACAGATAACATAACTTCATTGGTGCGATGACCGCTCGTTCACTAAAATTTTATTTCTGCCGGGCCCTGCTAGAGAGCGAGGGATATAAAACAGATAACATAACTTTATTGGTGCGATGACCGCTCGTTCACTAAAATTTTTTTTCTGCCGGGCCCTGATTTAAAGTAGGTAAGTAATCTCTGAAGAGAGTTCGTTAGGGTATAAATGGGTAAAATTGATCTCTACATAGAACATGCTCAATCAAATATGAACAGTTTAGCCCATAAAAATGATCGGAACTAGCATAGTCACAACTTCGTACGCAACCTAGAGTAAT
The DNA here is from genome assembly GCA_964058755.1 of Campiglossa producta. Classification (NCBI taxonomy): domain Eukaryota; kingdom Metazoa; phylum Arthropoda; class Insecta; order Diptera; family Tephritidae; genus Campiglossa; species Campiglossa producta. The sequence continues at coordinate 145,033,416 of CAXKVI010000002.1, read as the reverse complement.
GGCATTTCTTGCTGGTGACCGAAAAACAAAGCAAACGGCCCAAAATCATTGGTGATATCACCGAGCTCTCACTAACACAGCCTAATTTAAATTTTTTAGCTTTTGTGGTATATTATTTTAAGGGCCGGCTAGATATGTAATGATGTTTTGGAAGGTTACAGAGAGATATTAGTGTGAGTAACTTCAGATGCTGGTTGACGGATTCGCCGATGACGGCAGGTTTCGGAAACCTTGGACTGACCGGGTAAGTAAAGTTCTATCTCGGCGAGAACAGGCCAATCTCTATAACGGAAATGGGCATTATTAGAAAATTTGATTAACGATAAAATAAAAAATTAATTTTTATTCATTATTCAAAAAGATTTTACTGATGAGTGATCGGTTATTGGTTTTTCAAAAATACATAGTACTATTTTCGGGATTATTTTGAAAGTGTGTTTCGGAACTGTTTCCGGAAAATATCTGAACTGTTTTGCGATCACTTCTGGACAATTTTCGGCATAATTTGGTTTGGAACCATTTTGGCAACATAGTTATTTTTTAATAAAAAATAACCGGTCACTCATAACTCAACATTTTATAAATGATGAATAATCTTTCATTTTTTATTTGAACGAATTTTTAGTCGAAGAGGTCCAACCCTGCTCTATAAGTATCTCTCTCTGTCCTTGAACATTGTCAAGAAAAAAAAAAATTAACCCGATTAAGCTTATTTCAACTATGCGGTTACCAGAATTTACCAAAACCTAAAACGGAATTAACATATTTTTCGATGTAAACAAGGAATATAAAAAAAATGATAAAGTATTTATTAACTGAACAATAGAACACACCGTCTCACACACAAACCCCATCGTCGCATACTCAAAATTGAATTTAACAACTGAGCGAAGTTGTTATAAAGGTATTGACCGGTCAAGCGTGTACACGAAGCACTTAACTTGTTAGTTGATTCCATCAAATGGTCTGTTAAACACACTTGAGATTAGTTGTTTGCGACTTTTGAATTTTTGTGTAAAGTTTTTTTTTGTTGCTGCCAATTAAAATAATTGGCAATATAATCAGTGGTGCCAGATCGTGGGAAATTACCCTTTTTGAGGGATATTTCACTATAAAATTTTGTAAAAGGGGGAAGGGACATTTTTAAGTCTCTCATATAAAAAAGGGATTTTTTGATCGCATAACTGCCTATGTCCCTCTTATGTAGTGTTCATGCTGACCGTAAAATCAATAAATCGGCTGCTGAGGAGATCACCCTATTTCAAAATATTTTTTCTTCAAAATTCGGTTAAAGGGTCGTATTAATAAACCAGAAGCAATTGCTATTTCCGAAATCCAGAGAATATTAGGGCTTTATAGAAAGAAATAGAAAAATCTGATATGGATCATTCTTCAACGCCATTCTGAGAAATGGCGTTTTTGAAAAATATTCTGAAACAGGGGATCACCCACTCAGCAATCGAAATACAATATCCACAATAAAAAAATGATTTAAATTCTGAGGGAATTACGTGGGAATTTTAGCGGAAGAAGTTTTTTTTAAACTAGCATTCGAATCGATATAAGTAGTTGATAAGATAAAGATATCGTTAGGTTTTACAAGAAGCACTATTATTACAAGGTTTGGATAGTCAAAAACAAGTTGTCAATACATACTCCCTATCGGGATCCGGATACTGTTGACAGTCTTGATAATAATAACACTAATTTCTAAGGAAATAATTGATTTTGATTTTTGGTGTTCTACTTCCATTTTTTCCTCAAAATTTGCAAGATCCAGGTGTTTCACGGCTACTGCGAACAGCATACCTATGATAAGAGGAATGATAATATTTTTACTGAGCAGTCTTCCCTGGCAAACACACTCGGATATTAACCGACCACTGTCGAGAGCCGACATCGTTTTTAAAAACTTGTTTCCAAATGATTTAAATAAGCATTATGGGTTCCTGAAAACGAACGTGGGCCTTCGGTATAGTAAGCATAGTTCCATTGCTGCGATGATTTTGGGTTGGCCATTCCTTGCATCATATATCAACATATCACCATACCTCTTTCTCGAAAACTCACATCTTCTCTCTCTCTTTCTTTAACCCTTATTTATCTATTTCTAAGCCATTTTATATATCTGTTTACCTTTATTTCTATAGATCTATCCTTGTCTCTTTATCTATCACCCTGCCTCTCTCTTCATCTCTCTATATCTGATTTTCTGTTCTCTTTATCTCACAGTTGCTCTCTATCCATACAATGTTCTTTAATCCCATACTATTCCTTTCAGTTGAAAAGTTTACTCTTGGCTAGAAAGATTTTCCCAATTTCTTTTTTGTTGTTTTATTACTTTCACTTTACACCGAAACAGCATTCGCTCTTCTGACCCACACACTTCAAAGTCACATGAAATGTCACGGTTTAGTAACACGCGAAATAAACTCAATTTATTTGAGTTGTTTGTTTTTTATGCCACTTTCATATTATACTTTTACGCCTGTTTACAATATGGTAGAGGATAAAATTGTCCGAAACATACGTGACAATGAAATTGTGTGCATGGAATGGCAAATTTAAGTAACAAGACATGAAACGTTAGGATTAATACTTTTTTTGGCTGTCTATATACGTATGTATAAATTTAAGAAAAGTCAAAGTAAGTGGCAGCCTTGTCCATATAGAAAAGTCAAACTAAGTGGCAACCTTGTGAAAACATTCTCGATGGCAGTAACAGGGCTTAGCATGAATTGAAAAAGATAAGTAATGTTTTAAATATATAGCAGATATGCAAAAATATTATTTAGACTAAAAACATAAAACTAGAATTATGTGGCAACCCCACCTGAAAATATTTGTATGAAACGTTAGGATTAAAAACGTTTATTTCATGTATAGAATTAAAAAAGTCACTTTATGGCGGCCGTGTCTTTATAGAAAAGTCACACTAAGTGGCAACCTTGTCCATACATCGTCGGTGGCAGCACCAAATTTTAAGAGCTTAAAATGTGGTACATTATCTAACACGAAACTTCGAAGAAAGTACCCCAAAAATTGCTCTAATAAAAATCCATCAACAATCTGCCCAAGAGAAGTCTGCATTACGCAAATTTCAGGGAATTACTCACAAAGTGGCTACACTACGCCTTTTCAATACATATTACCTATATTCCTTTTCCCAGTACTGCGACCCATAGGCTACTGTGAAACAAACACATCCACTTTCGTTCTCCCCCTTGTTTGCATATTTATTCTCCAATATGAAATTATTATGTACGCTCTAAGCACCCCAAAAAGCGCCTAAAAGTATGCAATGAAATTCGATTGGCATAAGCAGTTGTTAAGTAAACATCCGCATAAATTTCGAGGAAATTCTGGTTGAAGGTAAACCCCAATAGCAAATGTCCAATATTTATTAATGTGCCAAGTATGCATCTCATATGGATAAACAGAATTTAAACTACCGTCTCAAGTAAATAAACTGAAATTTTCAGTGCATAATTTTAGGCATTTAGCGTGCGGAAAAATCCCTAAGGCATAGCAAGCATAGCATATGTGTTTATAGAGGAATGAATAAGTGTGAGTATTGCAGTTTACCTAAGGCTAAAGAATAGAACAAGCAATTTGCGGTCCAGTGTAAGGCAAATACACTGATATATTAAACAACAGAATAAAAAACGCTAAACAAATAAAAAAAAAAAAAACAAAGGGTGAAATGGGCTTACACTCTACATTTTCGTCTGAAATTGAAATCTCATAAAGCTCTTCAGCTGCATACTTTTAGGCGCTTATCCTCAGTTTGATCCAAATATGTGCGTGCTCTTGTGGGTTAGCCGCATTTTAGGCGCACGAAATGCGGTTGCTGTACAATAAACTCGTCCTAACTCAAGTTTTGTGTAAAAATTTTGTTTAACCACTGAGCTGAATAAAAAACTTTGTTAGTTTGTGTACGTTTTGTTTTATTTGAGTTTTGCATGAAACAAAATACAAGAATGATTTTCTTCGTATAATAATCTTTGTTATGTTTGGTTTATTCGTTGTTCTTTGTCTGGTTTAGGCAGCTTTGTTGGAAGTTTTGCAATATTCGGGGTTTAAATTATTTTTTTTTTTTTTTGTTTCATACCAAAATTTAGTAATCATTTTCGCATTACTCGCACTTTCAAAACGCGCTCATGCCACAATCATTAGAGTTAGTTAATGTGAATAAATGTTTTTATGTAGTTATAATTTCTCAGCTCAAATGTGCGCCTAATAGTAGGCTAACAATCTACAGTTTTCTTGAGCACGTCTGCTGCTACTTTCCCTTACTAGTTTCTTGTGGATTTTCGTTTTAATTTTATTTTTCAGTCAATAAATCATTTGGTTAGCTATTAACAAATGTTGCCAAGGAAGCGCATGTCCTACGTTAACATCAGCGCCCAAAAGTATACAAAGGCTTTTCTTTGCTCACACTTCATAAACATCTGTGTACGCATTTTTAGATTGCTTGTCAGTTTATAAGTCTAAGCTGTGGCGTATCCGGTGTGTTGCTCTAGATTTCCTTCCTTTTTTGAAGGGTGTTTATCGCTTAGCCATTGTTGTGGTATGGGCAAGTTTTTGAAGCATACTTTTAGGCGCATTTTTTTTTACTAACAGTTAAAACAAAATTATGTAGATCCTGAGTACCTCTAAAACCAATGTTATGTATTATTTTCCCGTTCTTGGCAGATTTTGCTAATCTTTAATTTATATAAAAAAAAAATGTTCATGACATTACCTTTCAAAAAGTTTTTTGTTTATTCATTCATAAAGTTTCGTATTATCTGCTTGGATATTTTTATGCGCTTTTAATGTTTCCTGGTACAGGTTGTTGTGGCATACTCTCGGAACTTGAGAAATGCCAGAAATTGAAATTCATGGAGTAAGGTTATGCATTTGTATATTTGACTATGTCAAAAAAATTGTTTCTCGCTGAACTCTAAAATTACAATTTTTTCGGCATTCTAAAAAAAATATATATAATTAAAAAAAAAAAACCCTAAAAGTATGCAGCCGGCCTCACACATACACGCTGAAAACAAAATCACAAATTTGTCCTGTTGAATTTCAAAAATGTCTATGCGTAAAAGTAGGCATCGTAACACTAACGCATATTTGTGAAACTTGTATGGAAAAATTACTGTGCCTAATGTAGGCAACGGTTTCGACACGAGTTAGCAATTTTAACATGGATAGAAAATGCACTTCATTGAACAAATTTTTTCACTTTTCCATGCTTTTTTTATTCAGTGGTTAAAGAGTGAACCTCTCTGTGCAAAACTATCCACTTTTTCGATCGAGCGACTTACAGTTTACCCAGATTTTCACCTGTTGGTGGGTGAGAGTAAGCTCTCATAAATATGTGCACATGTTAACCATCATTATTTTAAAGCAGGGCACGGCAAAAATGAAAGTCAGAGTTTATTAGTGAAAGACCGCCAAATGCAACGTCACTCACTTGCAAGTACCAAAGTAACATCGTATGTTGTTGCTTGCAAGTGAGCTACTAAGTATTAGCAAAGGCAAGCATTGATTGGTCAATGCGATCATAGCGCTCTCACAAGCGCAGCAACAATTTCATAGTTCGAGAGGCCAAACAAAGAGCTGTGTGAATTTGGTTCTCAGATTTTCGGACAATTGTCCCACGAATTAACAAACCAGCCCAGTTGGCAATACAAAAATAGCTCCAGGAAACGCTGAAACCGAACAGATAAATTGTTGCATCAATTAATCCCCGATGACAGCAGCGTAGGCCACGAGTTCTGGACAAATATTTCGGTTAACAAGCGCTTTTTGTTTTTTGTTTGAGCACATGAAAGACAACAACAATAATTGTTGTAGCGACCACATGTAAATGGTTTTGTATGACAATAACAACAGCATTGACCACAACAATGATTATTGTTTTAATGGAACAAGTATGATGACAACAACAACAACGCCATCATCACTAACCACGCTTTTGAATAAACCAAATTATTAATAATTAACACTGTTTAGCAACAATTTTGCAACAGAGTAACCGTTAGGACGACTGATTTTTTTTGCCCGGCGTCAAGGTAGAAATTGTGCATTATATTTAAAAAAAAAAATATATATAAAAAAATTACAAAAAAAACCAAAAAAAATTAAACAAAACAAAAAAGAATTGAGTAAGAAATAAAAAAAAGATACTTGAAATTTTTGATAAATAATTAAATAATAAAAAAAATTGTATTTCTAAAAAAATAATTAAAATTTTTTTTTAAGTATGTGATAGTATTATTTATAATTTATTATTTAATAATTTATCAAATACTTCAACATTTATTTTTTTGGTTTTTATTTTTTTTTACAAATTTTTTTTTTGTTTTTTTTATTTATTTTTGTTTTTTTTTTAGCTAGCTGACTCGGAAAACTTCGCTCTGCCCAAAATAGATTTTTATCCATTTAAATTTTTTATAGATTAAGACCCCGATTCTGTGTAACATGGGGTTAAGTTCTTAACTTAAATTTTTCCGTGAGATTGCTATTGATAACGTATATCTCCATTCTAATTTCCAGGTTCCTACTCTAACCCCTTTCTAGAAAAACAGAAATGAAGTTTTTCTAGGAGGTGCCACGCCCTCTTTCCAATAACAACCACTTTTGTGCGTGAGAACGGGTTTTTCAGGGTCAGGTCCCTGCCATAAATCCTTTTAGATATATTCAGCTTCAAACTTGAAGTATGTATGGAGGTGCCACACCCACTTTTTCTAAAACTCTCTGTTTTTTGTGTTAGTATGGAATTGATATCCTTTATCTCCAGACCTATCTTCCCTTTCCCGATCTTAAAGTCTTTTAGAGATATTCATCAGGAAAATTCAATTTGTATGGGAGGTACGACGCCCCCCTTTTCCGATAACCCCCCGCTTTTCGCGTGAGAATGGTATTAACATCGTAAAGCTTTTACCAATTTTCAAGTCCCTACCCTTAAACCCAAATCATTTTTATATATATAGATTTCGCTCGAGCACCTTAAAATTTCTTTTTCGGTGAATGATTCGCTCTAGATATTTGAAGAATGAGTAGAATATCCGCTATGTGCGATCAAGTGTCAAGTATGTTTAATTTGGCGTGACTTTGATTGGAAATAATGTGTGGTTCGCACGTCCAATCACGCTCTCCTGCAACTGGGCAGGGATGAGGGCGATTAATGAAATTTAATTGAACCTTTCCAACCCTAGGGAATCTTTAAGTCTCTATTAAGGTCCTAAATTTCATAGATCTGCTCCAAGATTGGAGGTAGACTATAGCGGACTCACTTATTAGGTCTGAAGCTTCATTGATAATTTCGACGATGGGTTTCAGTCCCAGACAACTTGGCGGTTAACCAGTCTGTGTTTAGCTCCTTCTGTTTTGGCGGAATATAGCCATACTCATGTCATCATGCCAACTTTAGTAAGCCCCTTAAGACGAATATGTGCGATTGAGCGCAGTGAACATCTTCGTCACTCCAATGATACCCATTCCTCCCACAAATAAAACACATCACGCGATCTTAATGCCAAGAAAAATAACTATAGATGACTAAGCGAGTATTGCGTTCCACGGAAGCTCCTTATCAAATGTGCTCAATAACCAAGTATTTTTTGGGGTCAAACGAAATGAACGGAAAATCCTTTTCAGCAAGTTACCTTTAGTCATTTTCAATCGTGCATTAAAACACCAACAACAACAGACATTACATCGATAGTGTAGCTATAAACGCACAAACTTAACAAGAAGCTGAACTAGCCTGTCGATATACGAGCATGTCTGTATGAGTTTGTGAACCTAGCAACGTCCTGGTGTTAAAAGGTCAATATTGAAGAGCTGCTTCGCACTTAAGTCGATACCACATACAACTTTCAATGAGTTTGAGGATAAGCTGGTATTATCGGCGCTTTATGTAGGTGAAAATCTGCTGCTGGTGCTGCAACGTGGTGTGAGCGCTACCTAACAGGAAGTTTTAGTGCCAGTGTTTGTGGACTTAAATATAAAAAAATATGGCAGGCAATTTAAATTTATTTATAGAAGATGCAAGCGAAAAATATTTATCGAATCAAGCATGAGAAATATGAAAAGGAAGTCATTGAGTCAAGAGGTGGAGCAGGTTATACGCGTGAAACATTATGAAGAAGAAGCAAAAAGAAGAAGAAAAAGTACATGTTTTTGAGAATTTAATAGTACAAAAAATATCAACTGATGCCAAATTATTTGATGCGATTTTCTTGGATCATATGAAACCGAAAATCACATCACGATACATCACAACAACTTCGTGTGATATCAAATCTTTTAGTTTAAATTAAATGGTGCTGGAAATTCATGGCTTCCCAAAATATATCAGATGATGTCAAAATAACTCTGGTATCAAATAACTGGTGCAAATCATTCAGGCTAAGATACCTAAAATCACATTACGACATATCACATATCATACCAGAGTCATTGACTTCGAGAAATATATCACTTCGATTGGAGCTTACATAGCGACCAATTTATTTGACATCACAAAAAAAAATATCAAGTGCTGCAAAATCGCTTGATGCAAATAGTGTGCGATTAGAGTTTTTTGTATTATACGAAACCTACAATCACATCACGATACATTACATCCTATTGGAATTTACCACAACAACTTCTTGTGATATCAAATCTTATAGCTTAAATTAAATGGTGTTGGAAATGCATGCCTTCCAGAAATACATCACATGATATCAAAATAACTCTGGAATCAAATAAAGATATCAATTGACTTCAAACCTAAAATGACATCACGATATATCACATCATATTGGACTCCTTGACTTCGAGAATTGTATCATCTCGAATAGAACTTACGTGGCTACCAATTTCAGTGACATCACAAATTTGAAAACCATATATCATATGATATTCCCTCAGGCAGCGTAATCTCAACCCATGTACTGTCTTGCAAAACACTCTACATTACATCATATCATTTCGAACTTTATGACATAAATATGTAGAAAGTCACTCTAAGTAAGTGAGACATTTTTTGAAGTAAATGGCATGTATGACATCACACTGAATTTTATGACTCTAACAAATACATCACATGGTTTCAAATCAAACATTTCCGTTCCTTGTGATATCACAAAGGCGAAAATCATAGAAAAATAAAACTAATAATTATTGAAAGCTTTATATCGAACTTTATGACGGCAATGGTCTAGCACTCCGATTTTAATATCTAACATTTTTATCACATGATTTCAATATTTATCACTTCAAGGCTTTTATGTAGGTGACATCATAGACACCTTGTATTTTATACCGAATAAGAAATCAGTCATATTCTAACAAAAGTTGAGATCACATCATACGACATAAATCTATGATACGATAACATATATCCCCACATCACGTGATATCACCAATTCAGATTTGAAATAAACTTGTTTATAATTGTATATAAAAGAATTAGATCACATGAAATGGCATAAATCTATGATCACATCAGTTGATCACATCACTTGATATTACTTATAGGTAAATCATATCATCAGCAGATCAGTTAACACATCAATTTAAAATATATAAATTTCCTGAATCCATATATGATATCTCCTCTTATTTTTGGCATGATATCACATATCAAGTTAAATGACGAGAAATCGCATTTAATTAAATCATATCATCAATACATCACTTACCACATCAATTTAAAACATATATATTACTTGAAGCCATATATGATATCAACTCTATGGTATGATAGTCCCATTTTATATCGCATCATCAAACTTTAATCTTATCAAAAGATTTAAAATTCTTTTCCTTTGTTAAATTTTTCCCACTGATACTTCTTTTGCGATTACATTTTCTTGACTTTACCCACTCCACACTCCTTTTATCTTTGCTAAAGCTTCACAAACACAGGCATATTTGCGAAGAATGAGCCGAATGATTTATACGAATTGGGTACGTTGGATAAAAGCGCTAGGAATTTTCAATAAATCGCTTTTAATATGCGCTATTGTTTGATCGAGCAGCCATTACGAAAAGTGCTTCCGCCCATGCCCACACCTACATAAATTTAATTTGACCTGACACTAAGTTCTTTATTCGCTTCATATTGGACCATTAATATTTTCAAATGTTTTTCGCTTAAAGTAGATGCGTTTTGTGTAATAATATTATCAGATGAGATAGAAGGGTCACTCTGTGTCAAATCGTCAAGTGATTGGAATCGACCAATCAAAATTCATTCAAATCGGAACGGGTCGATTTCAACCATTTGACGATTTAACGTGAAATGTCCCAGCAAGAATTCGTTACAAAGAACTAAGTCAGCGAGTTTCTTGAAAACATCTTTCCCATTGAATCAAAGGTCTTTTTAAATAAACTAATACCAGCAGTAGCATCTATCTTTGAAGCCATTTTCACTCGGTTGAGTTTGAAGCTTAAGCTGTAAAGCTCATTGAGGTGATATTTAGTCTTAGTTGGGAGATACACGCAGATAGTGCGTTTAGTACCTGTCTATCTATGTATTTGTGTTTATACCAAAATACGATTTGTAGTTTAATTAACTGTAGTTACTTCCAAGTTCTACCAATGATTTAGTCTTAGAGTTCCGCTTGTATTTGCTGCAGTGTTTTAATTTCCTTCATTACTACCAAACGAGAACTATGAACGCTTAAAACTGTTTTAGCTCGTACGCCACACTGAACTTAGTAGATATGCACCAAGCCCCGGCAGCTAGTGCGACAACTATCCAAAAATCTGAGAACCAAATTCACCCAGATTATTACGATCTTTCCTTGGCCTTTCGAACAAAGAAATTGACCAATGTTGGTCTTATTTCATAAAATTTTGTTGGGACTTATTTCATTTCTCTTAAAATTGCAATTTAACAAGCTTTCATGTTTTTGTAACTGTTTCTATAACTGTTTTAAGGTAAGATTTTAGCAAAACAACCAACAGTCTTATTACATAGAACTGATATTTTTGATTTTCAATAACTTTGGACAACAACAATAAAAAGATTTTGATCGATGACACATTTTCAATTGTACCGCTGAGGTGTCTTAAACAGTTGATTTTGATCGCCAAAAGGTAGAAAGGAGTGGATAAAGATATCGACCGATAATTTTGAAATCGGTTGAGTTATCGGAATAATCGATATTTTAAATTTAAATTTAAAGTTTCTTTGAATTCCAATCAGCGGTTTTCGAGTGATACGTTCACAAACATAAGTACATACAGACAGACAGAAATTTATATGTTGAAATTAAGAAAAGGTAAGATATAACCGGCAGGCAGGAAAAAAAGTTGAAGGTAGAAAGGGGGCGCGGGCGGAACGCGGCGGTGCGCGTACTACTCTTTCACTAAAAAAACACTCACATTCATTTCTTCCAGGCCCTGATATACACTCACCAACATACCAACATACACATCAACATATACATTGTTGAAACCTTAACGATTTGCTGCTAGACTTATATATGAAGCTTCCTTTGGCAACTTTTGCCATTTGCTTTGCGTTTAAGTTTACTGCTAGTAAATACAACAAAACTGCATTTTGTTGTTGTTTTTGTTGTGGCGGCAAATCTTCATCATTGCCAACGCTTAAACCTATGCAATGTTTAGCTCTAAATATAAAATGTATGGAGCCGAAGTGGGGTGAGCAAGTACAGAGTTTGCAGGAGTTGTGTTAAGTGTCGAATGTTTGGAATAACGTGTTAAAATTACAACAAAAACAATCAAATGACGACGGCAAGGACAAAAACTAGAACGAGAACACATAACAAAAACAAGTAGAAAACAAAATCAACCGACGAAAAGTAAGCGAGGTATTTAAGACGACTTTAGGTAAAGTGAATTTTGAAATTTGAAAAACAACAAATAGTAATTGGCACTCTATGGAAAGCACGACTCGAGCAGTACAGCCGGGTCTACTCTGGGTTTATCGATAAAGGTATCGTATGTTCTGGGGACTGCCGAGTTCTTCCAAGGTTATGTTTTGATTGGAAAATTAAAATTGTTTTTCCACGATTCTAAAGTTCGGTGGCAATATGCCATAAAACCTGTAGAAGTATACCATTTTTTTTGGTTGGCCCGCCCACAGTGGCTCAGCCGCGAACAAAATTCAAAGTGTGAAAATTCGTTCAAATTTGTAAAATTCTTTGCTACTTTGCTTGAAGTAACATTTTTTTGTTAACAAAAGTATAGATTTATGTTTTCTAGGAATAATGATACGATGTATGTATACGAATGCTGTTATTAATAGACTGCTGGTAAGTTCTGACCAACAAAAACTGTTTAGAATATTTGCAAACTTTAGCTATATTTTTTGCATATAACTTTACAACAAGCATCGGCGTCCCATAGATCTTAAGATCAGTCAAACAAGTTGGATTCATCATACATACACGTTGTGCTCTTGTTTACCAAATGATTTAGTCGTCGCTGGGCAAGGGGCGAAACCACATCGCGTGGGGGTGTCGCTTGTTTGGTCAGCGAATGGTAAAAATATAGTTCGGACGATCACAGCGCGTGTATAAGCGTTCTCACTTATACACCTGCATTTACAAATCTGCCGACCCATGCTTTACAAGGTGTGGTCTTAATTGTGGTTTGTACGAAAACATAGCCCTTGCTTGGCTAAATAACGAAAATATCAGTGCAATCGACCAAATATTAAAACACAAATAGGCCAGCAAAAATTATACTTCATAAATGCTACCTTTCCTACATTCGATAGACAAAAAGTTTGTGTGCTACAGCGTGCTACACCTTCTAACTATAATGAAATGAAAGTTTGACTCGATTCTAGAAGAAATTCTTCGCCCTAAAATGAAAATGAAAAAAACATTTGCCCATCTTGATTTAGTGACAAAAATGTTCATAAAAGTGGCATGGCGTATACGTAACATTCCTTTGTTAACGCATGTGTAGAAGCTACAGGTTTATGTTTCTAGGAAAACTGATAGGATTTGTACCAATAAATGTAATACAGGTGTTATTAATAGACTGCTCGCAAGTTCTGACCAACAAAAAGTCTTTGGAATTGGATTCTGTTGTCAAAGATATGCAAAAACATTTTCGTAATATTTTTTTTTCACGTATTTGTTTTAAAATTGGTGTATTAAAAGTGGTCGGGCTTGTTTTAGCCAATCACGCCCATCTTTTGTTTTGCCGAGGTACTTTATGTAAGTAACTCTGCAAAAATCGTTGGATTATGTGTTCCAATTTTTTGATGTTGGAGTAATCCAATAGTAATCCTTTGTATACCTCATCGGACCACCTTCAGCATTTTGAAAGCCGGTCATTGCTCGTGCCTTATCGACGAAAATCACGACACTATCGCACTGACAGTATATACTCTAGGTACTCCATGGAGTAGCAAAAATAAAGCGAAGGTTGGAGTAGGTGGTCCAGTCCTAGGACATCCCAATGTTAATTGGAGCACAGTTTTTATATGAAAAAGGATTACATTTGGAGTACTCTGATGCTCCAAAAGCTGCCGAAACTCAGATTGAAACGCATCACTCGATCAAATCAGTGTACCTGCGTACACGGCCTCTAACCGCAGTGAAACAGCACAACCCATTGTGTATATAACTAGGCTATAATATGTGGGCTAATTTAAATTAAAATCTAATTGAAGTAGTTATAAGCTAGGCTTAAGATAAGCTGTAAAAATAAACAAATCATCTTCTATTTTAATCAAAAAAATGAAAACCAACCACTGGGCTAACTTATGAGCAGTCATATCGAAATTAGTAAGTAGAATCTAGCCAATCAGTCAACCAGCCACCAAGTGAAGACGATTTTCATACAAAATCGGCCCTTGCTAGACTTCAAATTGAAGTCAGGATGTGTTTTGTATTTCCATGTTCAACAAACTGAAGGAAATGTGGATAAAATGCACAGTTTGGCAGGCACTGGTAATCAGCTGATCTTATTGGGCATGCTGAAATAGAAAAGGAGCTTCCCTGATGACGCTAAATATGATTTTCACCTAAATCGTGTGCTACAGTGTCAAGTTACCTCCCCATATTTTCAATTAGCCCAATAGTTAGATATATGTATCCAAATATTATGGGACATTTCCCAACAATACTTTCACAATAAATAGTCCAAAACGTTTTAAATTCATTTCAATGACAATGTTGATGTTGACAATTAACAAAACAACAACAACAACATCAGTACAAAAGTCATACAGCGAAAAGTGATTTAGTAAGTAATGACAAAAATAACAATCACAATTAAAAACAACAACAATTTGAACTCGTTAAAGAACAAAACAGAAGGCGCCTGCAAATTGAAGATTTTCATGTTGAATGGCGTCCGACGCGACTAACTAAACAAAATGACAATACTTAACAACAAAAATGTACCAACAACAAAAAACAAGTTTGTAAAATGTATTTCATGACAAGCGAAGTGCAACAACTGTGAACAAAATTCATTGCAACTTCAATTAAGCGAACCATGGAAGAAACTATAACGCTGGACACGTCGACTGTTGTGCAATTGGCAAATTACAAATGGTAGGAATGTGGAATTGAGAGTGTTTTATGAACTGTGTAGATACGTAAAACTGCGATTCCAAGCGGATTCACATATTAAGAATGCGGTTTAGGGACTTTAAGAATCGAAGCCGGATACCGAGAAAATTTGAATACTTTTGAAAACTAGTAATAGTTAGTGGAGGATGGTTCTAAGCAGATCCCGATATTGGGAATAGGGTTTCCGGCCTTTCGGAACTTTTAGAATCCTGTTTGGGTTCCCTAAGACCCATTTTTGGTTGCTTTATAGTAAAAAGTTTATTATATTTTTTCGGTTCCGAGACCTAACCGGGAGTTGGATACGAACACGTTTTCGATTCTTTTTTAAACTAGTAGGTACTGGCTAGGGGTAGACGGTTCCAGACCGAAGCCGGAAACCAAAAAGCTTTTAATACTTTTGAAAACTAGTAATAGTTAGTGGATCCCGATATTGAGAATAGGGTTTCTGGCCTTTCGGAACTTTTGGAATCGTGTTTGGGTTCGCTTCGAGTAAAAAATTGATTATGTTTTTTCGGTTCCGAGACCTAATCGGGAGTTGGATACGAACAGGTTTTCGATTCTTTTTTAAACTAGTAGGTACTGGCTAGTGGCACACGTTTCAAGGAGTTCCTGATTTTTAGAATGCCCGATATTTATAATGTGTGCTTTTGGGTCTTTCGGAGTCGTGTTTCGGTTTCCATAGACGGTTTTTGATTCTCTTTCCACCCAAATTTCGAATCTTTTGTTTGCGTTTCAGAGACCAAACCCGGTGTCCGATCCGGACGAGCTTTCGATTCTTTAGGAATCTAGTACAAAGTTGTGAGGAACAGTTTCAAGCACATTCGATTCCCTTAGACCTATTTTCGGATCATTTACACTCTAATTTCGATTCTTTTCCTCCGTTTCCGATTCTAAGCCGGATTGGGACGAGTTTTCGATTCTTTTGTAAACTTTTACAAGTTTGTGAGAAACAGTTCTAGTGGAGCCGGATATTTTGAAGTCATGCTTTGGTTTCCATAGACTCGTTTTCGGTTTTCTTAGAGCCATTTTCTATTCTATTGTACTTCAATCCTAAACCGAACCTTTAGATCCGGTTTCGGTTCCTTTCAAGCCGAATTTCGATTTTTACTCGTTCCGAATACCATTCCGATTCCCATCGTTTTTCTAACGTATTCGGTTCTCTGTATTCAGTTCTCTTGCTTCTTACTTCACCAATAACCGCGAGTGCACAGATAGATGACAAGTGGCAATTAAAGCAAAAACAAAGTGATTTACATAGTTCTGTTAAAGTTGCCGTTATGTAGTACTTATTTTATTTCCGCAAGTTGGATTCGCTTGTTGAAGAAATAGTTCATTCCAGTTCGCATGAGATACACATTTTTGTAATGTCAATGACAATCTACGAGTAAACCTCCTTGTTTGCTTACAGTCCTGCCCCCTATGGTATTTTATGATTTATCTGAAGATTATTGTGAGATGTGGGTGCAGGGAGCTTTTGTCAACTTTTGCTGACATATATAACTCAACGATAGACCGCGGCTGGAGGTACTTCTGCAGCCGATGGACACGTAATCGATTTAGTTAAGGGTTTATATCGTTTTTTTATACTAACCAGACGATCAGGTTCCTCTCTTTGTGAGTTTTTTTGTGCATACCTTCAAGTTACAATGACCAGCTACGATTTTGAAGCAGTAACTTGGAAACACTCGCACATCAAGCATAATCTTGTACATAGAAAGTTCCCATAAACTTTATCGCCGCCGAAGGGCAATGCCAAAGTTAAATAAATCACATAGACCTTAGATTAATTAAAAAGTGCCAACTTAAATACAATATATACATACCTGTTTATCCACATTTCTTCTTTTTTTTTTTCAAAGTGAAAATATAACTTTTATTAAAAACTTTTTCCATCACAGTCATATCAAACGTCTGGTCTTCACATACATCATACAAGCATAAGGACTATGAAGAAGCTTTAGTTTGTATGTCCCTCTAGGTACAATTTCTAGTTATAAAGTAGTTGCGTTTAATGGATTCGCGACCGCTGCTAGTTCATCTAGATTCTGTTTTGCAGGAAAAAAGATTTAATCACATGATTTCGCATAGCTGATGGTATGATATCAGATAGTTTACATCACGTGATGTCACAAAAATCGTTTTTTTCTCTGTTCCCTATTTTCCTATAACATATTAATTTTTTTAATTACCATCTTAAATTTGTTAGTTTTTGATGTGTAAGCACCTTTACGATGGGGGTCTGTTGAAAAAAATTACATCCTAGGTATTTTGTTGTAAGTGTAAGTGTACTTTTGGATCATTTTGGGGTCATTTTGTGGTCACATTTGAGTCATTTTGGGGCCATATTGGGATCATTTAGAAATAATTTTGGGTTTATATTGGGGTCATATTGGCATCGTTTCGGGGTCAGTTG
Organism: Campiglossa producta; assembly: GCA_964058755.1. NCBI lineage: Eukaryota > Metazoa > Arthropoda > Insecta > Diptera > Tephritidae > Campiglossa > Campiglossa producta. Next base: position 145,016,454 of record CAXKVI010000002.1, on the reverse strand, counting down.
GGATAACTATTGGGTCAATTTTGTGTCATATTGGTATAATTTTGGGGTTAATTTGGGGTAATTGTGGGATCATTTTGATGTCAACTTCGGATCATTCTGGGGTCATAATGGGATCATAATTTTAATTTTAAGGTCATTATAGGATCATTCTGGGATCATTTTAAGATCAATTTGGTTTAATTTTGTGGTTATATCAGGGTCAATTTGGAATCATTTTGGTGTCATGTTGGGATTATTTTGGAGTTATGTACTTTGTATTCTTTTCGCAATTTCTATGAAGGAAATATGGTCCCTAGTTATTAAAATTCCTGCAGGGCATATACCTACATTCACTTAAATAAACAGTAATGTATGCGTCGCATTTGTTAAAGTTCAAAAGTGAAATTTGTTGGAAAATTTTTCGTAACAATAACCCAAAGGCCACAACACCTCACAGCAACAGTTACCATTGCCTTTGCCATTGCACTTGCCATTGTATTTGTATGCATTGACGGAAAAGGTACTTGCAAAAAAAATACAGAATAAAATACATTTACATAAATATGTAGTATATCGCTAGCTCCCAGCAGTCAAGCTAACAAGTTGTGAACTACATAAAAACTAGTATGAGCTTCAAACCAATTAGGTAGGCTACTGGGGTTTTCACATTTTTTTGTCACATGGGAAAGTGTTTCGAAAGTGCTGTGGTCACATGAAACAGTTTATGGAATCGTCAGGACCGAACACATTTTTAACTCTGAACAAAGCAATTACTTAAAAAAATTTAATATTTCCTGGTACAAGTTTGGCTGCTTCCAGACTAGTTAGATTGCAGTCAAAAAATTCTAGGTGTCATTTCTCTGCCTAGTTTGTTGCTACACTACAGTTTCATAGCAAGGGATCACCACAATTTCCGTTATATTTTTTAACTAGTTTTCATAAACATAAAAAGTACACACACAAACACATAAACCTATAGGTACACATACAAACGTATGTATTTACAAATTACATATTGAAACAAGTGGCTTTTTCGAGGTCGCCTGTCGGCTATGTTGAGAAAACAAAGCTTCTCTCCCATACCCCTATATGTATGTTTGTTTGCTTTTTAGTTGCACTTTCACAGTTTTCATAATTTTTTTTTGAAATTTCTACCATTCACAAACAATTTAATGGCTTCGATTGCAACTTGCAGTCAACATGTTGGAAAAGTTTAATTTATTCGCATATCAAATACAGGAAGTGGAATATGAAATTTTATATTGCTTTTGTGTGGGGGTTTTACAATTTAAAAATAATAATTTTTGTTGTCTCTTTGTTATTGTTTCTTGTTGTTACCAAAAGCATATCATTGGTGTAAATTTGCGCAATACCAATTTAAAAGTCATAAAGGACATTGTAAAATTTAAATGAACATCCGGTTCGATTAAATTCAGAGATACATATATGTTTTTTTATGATGAATAAATTTTCGGAAAAATGCAAGTAGCATGTTTTGTAATCTCTTAATCTCTATTGGTTTATTGGTGTCGTTTTATTGAAAGAGACGGGAAGGTATAGGCAATATTTTCTCAATTTATTTATTATTAAATTTAATTTAGCTCGACTAATTTTTTATTTTGTTTTGTAAAACTGTATTTTCTACTTTATTTTATTTAATTTAATTTTAATTTAATTTGTTCTATTCTATTTCATTTTATTTTATTTTATTTCATTTTATTTTATTTTGTTTATTTTATTTTATTTTATTTTTTATTTTATTTTATTTTTTTAATTTAATTTTATTTTATTTTATTTCATTTTATTTTATTTTGTTTATTTTATTTTATTTTATCTTTTATTTTATTTTATTTTTTTAATTTTATTTTATTTTATTTTTGTTTATTTTATTTTATTTTATTTTATTTTATTTTATTTTGTTTTATTTTATTTTATTTTATTTTATTTTATTTTATTTTATTTTTTTATTTTATTTTAATTTAATTTATTTTATTTTTAAATTTTTTATTGTACTTTATTTTATTTTCTTTTGTTTTAGTTTATTTTATTTTTAATTTTTTAATTTTTTATTTATCTTTTTTATTGCATTTTTTTAATTTTATTTTTTTTTATATATTTTATTTTTTCATATTATTTTATTTTATTTAAATTTTTTTAAGTTTAATTTGTTTTATTTTATTTTATTTACTCTTTTTATATTTTTAAAGAAAAATTTTATTTTATTTTATTCTTTTATTAATTTAATTTTTATTTTATTTTATTTATTTTATCTCAATTCATTTATTTTATTTTATTTTATTTTTGTGTATTTTCTTTTTATTTTTTTTGAAATTTTTTTATTTTATTTTATTTAGTTTTTAAGTTTTGTTTTATTTTATTTTGTTCTTTTATTCTTATTTACTCTTTTTATATTTTTAAAGAAAAATTTTATTTTATTTTATTCTTTTATTAATTTAATTTTAATTTAATTTTTAATTTATTTTTTTATTTTATTTTATTTATTTTATCTCAATTCATTTATTTTATTTTATTTTATTTTTGTGTGTTTTTTATTTTTGTGTACATATTTTCTTTTTATTTTTATACCTTTCATGAACATGAAATGGTATTATAACTTTGGTCCGATGTTTGTAAATATGAGAAGAAGAAGAGATGGACCCATCAATAAGTATACCGAAATGATCAGGATGACGAGCTGAGTTGATTTAGCCATGTCCGTCTGTCCGTCTGTCTGTTTGAACGCAAACTAGTCCCTCAATTTTTGAGATATCTGGCTGAAATTTTGTATGTGGCCACCATTTTGTAATATAGGAATCATTTGTCGGAACTGACAAGATCGGACCAGTATAACATATAGCCCCCATACAACCGATTGTTCAGATATAAGGTTTTTTGGCCAAAACTTCCGCAATTAAAAAGTTAGGAACGTAAAATTTTGCAACTCGAGTACTTTCTATTTATGTAGTGTATATAGTGAAAATCAACGAAATCGGGCAAATGTAACATATAGCCCCCATACAACCGATTGTTCAAATATAAGGTTTTTTTGGCCAAAACTTCTGCAATTAAAAAGTTAGGAACATAAAATTTTGCAACTTGAGTACTTTCAATTTATGTAGTGTGTAGAGGAAAATCAAGAAGATCGGGTAAATATAACATATAGCCCCATACAACCGGTTGTTCCGATATAAGGTTTTTTGGCCAATACTTCCGCGTTTAAAAAGTTAGGAACGTAAAATATTGCACCTTTAGTACTTTCTACATATGTAATGTGTATGGTGTAAGTCAGTACAATTGAACACGTATAATATATAGCCTCCATATAATCGATTGTTCCGATAACTCGGATCCTATTATTTTGTAAGTTTTTTTAAATTATAACAAAGATGTGTAATGTGTGTAGTAAATATAGTTAAATTGAAACAGGCTGTACTGGGGATCGAACAGTGAAAATCGTGACGCTTATTCATGAAAGGTATATAGCCTTCGGCACAGCCGAAGACAGCTTTCCTTACTTGTTTTTTTTTAATTTTTTTATTTTATTTTATTTTTTTTTTACTTTATTTTATTTTATCATATTTTATTGCATTTTTTTTGGCGACCGCCGTGGTGTGGCGGTAGTGTGCTCGGCCTACTACACCAAGTGACCTGGTATCGACTCCCGGTCAAAGCAACATCAAAAAATTATTTAGAACAAGTAAGGAAGTCTAAGTTCGGGTGAAACCGAACATTACATACCCAGCTGTGCACATAAAGTGGGCGTGATCGTTCACCGATTTTTCTTATTTTTTGTGGTAGTACTCTACATAAACATAACATGCCTGGTACCTAGTTTCGTAAATCTATCTCACACCGTTCTGAAGTTGTTAGCAGTCGAATTTAAAAATTGCTTGACTCATAAGTGGGCGGTGCCACGCCCACTTTCCAAAATTTTGAAAAAATTATGTAAAGAATATGAAAGTTGATGCATGTACCAAATTATATTATTATAGCGAAATCAGTTAATTAGATATGGACTTTTCAATATTTCCACCTCCTTTCAATATAACTTTTATGAAAAAGTAGGCGTGGTCGCGAAGCGATTTCGTTTATTTTCTATAGCTGAATTTACCACAACAATAGTATGTCCTCTACGAAATTTACGTTATACTAGCATAAACTGTTCTGAAGTTATTAAGAGTCAAAATTTTAAAATTTCTTCAAATATACGTGGGCGGTACCACGCCCCTTTTTCAAAAATGTTTATAAAATCGGCCTTAGAACATCTAAATCAATACATATTGCAAATTTTATCATTGTAGCTGCTTCTAATATTGAATTAACCCATTTTATACGTTTTTCGAAATTTTCGATATCGAAAAAGGGGCGTGGTTATGGTCAGATTTTACCCATTTTCAATAGCAATCTATTCTGAACCCAAATAAGTACGCATGCCAAATTTGGTGAAGATATCTCATTATTTGCTCAAGTTATCGTGTTAACGGACAGACGGACGGACGGACGGACGGACGGACGGACGGACATGGCTCAATCAAATTTTTTTTCGATCCTGATCATATTGATATATGGAAGTCTATATCTATCTCGATTCCTTTATACCTGTACAACCAACCGTTATCCTAACAAAGTTATAATACCCTGTGTACAAGTACAGCTGGGTATAAAAAGCATTATATAAACGGGGTTGCCCCTCTCCGAGTGTATTTCTGCTTTGATAAGCTTTTCAGCGAAAATTCATTTGCTTCGCAGATGCCGTTCGGAGTCGGCAACAAACTGTAGGTCCCACCAATTTGTAGGAAAAAATTAAAAGCAGCACATTTTATTTGATTTCATTTTTTATTTTATTTTATTTTATTAATTTTTTATTATGTTTTTTTTTTTGTTTTTTTTTTATTTTATTTTTTTTTTTTTGTATTTTATTTTATTTTTTATTTTTTTATTTGTATTTGATTTGATTTGGTTTTTTTATTTTGCCTTATTTAATTATTTTAATTTGATTTAATTAAATTTTTTTTAATTTTATATTATTTACTTTTATTAATTTTCATCGATTTGACTTCCACCGGCTTGCCTAAAGCCTACTCAGCACAAAAAAGCACGCAGTCAAGATATATAGTTCCTGGCATCAAGCATATTTTTGATCTCATAAGGCTTCTTTAACTGCAAGCAGGATTACCCGCATCATAAAAATGCCAACAGAGTGATTTTCCTTGTCCATGTCCTTTTGTCCATGCTCAGGTGGCAACATACTCGCATGCCGTTAAGCCATAAAACTTCCATATACAGCAAAGTAAAGACAAGTGACAGTTGTAAAAAAATGTTGTAAATGTACTACAACGACTTTCGTTAAAACATGAATGTGATGTTGTTTGTGGTTCGAGTTCAGCATTTAAAGCCCGAAATATGTATGTATGCATGGTACGAAACATGCTACAACGTGCCACTTAAAGTGTTGTGTAATTTTTGTTATTGCCTCTTATAGAGTGTCAAAGTCAACAATAGCGCTGATCCCTTACACCAATTTGACAGTCAGAAACAGTCACGGACTATAGGAAAGTGATCCCTTACGCCACTTTTCTGACTAGTGAGAGCAGAAAATTGAGCTGTTTCCGGTCAGAAGATTTGTTGCTGGCAAATTCTGACTAGTTGTTGTAGAACTGTCAAGCTATCAATTTGACACTTGGCGATCCCGTACTCTTTGGTGTTGCACTCGCACTGAGTGCGGATTTTAAGGATCAGAGCTAATGTGTATTGCGATGTTAATGAGAGAAGCGGCCGCTACATAGTATAATGGTAAAAATAAAACTTGCAGTTAGCGGTTTAACAAGAATAATGTGGACTAAAAGTTGGTATTGTTAGTTAAAGGCGGTAAGAGCAAAGTGTGCTCTGTGATGGATTTCCCGACCGTTGAAATATTAATTTATTTTGTTGATAACAAATACTATTTTGGACGGAGGTAGCATATTGACGGATAATACAATAACATCCACTCCACACACGTCTCTTAGTTCAATTGTTAACGTGTTTTGGCATTGGTAGGACCACTTTTAAGTTGAAATATACACTGCATTTGAATTTTATGAACTATTTCATATTTTTCCATTTTTAGAGCACTTGCAGAAAATGTGAGTTTACAGACATATGTATGTATGTGCGCACCACTGACTTTAATAAATAAACAAACACACACACACAATAACAGAGAAAAAAAACTGTTGTTGATTTATTGCTCTGTAGAGGCTCACGAAATGGATAAAAACTTCGCTGCCCTTCGTGGCTAGTGCCGGAATATTTTTGTGTATTTTCATTGTATTTTATTTTGTGCGTATCGCAGATATTTACATAATTTAAAATTTATTTTTCGTTACAATCTTCATTGTTCTATTGAATAAGCACATGTGACTTTGGGGAAAATGTTTTTTTGCGTGTGATAAAAGGTTTTTTTTTTTGTAATTTAAGTTTTTGTATTGCTCTAATGCAGGCCCGTGAGAAGAGGGGGGGGGGGGGGGGGTTTAGTAGTTCAAATCTCGAACGGTGGCGATTTTTTAGTTAAAGTATTAGCTATCAGCATATAATAAGTTCGCAAAAAACTAAATTAGGGCTTCAATCACATAATTTTAATATGTTTTCCATAAATAAAGGAAACACAGTCTACCTTTGAATTTTTATAAGGACAACAGGATCCGTTATTAGGATATTGAAAAAACGTATTCACCAGAAAAGGATATTGGAATTTGAAAAGTATTTTAGTAGATTGCGTAACAATATGTTTTCTAGCCAAACTAATTGTATATGTCTTGAAACTTTGCTATTATGGTGGTCGTACATGGCGTATGAGTAACATTTTGTTATTAAAATAAGAAAATTTCAGGTAAATTCTTTTCAAGTTTTGGTTGATAACTCCGAAACGGATTGATGAACATCTTCAGAATTGTAATATGAAGAAGAAAAATTACGAAGATGAGCAAAGCGAAAAGAGAACAGAAGGAAGAAAATCAGATAAAGAAAAAGAAGAAATAAAGAAGAAGGAGGAGGAAAGAAATAAGGAGGAGATGAAAAATAATAAAAGGAAAACATTAAAGGATAAAAATAACTAGGAGAACAAGTATGAGAAAGAAGAAGCAGAAGAAAAATATATGATAAAAAGAAAGGTGAAGAAGAAATAAAAGAAGAAAACACGTTGAAGAAAAAGATGGAGAAAGGTGACGAGGAAATACACAAAAACACGTGGTAGAAAAAGATGAAAAAAGAGTAATTGTAGATCATTTAAAAATTTCCAGAAATATTAAAAAAATACACTATCTTCTAGTCCTAAGCAATTCAAAAAAAAAATTAAATTATTTTCAAACAAATTTTTCACCATTTGTTACTGAAAAAGTAAGTTTCACTTTTCTGCTTGAAATTTAACAATAAGTAAACGATTAGTATGTACGATATTGGCAATAAAAGTCGAAAAATCAATGTTTCGATGACCATTACATGCCAAAGAAGACAAATAGCAGAAGCAATTTGAAATCCGAGAGAAAGTCAAACAGAAAACAAAAATTTGTATTCGTGCAGAGTTGGGCAATATTGGAATTGAATTTAATTCTTATTCCTTAAGGTATAAATTCCTGATTTTAATCGAAGTGAGAAATTACACTAACGGTGGCACTGCGTTCGGGATATTTCTAGAAACCTCATACTGGGCGTGGTAGAAAGGTAGAAAGAAGCCGCTTATAAAACAGACGGATAACAATACCACACAATCTTTTACAGTAGTGTGGTTCAAAAAACTAAAGTTGTTCTTGGAGCCCTAGGTACCCTCCAATTTTCTTACATCTACATAGAAAAGAATTATCTATGCAAAATTTTAGCATTGTGGAACATATGGAAGGCGGCGCTCAACTAGGTTCAATTCTCATAAATTGCTATGAAGGAGTAAATTTTAGAATTTTTTTAATTGTATTTTTTTTAAAGGATTCTTGTTCAAATGTGTTTTCTTCAATACATTTGATATTAAACATCCCTGCAGTGAAACCTCAAGCTAGTCAGAAAAATACTAGTATACAACTATAATTTTCTGGCATAACTCATACTACTCAGGAAATATCCATTCCTAGATTTTTCTGGATGAAATCACACCAGTTAAAAAATACAAAATTCATTCGTTTCGTTTGCTTCTTTTTTCTCTTATAATTTACAGATGCTTTTTTGTGGTAGGGTAAATACAAATAGTCGCTGCTTTCTTAAGAATAAACATGAAAATAAAGGGTAAGTCATGAAAATTCTGGTGGAAATCATACTAGCCCAGGTTCAATGTTTTTGCGACAAGTTTATTTCGAATATGAACCCTTGCCCGACTGTCGTGGTAGCGATTTGGTATGGCCAGTGGAAAATTCTAGATTATGTTATCCCCCATCCATGAGGAAGGATGGGTAATGAGAGGCATCATATCCGTAAATCAACTATCGAGTTAGCACATCATTACCTATGTGCATATTAGTCGCCTCTTACGACCGGTATGCCTACCTCGGGCATATTCTAAACCCTTAACCCGCCGGGGTTAGCGCCGCCTTCCAAGCGAACTGTGACCATGAAATTTTCACTCACCTCACTTCTTTTGTTAAACAGAAAACAATTGGGGGGTCCCTTGGCCTTTACATTCAACAACCAGTAATAAAATATCCGTCTAACATATGTACCTTTTGAAACGGGACTTTTGCCCACCTCTGATGCCCTACTCTAAACGCATAAAAAGCTACAATCACTTGAAACTGTGCGCGACATTAAGTGGTCAAACACCTCCTTAGTTTAGTAGAAGATATATCAGCTTGGCTAATTCTATTAGGTACTTACATTTATTTACCAGAGCAAAGTTAACCGGATTAAGTAGGGTCATATATTTAAACCTAAATAGCCAACATAGCAAACGAAATACAAAAAAAGACAATAGCAATTCACGAAAAGAACCATAATAAATACACTTTTAATGCAAGACCAGAATGCGGAATGAGGAATTATAGCTTGAAACGAATGAATGAATGAATGCGTACAATGTTGCAGCCGTTGTGGCACCACTACGAGCCGTGTGAGAGAGAGAGCACGTGCACACCACAGGCGATGACAAACAGGCAAAGTGGAATATAAATGATGTAAATGTAGTAGATTGAGCTAAAAAAACACATTTTGCTAATTTCTTTTCTTTAGAAAGGTGAAAAAATACCAAACAAGTTTCAGACCTTGATATATAGAAGTATACTAGTAGATGCGTAGCGAAACTTAAAAAAAAAAAAACAGATCATAAATCAGTTTTTGTTTGTTAATATCTCGACTCCAGCACCACATAGCGGGTTTTTGTGATATAAATAGAATCGAGTTATAAATGCGGATTTTGTAAACGTAGGCACTCCAAGCGTCATCTAGCTGGGAAAAATATGTCATTTATCGAGAGGACGTATTCAACCAATAAACTGTAAAAATTTGTGAAAAGTCCGTTAAGTAATTTTTGAGTCAATTCCTCACAAAAAAAATCCCCTACAATTTTATAAATTTTGATTATTGCTGATTTGGACCTAATTTTTGCTGTCAAATTACAAAACCATTAAAGAAGTTTACTGCATACAATTTTGTTTTATTATTATTTTTTTATATTCTATTCTATTTAATATTCGTTTATTTTAGTTTTCTTATTGTATTTTATTTAGCCTTTTTTTTTTTTTTTTTTTTTATACCCAGCTGTACTTGTACACAGGGTATTATAACTTTGTTAGGATAACGGTTGGTTGTACAGGTATAAAGGAATCGAGATAGATATAGACTTCCATATATCAATATGATCAGGATCGAAAAAAAATTTGATTGAGCCATGTCCGTCCGTCCGTCCGTCCGTCCGTCCGTCCGTCTGTCCGTTAACACGATAACTTGAGCAAATAATGAGATATCTTCACCAAATTTGGCATGCGTACTTATTTGGGTTCAGAATAGATGGCTATTGAAAATGGGTAAAATCTGACCATAACCACGCCCCTTTTTCGATATCGAAAATTTCGAAAAACGTATAAAATGGGTTAATTCAATATTAGAAGCAGCTACAATGATAAAATTTGCAATATGTATTGATTTAGATGTTCTAAGGCCGATTTTATAAACATTTTTGAAAAGGGGGCGTGGTACCGCCCACGTATATTTGAAGAAATTTTAAAATTTTGACTCTTAATAACTTCAGAACAGTTTATGCTAGTATAACGTAAATTTCGTAGAGGACATACTATTGTTGTGGTAAATTCAGCTATAGAAAATAAACGAAATCGCTTCGCGACCACGCCTACTTTTTCATAAAAGTTATATTGAAAGGAGGTGGAAATATTGAAAAGTCCATATCTAATTAACTGATTTCGCTATAATAATATAATTTGGTACATGCATCAACTTTCATATTCTTTACATAATTTTTTCAAAATTTTGGAAAGTGGGCGTGGCACCGCCCACTTATGAGTCAAGCAATTTTTAAATTCGACTGCTAACAACTTCAGAACGGTGTGAGATAGATTTACGAAACTAGGTACCAGGCATGTTATGTTTATGTAGAGTACTACCACAGAAAATAAGAAAAATCGGTGAACGATCACGCCCACTTTATGTGCACAGCTGGGTATGTAATGTTCGGTTTCACCCGAACTTAGACTTCCTTACTTGTTTTTATTTATCTTTAACTTATCTTGTTAATTTCATTTTGTTTTTATTAGTTTTTTTATTTTAATTTTTTTATTTATTCTAAATTTTATTTTTGTATTTTATTTTATTTCCTTTTTTTTTAATTTATTTTATATTATTTTTTTTTAATTTTTTTTTTTTGTAATTTTATTATTTTTATTTTATTTTATTTTTATTTTATTTTATTTTGTTTACTTAATTTACTTTATTGAGTTTAATTTAATTTAATTTAATTAACTTTTTGTATTTTGTTTTTATTTTATTTCATACTAGTACATTCTACTTTATTGTATTTTATTTTTAAATTTTTATTTTATTTGATTTTAATTTTTTCATATTTTATTTTATTTTTTGTTTTATTTTTATTTATTCTTTTTTTTTTTAAATTTTATTTTTATTAAATTTTTTTATTTTAATATATTTTAAGCCAGCCTAATCTGTGAATGTGTGTGCTTCACAAAGTAGCAAACCCAAAAAGGATAATACGAAACATATCTAAAAGATGCTGACTTTAAGCAACATTACAACAAACAGTTTCAATGAAACGAGCAGGCTGCGCGGCTGGGTGCGGTGCGTACCAAAAACGTCGTTATTGTTAAGCTTTTATGGCAAATAAATCATTTTGCTTGGCGCGCAACTGTGACAACAAGGCGCAACTGTGGCGGCAATTGCAGCGACAAAACAATTGACGATTAGAAGAAGCAGCAGGCGTGGTTAGAGGAGCTTGGTGGAGGTCCCGTTAATGTGTGCGCCGTACTATGGGGTATTTTGCAAAAGTTTTTCCAACAGTCAAATTTTTCAGCAACGGCTCAAACTAGAGCCAAAAATAAAGAGTGTTTGAAACTTCAATTCAATGCGCATATGAGAAAAATGGGATATTTCAAAAAAATTCAAAACTAAGTTTTGAAAACCCTTTTTGAAAAATATCATTTTTTGTTTTTTGGTCAAATAATAAAAGTAAATGCTTGTTTTTAAAGAAAAATAATTTTTATTACATATTTTGAGATGCTAAAAATGAATATGAATGGTTACAACAGAAATTTTCAAATTCATGCATTTTTCTATTACGATTTTTTGAGGTTGTTTTTTGGCTTTTCTTGCTTCGGTTTAGGTTGTGGTTTCGGTTTTCAATATTTATTTTTTGTTAGTTTCGGTTTCCAAACAAAATACGCACACAAATTTGTGAACAAAAAAAAAAAAAATTAATTTTTAAGATTATCACGAAATTAGGTGGTAAACCGGAACCTGAAAAGAACAAAAAAAAAAAAACAAATAAAACCCCAAAAACATTATTTTAGAAAAATGCATGCCTTTGGAGGTCTTTAACTTGGAAATTTCTTCTGCCTCTCAAAATCTGTAATGGAAATCATTTTTCTTTAAAAAAACACCATTTACTTTTGTTTTTATACCCAAAAGACGACAAAAAATTATTAATTATTAATTAAAAAAACATTTTTTATAGCTAAATATATGACACTATGTATTTTCACTATTATTTTCTTGTATTTTTTTTTATTTATTGTGCGAAAGAAACGGTCTTATACAATTATCATATTGGTGCAAGCGGGCAAGCTAAGTTAAAAAAATAACGATAAATAATGAAAATACAAACTAGACTGTAAAACAAAACAAAAAGTTTGTATTTTTTTATATTTTTTGTTTACATTTTTATGTTGAAAGTTTTGTGCGCAATTTTTTATGAACACCGTTTTGTTTGTGAAATAAGAGAAGTAATGAGTCATTGCCCACCTTACATGAAATTGTGGTGTTGGAAGCTTGGCCTATCCAACACAGTAAATAGTATGGACTCGGATTTCTTTCTTTCTATGCATATATGCGCTTTGAATTGAAGTTTCAAACACATTTTACTTTACGGCTCCAGTTTTAGCCGATGCTGAGAAATTTGATTGTTGGAACAATTTTCCCAAAATACCCCATAGTGCACCGTTAGCTCAACAATACGTTTGTGGTCGCCATTGTGGCAACGAAAAGCTTTAATGCCTCCACTACCCACTTTCCGCCAACCACTTCTACAGCCTGCTTTTGCATTTTCCATTTTTTTGGCTTGAAAATTGTTTGCTCTCATACAAAAGTTAATAAATCAATATTTATTTTAAGCACTTTGTAGTAGTTTGCTGCGAAAACTAGAAATAGAAATATAAATACAAATAGAAGTATTAATAATCAAGCTCTAGTGCATTGTTAGCCAATTTTGGTTGAAGCACTCGCTGCCTAGTTGATGCAAGCAATTAAAAGTACGAAAACGTTCAACTGGAGAAGTTGATTTGAATGGAAACTGCAGTGTACGTAGTTGCTTAGTAATTGGAAGAGTGAAGGAGTTATACACCAAACCCGAAGACGGTACATCTATTTGGGATGTGTTTTTAAAGGGTTGTTAAACTCAATTACATCATCATCATCATCATCATCATCATCATCATCATCATCATCATCATCATCATCATCATCATAATCATTTAATGGAGCCTAACGATTTTGTCCCACTATATTTCAAAGAGCCAAACTCGCCTAGGCGGTTGAGCGCAATAAATGACGCAAGCCAAGATAAGATATTTTTTCCAGCTTAGTCCAGGCCTAGCCCTTCTCTTTCTAGGGACTTCAGGCTGCTATTTTCGGTGTAGTTGCAGTTCTAATCTAGGTTAGCTCAACAATACGAGAGATCTCGAACTAGCTTACCAAAGTGAACTAGTTTATGTAGTTCGTTTTTGGTTCATTAAATTCATTTATTTGTTTTTGTTTTCCTTAGAAAATAACTGCTAAAACACGCCTTGGGAGGCTCATCAAAAGATGTCTTTGGCATCGGTATCAATAATCCAGAGGCGCGTCTTTTGATACCTCTTTCTACATTTTTCAACGTAATTTACACTTGACTCTTAGACCCGATTTCCCGGTGCCGTGTTCCACAAATTTCCAATTTTTATTTTGAGTTAACCTAACTGCCCAACGTTCGCGCGATAACCTCTGGGCAGGTATCAGAAGGCCGTCTACCAATATTTTATATAGTAAAAATTCAATTAGGTAACTTAAATAAAATTGCGAATCCATACTTAACGTTGGAACTTAAGTTAACCTGCCCCTGTTAAATCGGGACTTAATTACGCAATTCACAAGGCCTACTATTTCGTGCTATTCGTCTGTTTTGCTATATATTTCAAAAAAATTATATTGGAAACCATGGAAACATACTTAAAGGTTATGGTCAGCAAGTCATTATTATGGTATGCATTTCCTGTGCAAGATCATCAACTTTTGAATTCGAATCGAAGCTTTCACGCTCTTTTGGTATCTCTTAAGTTCAGTTTTTACAATTTTTCATAAATTATGCATTGACAAAGTTCCATTATTAAATTCTTTATGTCGTACAATTTTTGCTCTCAATATTTCACGAGCTCATCTTTGCATTCCTCATATTAAAAATCTAACTTTGTTATGTCCTTCATTTATCTTTAATGTAATATTTATGAGTTTTCGTGATAGCCAAAAATAAAACTAGTTTACCTAGTAATTGAAAAAGTAAGTTCGTAGTATTAAAACTATTTAGAGAAAATTACTAAGGCAACGGACAAAACGGAAGCACATAGATAAAAGCGTAGGACAACCTGAATACAAAGAGAGGCGTAGTCAGACTTTCGCGGAGAGTGGGGTCAAAATAATTTTTTTGTTTTGCTGAATTTTATTTTATAAACAACATTTTATTTTATTTTTTTTATTTTTAAGTTTATGAAGAAAAGAAAAATATATTTAAAATTATATTTGGCGACCTTTTCACAACCTAAATGTGTTTAAAAGACAGCCAATGATTTCGCAGAATGGCTCTCACACCTACTCTCTGAGAGCACAATTCAACCCAGTGAAGTACATGATTAGTGCAAACATATCTCCGGAGCACTTCGTATAGCAGCCGAAGAAGTACCTAATTGGATTCCGGCAAGTGCAAAAAATACTGCTGGTGATGAAGAATGCATAGCCGCAATTGGTGGCCAATGTTCAGAGAAAACTAAGGTTAAGGAGGTATCACTTCCCAGCCCTTTTAAACGAAGGAACAGAGCAACAATTCAGAGTAAATGACGAGCCCAACCACACATATCGAAGACGATGGAATTGACGTTCCACAACCCGACTATAACGAGGTGCGAATAGCTATATGCCGACTAAAAAACAATAAAGCGGGGGAAGATGAGAATCTGCTAGCTAAGCTATTCAAATACGGCGGCCAGGAGCTGGTAAGGTACATACACCAGCACCTGTGCAAAATATCGCCGTGTTGAAGTTGGCGACCGCGAGTAACGAACAAGATTTAATGATGAACTGTATGAGCTTTACGCAGACGACGACATAGTTCAGCGAATTAAACCCCAGCGGCTTCGCTGGCTAGGACACGTGGTGCGAATGACCGAAGACGCTCCGGCCCCGAAGATATTCTTATCGGCACCCGCGGGTGGACGTAGAGAAAGAGGGAGACCACCACTCCGATGGCAGGACAAAGTGAAGGTAAATCCAAGATCACGGGTGTCTTCACCTCCTACCCCTCTTTACACGCCCATGAGTAAAAAAAATAAAACAATCACATTTATCACCAAAAAAAAAAAAAACAAAAATAAAAGAAACACAAAAAGTTGAAACTAAATAAATTTTGCAAAAAAATATTCATACTTCGAGAGCAACAACAAAAAAACAATTTGCAAAGAATGTCAAAATAAATAGGTGTCTTGAAGAATGGAACAAACGAACAAACAACTAACAAGTGCATAACTGAGTAAGTGAATTTTAGTAAGTTTTTGAACTTTTGTTGCTGGAAGTGTTGCTATTCTTGTAGTGTGTTAAAAGTTTGTGAGTGAGTGAAGAATAAGTGAGAGTAAATAGCTAAAATGAATGGCATGAACTTCTGACAGTTTGCAAAAATTGGTGTTGAATTTATAACAACAAAATATTTGAATAATGGGAGTTGGTGTTTTACTCCTTTTTTCCATATGCTGTTGTAGTCAAGCCTGAATTTGATTTAGGTTCAAAACAGGGTTCGGAAACATTCACTCTCGTTCACTCACATTCACGAAAACGACCATTAAAAAAAAATTGCATTCGCGTTCGTGAATAAGAACGCCTCAAAAAATCCACACCGTTCACGTTCAGGAATGCATTCGTGAACCATTCACCAATGCATTCTCGAATCTATTTAAGAACGTACTTCTTGTCGTCCATCTTCATAAATGTTTGCATGTGTTGGGTGATTAATTCGCGAATCCACACCATTCACGTTCAGGAATGCATTCGCGAATCATTCACAAATGCATTCGGGAATCATTCACAAATGCATTCGGGAATCATTCACAAATGCATTCTCGAATCTATGTAAGAACGTATTTCTTGTTCATCTTCATAAACGTATGCATATGTTGCATGAATAATTCGCGAATGCCCTTATAACCCTCTTCTTGCCGTTTACTGAATGCACATTTGGTGTTAAGATGAACGACAAGAAGAACGTTCTAGCATAGATTCGAGATTGCACTTGTGAATAATTCGCGAATACATTCATGAACGCGAATGCACTTGAATGTTCAGAAAAGAATAATGCCGAACCCTGGTTCAAATATAATTTAGTCTACGAGCCAAAAAAATTTAAAACGACTAGACTTCTGGCTTATGAAGCTCGAAGCACATTAAGTGGATAATGGGCCTGAGGTACTAGGTTAACTCCATCAGACGATTTGTAGACTTAATCGAAACGCCCTTATCGGCATATCAAAATGAGCTATAACTAAACGAGTTTAACCCAACTTGAGTGAGAATTTTAAAGACTCTCTTGCGCAAGAAAAGACCTATGCTACCGTTTTCACCTGCATTTTATTTATGTCTTCCCCGCACAAAATATTTACAATCGTGCAGTTTCGAACTAAAAATCAACAAAAGAAAACTCCAAATTTTCTTAAAAGTCGTTTCGAGTACATAATTCAAATTTGGCAGCACCAAAAAAAAAATATTTACGCTCCGAGCAGATGCCAAAAGGCAGAACTTTAACCTAATGTTTCACGCAGTGTGACAGGTGTATCTGTCTGTGTGTGTATGTATCGACACTGATCCACTTGACGCGGCATTCCAACGAAGAAGTGGTCAGCATAGTTGAGTTGCATAACATCATCCACCACACAGACACACGAACGGTAAAATGGACACGTGTCGGTCTCAACGGTGCATGCTTCCCCTGCTACCACCACTTAGCCCTAGTCTCTTACCTTCTCTCGGTGATTTCGTTGCTGCAAATATCGCCGACATAAGTTCCCCTTCAGCTGCACTCTCATGAACGAAAAACTTTAATCCATTTACCGCGCATAAATCCTTAATGCAACTTCTGTGTTAAAAAAGTTGAACGAGAGAAATTATACACAGGGTGGGTCAAAAGTGGTCTTGGACACCGCGTATTCCTCCACCTGGTTCTTCCATCGGAGTGGTGGTCTTACTCTTTCTCTACTTCCACCTTCGTGTGCCGATAAGAATACCTTCTCGGCCGGAACATCTTCGCTCTTTCGCACAACGTGGCCTGCGTAAAGCTGATACGGCTCATCATTATATTTTCTTCGGTACTCGCGGTCGCCAACTTTTAGGGTCCATAAATCCTTTAGAGAACTTTTTTCTCAAAATCTCCCAAAGCCGTCTCATCGGATGCTGTCAGTGTCCATGCTTCTGCACTATAGAGCAGGACGGGTACGATATGCCACTTATAAAGTGTTATTTATGTTCGTCGAGAGAGGACTTTACTTCTCAATTGCCTACTCAGCCCAAAGTAGCAATTGCTTGCAAGAGTTACTCTTCGCCGGATTTCCGCGCTTACATTGTTCTTGGTGTTATTGCTGCTTCCCAGGTAAACAAAGTCATTTACTATCTCAAAATTATGGCTGCCAACAGTGGCGTGGTGATGTCGCTCAGCGCCATTTTGCTTAGCCGTGTAAGTTTTGCGGGGCAGCCAAAATCCGACAAAGGAGCACGTACCACGTGAAGCTTACCACCTCCTCGCCGCCGTGTGTGAATAGCACAGCTGGAAGACCATCAGCGCCCGTCGCTTTATTGTTTTGTAGTCGAGATTTAGCTATTTGTATAAGGTTATAGTTCGGTTTGCGACGTCAATTTCATCGTCTTCGCTTGTGGGGTCGGGCTCGACATTTTCTTAAAATTGTTGCTCTCGTCGTCCACCGGGTCGCCGTTCACATTTTAACACGAGTTTGCCTCAGGTTTGAACCCATTGGCTAGCATTTCAAGCTCTTCGACTTCACGCTTTTCCGCCTCCCTTTCCTTCGCCGCTTCGCCTCGCCTCCCTTTTCACTTTTCGCTTCTCGCGGTTGTTTTCTCACACACTCCTCGTTGCATTCGCTTTTAACGTTGCAGCGTAGGCATCGTCCTTTCATTCTGTTCTGACGTTGCACTCTTCAACATCGTACCAGTTGTTTTTTTGAGCTTGGCAGAATCCAATTGCTTCTTCGGCTGCGGTACGAAGATCTGCGGATATATGTATGTTTCCACTACTATGCACTTCTTTGGGTTGAATGGTGCTCTCAGAGAGCAGGTCTGAGAGACGTCCTGAGAAAACATCGGCTGCCTTTTGCTACTGCATTTTTTCGACGTCTAGCCCTCCCTCTGGCCATTCCCAGTTGAAAGGGGATCAGAAACTTTCCTCACTTGAGTTGGCTTCCACACACGACCCTACCCTTAAATAAAGACGAAAAGCTATTAAAAGGTCTTTCAAAAACCTGAAGATATAATCACCGTGTACTTTGAGAAAAAAAACACCTTGTAGATACATACTTAAAAAAAAGTCACTCTTTACTTTTGAAACACCCTGTACATTATTTTAAAACCGCTACGTTGTGAAGCTTGTACAACAGAGTGTTGTAATACCAGTCGCTTAAAATTCACCTTGAATTGCGAAATTCGAAACTTTTGGACGCGTTTGGAACTTTTATGCGTTTTCCACTTTATAGTCCACTCGACGCATAACTCATTCGATACAGATGTTGTTGCTGCAATTTCATTCTCTTTTAAAAACAAATAGCTGACCAAGAGTTCTCACGATACCGACGTTAGCCGCGTCACGAGATACGCCAGTGTTGGTGAAAGGTAAAAAATATCCCCGCAACCAAGAAAAAGTTGAGCAAAAATTCTCAGTTGTAAGTGCATAAAGTGCGCGTTGAACTTTTTAAAGCTTTCAAGCTTTTGTTGTTGTCGTTCTTGCTGTTGACTCACAACCTAAGTGTCCTGCTCATTAAATCTTGAAGCTTGAATTGTTAACTGTGTTGCCTTTAGCTTGTTTCCTTTTGCGGATGCGATTACACTTTTTTAGTAGTTTGGCAAAGCTGGTTGGAAAGTGGCTCTTAGGTAGAATTTAAGAAAAAGCAAGTATAGATTTGGTGGTTCGAACATTAGGCGAACATGTAGCAGAGAAGGTGGAGGGGCAAAGCAGGCGACTACACGGATAATGGATTTGTGCAATGACTAAGCGAATTTGATGAAAGGATTGTACCTAAACAAAAATTAGAACTTTTTCGGATAAATGGAGTGCAAGTGATACGGGAAAGAGTGAAAAATAGCTTGAAAAGAGATTAGGAAGAGGAGTCTTGCTGCAAAAACACGGCTGCTCGTTCAAAAGTTTGTCTGCAACTTTGGGCTGATTGATTTTTTTGCAACTAGAAATTGGTTTTAGTTTTTGCGTTGAAGGTGTCATTAAAACGCAGACTCTTGTGTCTCATTATCAAACTTTCTCCAACCGCTTTATATCGTCGCGCGCTTGTCAAAAGCATGAATGTGCCAAAATTTAAATTTTGGGAAATTGTATTTGAAGGTTTATTCCTCTCGCAAAATTTTAAATTTGAGTGTTTGACATAAATATATTTTTGCAGGTTATATTCTCATTATACTCTTTGCAATGATATAGTTTTAACGTTAATATTCCTTTAATTCCTCGACATTCGGGACATTTCCAAAGAAAATTTTTTAGAACTGCCTTTAAAAATTTTTGTTTTGGCAGAAACACGAATGTGTAGCAAAATTGGGGATGTGATATTCCCAGTTTCATGGACTTTCCACACCTTTAACTCTGAAATATTGTGCCGCAAAGAGGAAACCCCGCTGGACATATCGTCGTTCGCTTGCGCGAATGTGCCAATTATACAAATTTGAGTTAATAGGCGTGAGCCTATTCACGAAAATCCTGGGTTTCCAAAGTACAAGGAACCCCCGGAAATTTGCAATACCATTTCCATGAATGTGTAGTCCAATCTCTGAAAATTGTACCACAAAAACGAATGTGCTATGTGTGTTAAAGGTGTGGAAAGTGCAAGAAACTGGGAATATCACATCCCCTTAATCCCTTTAAGGCTCACTTGCAGAACGAAAAATTATATTTTTAACTCAGAGTTAACGTCAAATGATGGGTTAAACTCATACGTTTTTGACAACTTTTCAAATTAACTCTGAGTCAAAAAGATAACTCGGCGTTGTGCAAGTGGGCCTAAGTACCCGTCCTGCTGCTCGGTAAAAAAGCCTACAGGCTGACAAAATGTTATAAGACGGCTCTAGGAGTATTCCAGAAAACAGTAATTCGGACGAGTTTTGAACCTCTACTTGGTAAGAGCACGTATACGAAACCGACGCCAAAGGCACTCTCATCGATGCCCACTGTCTATCAGAAGAGCCCCCAGTCCATTGGAAGGACCCAGTGAAGAAGCGGCTCATCCAGTTAATGGAAGAAGAAGCAAACTTCCATCCAGAAAACAGTAATCCGTAGATTAACCATCCAGTTAAAGCGAAGTAGTCGGGGTCTCTGTCTGTAAGGTCCACTCTGGCGTCGGTATGCCGGTGTCGTGCTCCATATTCAGTACCACCATACCGAGCCAGGCTACCAGAATAAGCTTTCCTCTAGAGGCCCCCAGTCCATTGGAAGGACCCAGTGAAGAAGCGGCTCATCCAGTTAATGGAAGAAGAAGCAAACTTCCATCCAGAAAACAGTAATCCGTAGATTAACCATCCAGTTAAAGCGAAGTAGTCGGGGTCTCTGTCTGTAAGGTCCACTCTGGCGTCGGTATGCCGGTGTCGTGCTCCATATTCAGTACCACCATACCGAGCCAGGCTACCAGAATAAGCTTTCCTCTAGCATTCATTTGACGCATTTCCTATTATACTGCTCCAACGTTTAAGCCTCCAGCGACGACCAGGCTTGCCGTTTGGTCCCGTAATACGTCTTACAAAAACTTGTAATTGAGCTTTGAGCTTATCTTTGAAGCTTTGTATGGGTTCATTTAGTTTTTCTGCTTAGTCATCCTGCAAGTGAGCCCAGTGGCTACGTCCTCCGTTACCCACTCTCTTTGGCAATCCTTTAGTGTCTCCGTCTTTGAACTTAAAAGTTTCGAAGCACCTTCGGTAAAAAAAGAATATATCTATCCAGCTGCTGTCTTATTCTATTAATTCGCTTACAGAACAAGGGTAGCTTAAGCTCTCAAAACAAAAACTTTCCTTAACATAACGTTGTTTCAAGCTAAATCCTATAATCCCCACAAAACTAGCAATGACCCGACTTAAGAAATCATTTGTTCCGATTAATGTAATTTAATTTGTGTGCAAAAACTTTTCGGTGATAAATTAGTGAGTTTAGAAATGCATAAGTTGCAATGGTCGTGGCGGCGAGCTACTTACAACAGGTGTCGCTTTAGATTTGCCACATTAGGGACATGGCGCAGTTGGAGCTATAAAATTTGCATGAAGCTATCAAGAACTTTCGTACTCCTCGTGTATGTGGTTGTGCGTGTGTGTGGGCGGTGTGTGACAAGGGTTTCGCTCATGCAATAACGAGCTGAAAGGCTCAGTGCGAACATAAATATTTGGAGGTAAGAAGAACAAGAAAGGTAGCTAGGAGAGAAGAAAAGAGAACCAAAAGAAGAATTTTAAGACGGCTGAAAATTGTGAGAAGAAGCAGAGTATGGTGTAGTGTGTGGAAAAAGAGGAAGCGAATTGTTCACTACTTGGCGAAACGGTATTAAACTTATAGGTCATGAGTTAAATGTACTTTGGATTAGAAGAGTTTGAATATGGTCGTTGCTAATCCCGGTTGATTTTTCGAGACTTCAGGAAACTTGTTGATATCAGAAGTAGCTATAATGACTTATTTTCTTGAATTTTCATGTGCATCTATTGGAACTATTAGAACCAAAACGGATATCGATTCGTTCTCTATTTGGTCCTTATGCTAGAGTGGTGGCCTCCATCTTCGTCCATTGATCTTTCGCAGAACATGTCCGACCTAAGGCAGCAGGTCCGCAAAACCCCGAGTCATTTGAGGGTTGGGATGTCCTGGCTTGTGACAGTTTAGAAAGAATTGCCGGTCTGCCAATGGCCTTATATGTAGTCAACAACGTTTTTTTATCTTTTCGCCAAGTACTGCCCCGAAGTTACTTGAGGATCTTGATGCGACCTCGTACCTTTGAGACCATTTCAAACACATGACCCGCAAATTTGAAAATGTTATCCAATATCACTCCAATAACTTTGGGTGGCTGACAGTTGGTAGGGGGTAGTTCTCATGGAGAGCCTACTGCCGCGAGAAGAATTATAAAACTTAGTCCCAATTTTTGGATTTCTCTACTTCGACACAACTGCTACTTTCTCTGTACATTATGTTTACTGTCCAGTGCTGCCAAATTTCATTCGTTCATACTTTACGCAAATGAGCCGGTGACACAAATACTTGCACCTTAAGGCTGTCGTCAGCAACATGTAAACTAAAGTTGTAGAAATTGAGATCAAACTTTTTGAAACTACAGCAAGTAATTGCATACAAACATACATCATCATCGTCTTCATAGAAACCTACTTTTTAAATATAGCAAGAAAAGACAACAAATGAGAAGATAAACTTAAGTAGAGTATTCGCATGTATGTGTGTATGTCCCTTTGTAAGTTCGTCCAAGAAACTTGCACAAATTAAGGCGGAAGTTTAGAAGTTTCAAGTATTTGCTAGTAGTTATTTGACAAGCAAGTGGGCGTGGGAACAAGCGTTAGTATGATTGTAAATGTATTTGAAAGAGCGCAGTACGGCTAGTGTGCCAAGAAAGAGTACACATATACTTATCTATAAGCCATGCAAGATTTGCCGCCAAAATAACTTTTAAAGTTTTTGATGACATTCTTGCTTTCACAGCTAAAATTCTAATATCAAACGAAAGTGTTGGAGGAATTTGAAGACGATGCATGTAGAAGAGGAAGATATGAGATGAAGTTTTTAAATTCGAAAAATAGCTCGGCTATTTTTACTGAAGTAACAGCGAACAGGAATCGGATGAAAATTTCATTTTACTTTTTTTTTTTTTTGATTTTTTGCACCTGTAAGTATGAGATAGACCCACCTATACGTATACCGATATTATCAGGACGATGAGGAGAGTTCATTTAGCCATGTCCGTCTGTCTGCCCGTTCGTCCGCTAGTCTGTCAGTTTCAACGCAAACTAGTCTCTCAGTTTTTGAGATATCTGGATGAAAATTGGTGTGCAGCCATCATTTTATACGATATTAATCTTTTGTCGGAACTAGCTAGATCGTACCGATATTACATATGTATAGCTTGCAGCGTCCCAAAAATGTAGGGAAAACAATTTTGGTTCGATATTTTATATGCATACCCTCTATATTGGTGCGTTTTAGGCTGTCTAACATGTGTGCGAAACTTTAGTTTTCTAGGATTACGGTAACCCGTGCCGACTTTTAGTTAAGCTTTCATCTAGCAGCTTATAAAAAGTTGCAAAAAAGCCCATTAAGATTTCGAAAATTACATAAATTAAATATCTTGCCCATATGACTATGGACTGTGTAATAAATCTACACCTTTGCATTTTTATGAGGACAACAGGATAAAACTTACACTAACTACGTTTAGACCCTCACGAAAACCTCCCATTTGATACCCATATCGTAAGCAAAAAGCAAGAAGAGGAGCTCAAAAAGCCGAGGAAGGCAATAAAAAGTAAATATATTCAAAGACTAAGGCTGTGTGTCAATCCGTAAATTTTCTCGTCAGAGTAAAATGAGGTGAACAAATTTCCTTTGGTGTACAAGAATTTTCCATTTTACTGTGCCAAACGAAAAGGTAAGTTTTGAAAGTAGTAAATTTTGGCATATGCAAAAAGCAGATGCTTTGTGAATCAATTTTAATTTACGTATTTTTCATGCATATATATTGCGTATTATTCGCATCTTTATATATAAAAATTAAACCGTTTTTCGCGTTGTAATGAACTTTACGGAGAATGGCTGAACCGATTTTAACCAAACTTTACCACATTGAAGAGACACATGTGGAGAAGGTTTATAACTAAAAAGGGGGTTATCAGAAAAGGGGGCGTGGTACCTCCCATACAAAGGAAATTTTTAAAGCAGAATATCTGTGAAAGGGTTCAAGGTAGGGACCTGCTAGTTATATTATATTTTAGTGTTAAATAACGCGTGTGAACATTAATTTATGTGAAATAATATGAGTGCATCCCTGTGTTCACATTATTGGTTGTTAAAATTTGACCTAGCCCCCTGGGCTAGAGCAAATTCTGACTTTCATATTCAGCACGATAACAGTCAGAATTCACCATCGCTCTGTCAAAATTAGCTTTTTTCAACCAGTTGGCACACTGAACGTGAACCCTTCTGCTTGGACGTCTGCTAAGCACACCTCCTTCAGCATACCAAAAAGAAGCCCACCGACATACATAAATGCCAAGCTCATTTGTATGCTGCTGAAAATTTAAACGTATACGGAAGTGACAACAAGACAGTAACAAAAGTAGCACCACTAGAAAGTATGTGAGTAAAGCTCAAATGGCAAGCGAAACAGCCCAAAAATATGTTAAACGTAAAATAATTTTTTTGTTTAAAAATTTATTTAAAAACTTTGCAGCAACTTGAATGTACAATTTTGGCGTAATCGAATCAAAAGCCACAAGCAGTTTTGAGCGTCGAAAAGACCTGAGTGCTGGTCAATAAAATGACACTTTACACTCCATTCATTTGGTTTTTCTTATCGCTTTTTCGTTTTACTTGCTGAATGAATTTTGCACAAAAAGCGAATTGTTTAAAAACTTTTGCGACATGAGTTGATAGTGAAATCAAATTAAATATTTAAATATAAAAAAGCGCAAGGGTTGACAAACTTCAGCGTGATGCTCGAGGGCGGATAGATTTGATGGTGGTAGATTGAGTTATTTGTTCGTTTAGCGCAAAAATTGCAAGCAAAGTTGCCGAGACCATGCACAAAGACTGTTTGTGTTGACTTAGTGGAAAATTTAAGTTACAGTTTTTTGGGTTTATGTGTGATTTAAAAAGAGAGAATCAAATGATTTTAAGAAAATTGTGGCAGGACATCTGATAGGATTTGATCGTACACAAATATGCGAAGAGACATTTACGATTAGTTTACGAGAGGACATTGTTTTATGGGTCTCCGTATTTGTTATTATAAGTTTGTTTTACTTTATTCGTTTTTTTTTGTTTATTTGTTTTTTTTTTAATTTGGTATATTTTATTTTTTTATTTTATTTTTGTTGTTTACGGCCTTTGAATTATAACTTTAAATATTTAAACGAGCTCTTCATACCCAGCCCTGATCATGACTTCAGAGTGAAGTCGAAATATCGATAATTTACATAAAATAAATGTATATCTAAAATCCTGCCCCCAACATGATATCAAAATCGTGCTCGGCGACTTTAATGCGAAGGTGGGCAAGGAAGGAGTCTTTGGTCCAACAGTTGGAAAATTTAGTCTCCATGATATAACATCCCCCAACGGCACTAGGTTGATTGATTTCGCTGCTGCTCGCAATATGGTCATCAGTAGTACCAGGTTCCAGCATAAACGAATACACCAAGCCACATGGCTGTCTCCTGATCAAAGAACAAGAAACCAGATTGATCATGTCATGATCGACGGCAGACATAGCTCCACCGTTCTGGACGTGCGTACCCTTCGTGGTCCCAATATCGACTCGGACCATTATCTTGTTGCAGCCAAGATACGCACACGCCTCTGTGTAGCAAAGAAAGTGCGCACAGTAACGGAAGGAAAGTTTGACGTCGAGAAGCTGCGCACGACACAGACAGCTGACAATTTCTCCACTCGACTCTCACACCTGCTATCGGAGAGCAATCCTCGACCTAACGATGCAACCGAGCAATGGAAGCATATCTCTCACTCATTACGTACCGCCGCTGAGGCCACTATAGGGTTCCAGCGAGCCCGCAAAAACAACTGGTACGATGAGGAATGCAGCACTGCCTCGGACAAAAAGGACGCTGCCTACAGGGAGACGTTGCGAACGGGCGCAACCCGCAGTGTATGGCAACGCTATCGTGAGGCAAAGAAGGAAGAGAGACGCCTTTTCAGAAAAAAGAAACGTGAGGCCGAAAGGCGTGAGTGTGAGGAGCTTGAGATGCTGGCTGACAGGAATGATGCCCGAAAATTCTATGAAAAGATCCGGCGGATGACGGAAGGTTTTAAGACCGGGGCAAGTTCCTGTAAGGACAATAATGGCGACCTGGTAACCGACGTACAGAGTGTACTTAAATTATGGAGGGAGCACTTCTCCTCACTGCTAAATTGCGAGGGAGACGTCGAACCCGATACCCCAATCCCTGACGATGGAAAAGTCGTCCCACCACCTGACTATGATGAAGTGAGGATAGCTATATCCCGGCTGAAAAACAACAAAGCGCCTGGAAAAGACGGACTGCCCGCCGAGCTGTTCAAACACGGAGGCGAAGAGCTGGTAAAAAGCATGCATCAGCTCTTATGCAGAATATGGTCAGACGAGTGCATGCCTCCAGATTGGAATTTAAGTGTGCTCTGCCCAATCCACAAGAAAGGCGATCCCGCTAACCGCACCAACTACCGCGGAATCAGCCTTCTTAATATCGCGTATAAGGTTCTTTCTAGCGTATTGTGTGAAAGACTGAAGCCCATCGTAGACAAGCTGATTGGACCTTATCAGTGTGGCTTTAGAACTGGTAAGTCTACCATCGACCAGATTTTCACGATACGCCAAATCCTGGAGAAGACCCATGATAAAAGAATCGACACACACCATCTCTTTGTCGATTTCAAAGCCGCTTTTGACAGCGCAAAAAGGAGTTGCCTGCATGCCGCCATGTCTGAATTTGACTTTCCTGCAAAGCTTATACGGCTTTGCCAAATGACGTTGAGCAATACTAACAGCTCCGTCAGAGTCGGGAAGGACCTCTCTGAGCCATTTGAAACCAAACGAGGCTTCAGACAGGGCGACTCCCTTTCGTGCGATTTCTTCAACCTGATGCTGGAGAAGATAATTCGAGCAGCAGAGCTAAACCGCAATGGTACAATCTTTTACAAGAGCGTGCAATTTGCTGGCGTATGCCGATGATATTGATATCATTGGCCTTAACAACCGCGCCGTAAGCGCTGCCTTCTCTGGACTGGATAAAGAAGCGAAAAAAGTGGGTCTTGCGGTCAACGAGGACAAGACGAAGTATTTGCTGTCATCAAAGAAAGAATCGGCGCACCTGCGCCTTGGCAGCCATGTCACTGTTGATAGTTACAAATTTGAAACTGTGAGGGACTTCGTCTATTTGGGAACCAGCATTAACACCGAAAATAATATCAGTCTAGAAATCCAACGGAGAATCACTCTTGCGAACAAGTGCTACTTTGGACTGAGTAGGCAATTGAGAAGTAAAGTCCTCTCTCGAAGAACAAAGATCGCGCTCTATAAGTCTCTCATCATACCTGTCCTGATGTATGGCTCAGACTCATGGACAATGTCAAGAGAAGATGAGATGGCCCTTGGAGTATTTGAGAGAAAAGTTCTCCGGAAGATTTATGGTCCTTCCCGTGATGCCGACGGCGAGTATCGAAGGAGATTTAACGATGAGCTGTACGAGCTTTACGCAGATCTGACCATAGTCCAGCGAATTAAAGCCCAAAGGCTCCGCTGGCTGGGTCACGTCATGCGAATGGACAAAGAAGCTCCAGCCCAGAAGGTTTTCCAATCGTCACCCGAATTCGGCAGCAGAGGAAGGGGGAGGCCTCGACTGAGATGGAAACAACAGGTGGAGGATGACTTGAACTCCCTTGGGGTTTCCAATTGGCGTCAGTTATCGCTAAAAAGGAATGACTGGCGTGCTTTGATAGGCGACGGCCAAAATCGCTTAGGCGGTTAAGCGCCAATAAATGAATGATGATGATATCTAAAATCCACGTATCGTGTTTTATTAAGAATATACAAATATTGGCCTAGAGCTCGATAAAATATTCAAAGTTAATTTTATTTTTATTTTTTTTTTGTTAAATTTTATTTTACTTAATGTTAATTTATTTTATTTTATTTTATTAATATTATTTTTTATTTTGCTTTCTTTTATTTTATTTTTATTTTGTTTTATTTTATTTTTATTTTTATTTTACTTTACTTATTTTTTTCTTTTCTAACGTTTTTTTATCTTCTTTATTATTTTATTTTATTTTTATATTTTTTTTTGTTTTAGCACCATATTTTTTATTTTTTATTTTTTTTATTTTATTTTATTTTGTTTTATTTCTTTTTATTTTATTTTATTTTATTTTATATTATTTTATTTTATTTTATTTTATTTTATTTTATTTTATTTTATTTTATTTTATTTTATTTTATTTTATTTTATTTTATTTTATTTTATTTTATTTTATTTTATTTTATTTTATTTTATTTTATTTTATTTTATTTTATTTTATTTTATTTTATTTTATTTTATTTTATTTTATTTTATTTTATTTTATTTTATTTTTATTTTATTTTATTTTATTTTATTTTATTTTATTTTATTTTATTTTATTTTATTTTTTTATTTTATTTTATTTTATTTTATTTTATTTTATTTTATTTTATTTTATTTTATTTTATTTTATTTTATTTTATTTTATTTTATTTTATTTTATTTTATTTTATTTTATTTTATTTTATTTTATTTTATTTTATTTTATTTTATTTTATTTTATTTTATTTTATTTTATTTTATTTTATTTTATTTTATTTTATTTTATTTTATTTTATTTTATTTTATTTTATTTTATTTTATTTTATTTTATTTTATTTTATTTTATTTTATTTTATTTTATTTTATTTTATTTTATTTTATTTTATTTTATTTTATTTTATTTTATTTTATTTTATTTTATTTTATTTTATTTTATTTTTTGCAAGATATATTCTCATTATACTCTTTCCAATGATAAAGGTTTTAGGTTAATATTCCTTCAATTCCTCTTTTAAAATTTCCAAAGTAAATTTTTTAAAATTTTCTTTGTGCCATTACCATGAATGTGTAGCACATTTTCACGTTCTGGGCCATCGAAAATGTTTAAAAATTGAATTTCCATATTTTTTTAAACTTTCGTCGAGACAGAAACAAGAATGTGTAGCAAAATTGTTACGTATACGCCATGCTATCTGTGGTTCAGTGCAATACATTCTTGTTTCTGGCTCAACGAAAATTTTTCAGTTTTAAAACATTTTCGTTCCGAAAGAAACCTGAATGTGTAGCACATTCGTTTTTCTGGCACAATTTCCATAGATTGATCTACACATTCATGAAAATGGCATTGAACATTTCCGGGGGTTCCTTGTACTTTGGAAACCCAGGATTTTCGTGAATCGTATAGAAACGAGAGACAATTTTCACATTCATGCCTCTTGCAAGCGAGCGACGATATTTTAAAGCTTAATTTTCCACCTTCAAGGATATCGTTATAATTTTTTTTTTCTCTATTAAATATTTTCAAAGTTGTTAACCAACTCTCTGCATCCTTCACTTTCCCCTCTTCCTATCAAGCTTCTGCTATACTTTTCACCATTCCAAATGACTTGAAACTTGCCTTCAGTGGACTCAGCAGAAAACTAAAAAAAACAATGCAAACACAAAAAATATTTATTCCCACTCAACATAGGTCATAAAAATTTCAGCATAGCTTGTACAAAGTTGTTACCAAGCAGTAAAAGCTACCACACTCATTCAAAGTCGTAAGAGTCAGCTGGGGATCGACTTGCTGGAATTTCATTAAACCAAAAACTTCAAGTGCAATACTAAGTTGAGCTTTAATTGCAGGAGGTGCAACGATTTTGAAAATTTATTTTATCAATTTTTAAGTCCTAGCTCAAGCTAATCACAGTCCTTCTCTTTATGTTTATTTCTTTCGAATACTGCCTCATTTTGCGTTCTCCTTCCTATTTCTCTCATTCTTATTGTCGTTTTAGTAACGGTACTTTGATCGGCATGCTCTCTCATTGATGCGTATTAATAATCCGTGGTCGGGTGAAATCCGATTCATACACAATAAAAAGAAAAGTCTAAATTTAATACCAATTTGGGGTTTATTTATAACAACGCCGAAAAGTATTAAATTAATACCATTTTCCGTTTAATTGAGAGAAAGAGTATTATTTTGGTATTATTTTAAGATCATTTGGACCAATTTAATTGCCAAAATTGAGAGAGAGAGATTTAGTATTATTTTGGTATTATTTTTAAACCATTAGTCCAAATTTAATTTCCAAACTTTTTCAGGGTCTTCAAAAATACTATTTGGTATCAAATTTAAAAAAAGTAGTCTTTCAATTTTTACTGTGTACCATACAGTCCTGTTTCTTTTTAAAATTATTTCTATATCTCTCTATATTTTCTACACTATTAAGTGACTGTCTATGTATCTCTTTGTTTTTCCTCAAACCATGTTGGCACTTTTTATTGACGTCCCATTATTTTCATCCTATCTCTCTCGATCTTATCTTTTGAAACTCTTTTCTTTATTTCTTTTATTCCTTTCTAACTCTCTCATTTAATATTATTTTAATTCTTTGGTTCCTTCTGTATATTTTTGTGCATCTGCCTGCTTCACCTTCACTTAATTTCCCACTTCATGAGAACCCAGTTTTCGGTAATATATCTTCAAATGACTTTCACTATTCTCTTGGTGACTTCAGTATAAGTGGCATATGTACATATGTATTCCGTAAAATAACATACCTTTGGGGCACTTAATTTTTCCTTCAGAAAGCTTTATCGCTCGCAAGCAGCAATCCTCGGGCTGGTTTTTGGAAACGGCTAGTACCGAATCACGCCCTATTATTCTTATGATTTGCTTGTAGTCCTTAATAAGCAGGGTTAGCTAAGACGCAACTCAAGTCTATCGATGGATTTTATAATCTTAAAAAAATGCATCAGCTAAGCAGTGTGTGTTTACTACTCGCCCCCCTCTCCATTGCTGTCAAATACATATTACTAAAGTAATCGCCCCACAATTTAAATAGCCAACCTCTTTCAAAAGAATGACTTTTATATCTTCTTCTTCCTGCGCTGCTACGAAAAAATTGCCAGATAATCCTCGTATTGCATGTGCAAAACACATAAAGTTGATATATGACCAATTCCATGTATCCATAATATACATACGGAACTTAGCACTTACACCATTTTAGGTTGAAAGGAAAAAACTATATTTATAACTCTTTGCAACTTAAGCCCTTTATAATGTTTTTGGTGTTTTTGTGGCAATTCTTATATTTATACGACTTAAGTTTTTGGCTATAAAAATGGGTTTTATTTTTGTTTATTGGCCAGAGCTCCCGAATAACTTTCAAATTATTGGCTAGGGCGACGAAGTCCTTATTGGCTAGAGTTAGCTACTCTCCTATTGCTTGTTAGAAGATGATGAAAGAGATGCGCAACAAAGCAGATACCAATAACGTTGCGCATCTCTTTCATCATATTCTAACAAGCAATAAGATAGCTAACTCCACGTCAAGCGGGAACGACGTGTAAGTAATGTATATGTTCTAATGTTTTTAATGTTTTGCTATTCTTATGTTAATGTTTATATAAAAATGTTTATTTGTGGTTTCTTACAATATTTTATGTTTTATATTTTTGCATAGTGTACCCATAGTGAAGACGGTTACCGTAGGCAACCGAAATATATAAAAAGAATTTGTTTTATCTTTATCTTTATATTTGTGATTATCTTTATATTTATCTTTATCTTTATCTCCATCTTTTTATTTGTATTTATCTTAATCTTAAAATTTTTCTATATCTCTATCTCTACTTTTATATTTATCTTTGTCTTTATCTTATCTAAGACGTCTCCTTTAGTTTTGCGCCCTGCTTTAAATTTAATTCGTAGTAAAGATATTATCTTCATAAGATGCACCTTTATTGCCAGCACTCATAATTCTTGGCCACAAAATTTATCCAGCTCAAGCGTTTAAGCTGCACCCATAAATGACGACGACTATAAGAAAAAAATTGTAGAAGACTTCACAATTTATATAACTTAAACTAAAAAAGTTTTCACTCATCTTTTATATGGTTACATAAAAGAAATTGTAAATTGCAACTTATTGCCAAACAAGCCCATAAATTAACACCCGAAATATTGTGTGAATAGCCGTAAAAATTGCTTGGAAGCATGAAAATACAATTTGAGCGCCTAAAAGTATACAACAAAAATACAAAAAAAAAAAAAAAATAGCATGTCAGAGCAGTACATGTAAGTGGTAAGTGGTAGGGCAGTACAGGCAGCTTGTTGAGTTGGCAAGACAAGCCAATGTAAAAAAGTGAGAAAGTGTGAGGGATACATATATGTATGTGTATGAAAGAAAAGTTGCAAAAGTATAAATAAACCGAGAAGTGGTAATACAACTAGAGTGTAACGTATAAAAGATGATTGCGCCAAAAACCAGACTACACAAAAAATGTGTATTTAGTCAACAAGCAGAACGTAAAGAGTTCGCTCTAAATTGCTTTGTAAAATACGACGTTGGATTCGATGGTTTTAATTGCATTTTGTGGTGATGCTGATAAACATTTCTAGTGACAGGCGGTTGCGAAAGAGCCAAATGCAGTATCTAGCAATAAGACTAAGAGTTGAGTAGTGAGATAATGGCGAAAATTGAAAACAATTATAGTTGGCTGCGTATGTGCAGAGTTCTTAAGTTGTTTTTTTTATAGCAGTCATAAGTGCAGTAGGCTTTTAGGCGCTGCTCCAACAGCTGTGGAATTAAAGTAGATGTATCATTGGTTCGTGCAGCTGTTCCACGTTTTTTTTTGCTCTTTTTCTTTTCAAAAGGTAGTAGGATTTAAGTTTCAGTTAGGTGATTGTCAGAAAAAAAATAGTACAAAATAAAAAATAAATAAAAGAAAATAAAATTGATTTAAATAAAAAACAAAATATATAAAATATAATAAAAAAT
Source organism: Campiglossa producta (assembly GCA_964058755.1). NCBI lineage: Eukaryota > Metazoa > Arthropoda > Insecta > Diptera > Tephritidae > Campiglossa > Campiglossa producta. The sequence goes on along the minus strand of CAXKVI010000002.1, from coordinate 144,983,479 downwards.
CTCTACATATCGCTCATTTGCTGCAACGTAGTCATAACTCAAAAAACCCAAATTTTGAGTTAACATCACTAATATATCGGAAACAATATTTTTGATCAACTGACAAAGTTTTATATCCGAGGTTTTAACATTTCACGCAGCATCGCGATAGAAGCCTTTGTTTTAATTACATATCCCATATAAATATACATTAATTCAAAAACTAAAAATGCGTTTTCTCTGATATCAAATTTTTTGAGTTATGACGACGTTGCAGCAAATGAGCGATATAATAAAATTGTAACAGGTCGATGTCTGTACATCTGCCAACAAAAAATTGATTGGGGGAAGCATTATTAAGCGAGTAGAGTCCAAATCAACCATTTTAAAATTTTTTGTGTGTCTGTCCGTATGTTTGTGGCCGTATCACTCTTGAATTGAATGAAACTTTTTTCGTGGGATTGCTCAATGTTCAACTTAAAATTTAAGATATTACTTTTTTCGATATCTCAACCGGTTTTGGAGTTATCGCCCAATATGTGGACCATGTCTGTCTGTATGTCTGTGTTCGTAACACTCTAAAAGTACTGAATGGAATTGAATCGTTGGATTGCTAGACGCTCAACTTAATGTTTAGGATATTATTTTTTGCGATATCTCAACAGGTTTTGAGGTTATCGCCCAATATTTGGACCAGGGTGACCAAAAATGTCTTAGTACAATATGGGTGTCAAACGAAAGGTGTCAATGAGTGCTATAATATGCGATGTGATTCATTGAAATATCTGAAATGGTTTCGGAGATATCTTGAAATTTCGATAGCTCGACCGGTTTCGGAGGTATCGACGAATATTTCCACAAAAATGTGTTAGTACATTATGGGTATCAAACAAAAGGTGTTTATGAATGCTGTCATAAACCATTTCATTATTTTCAATACCTAAGCTACCCCGGAGATATCTCATAAAATGTGAAGTTATACGCATACGAAGTCGCGGGCACCAGCTAGTAATAAAATAAAATAAAATTAAAAACCGATGAAATTAAAAAAAAAAAATAAAGAAATTAAAAAAAAAAAATAAAATACAATAACATAAAATAAAAGATTTAAAAGAAAAAAGAAAAAATTTAAAATAAGATAAAGCAAATATAAAATAAAGTTAATTAAAAAACAAGTAGGAAAGCTGTCTTCGGCTGTGCCGAAGGCTAAATACCTTTCATGAATAAGCGTCACGGTTTTCACTGTTTGATCCCAGTACAGCCTGTGTGAATTTACCTTAAGCTCATACCGAAATTATCAGAACTATCGATTATATGGGGGCGATGTGTTATGTTGGTCCAATCTCATTGATTTTTAACATCGACTTCCCACATTCTTAAATAGCAATAGTAACGAAATTTCACGTTTCTACCTATATAACTACAGGAGTTATCTACCAAAATCCGTTTATTGGAACAATCGATTGTATGGGAGCTATGTGAAATATTTATCCCACGTTCCAACGTGTTTAATTACAGGAGTTATAGCCCAAAATCCGTTTATCGGAACAATCGATTGTATGGGAGCTATATGTAATATCTGTCCGATCTTGCTGGTTCCGACAAATGATTCCTATATTGGAAAATGGTGGCCGCATACAAAATTTCAGCCAAATATCTCAAAAACTGAGGGACTAGTTTGCGTTCAAACAGACAGACAGACAGACAGACAGACAGACGGACATGGCTAAATCAACTCATCTCGTCATCCTGATCATTTCGGTATACTTATTGATGGGTCTATCTCTTCTTCTTCTCATACTTACAAACATCGGACCAAAGTTATAATACCATTTCATGTTCATGAAAGGTATAATAAAATAGAGTAACATAAAATAAAAAGGTAAAATGAAGTAAAATAATATAAAGCAAAAAAAAAAAAATTAAAAAATTTTTATAAAAAATTAAAAAAAATTAAATAAAACATAAATAAAAAAATTTTAAATATATTACAAAAGAAAAAAATTAATAAAAAAGTATATAAAAATATAAAATAAAAAAGGTAATAAAATAAAAAATGAAATTAAACAAAAAAAAATTTATTAAAATTAAAAAAAAAATAAATGAAAAATAAAATAAAATAAAAGGAGAAAATTAAATTTAAAAAAATAATAAAAAAAAATATAAAATGAAATTAAAAAAAAAAAAAAAAAAAATTTAATAAAACAAATATGGATATTAAATGAAAGGTATTTTCGCCAACATAACAACTAAAATATTTTCAAGTAGGGTATAGGTATATTTTTGTGATTATATTTGGATTATTTTGGGATAATTTTGAGATCATTTAGGGGTTACTTTGGGTTAATTTTGGAGCTATTTTCAGATCATTTTGGGTTCAATTTTGTATTAGTTTGGGACAATTGTGGGGTAATTTTCGGATCGTTATGGAGTCATTTTGGGATAATTTTTCGATCATTTTGGGATAATTTTTAAGTCATTTTGGGAACATTTGACGGTCTTTTTGGGATCGTCTTAGGGTTATTTTGTGCTCATTTTTGGATAATTTTGGGATAATTTTTGTATAATTTTGGGATTATTTTGGGTTCAATTTCGAATCATTTCGGGAACACTTAAGGGTCTTTTTGGGATCATTTTGGGATTATTTTGGGATTATTTTAGGGTAATTTTGGGATCATTTTGGGTAAGTAAAGTTAGCGCTAAATTGATGGCAAGGTACTAAAAAGATTAAATTATGGCGTTTTCTTTTCTAGAAAAAGTGTTGCCCTGTAGATTTTTCTCAGCTCTCTCTAAGACTTATCGGTTCATTTCACAAAAAAATACCTTATAAGTAGGCAGAGGGACACCACTATCTACAAATTAAATTAGATAAAACCACAGCCAAGACGGCGCTCGCTACACCTCTAGCGGTTATAGCTTCGCCGTCGGGTGAGAGGTCTTCTTAAACATGTTCTTCCTTGCTTGGTTTCTTCCACGAAAAAGTGCCTTTGCCTGATCATCATTCGATGACCACTTTTTACAGTGCTTTCAAGCACGTCTGCGAAGCTAAAGAACTATAAGTGATTTTCTAAACTTACAATCTAAATTGCAGTTAGCCAAAGCATTAAGTAAATAGCGCATTTGCTCTACATTCAAAAAACTACTCAGTAGAAAATATTTCGAGTGTCTGCATTTACAAATAAGTATATATATTTGGTATACCCATCTGCATACATTCGCTTTCCAACTGCCTTAATATGTACATATATGTAGAATCTAGATATGTATCTTCGCTGACGATAAAGACAGGCTTGTGTTGCACTTAAACGCCGCAATGTGGCATAAATTACAAACAAAAAGCGTGTCGCAATACTTCGCCACATGCCTTCTATGGCCGCGAGCGGCGGCTTTCCGTTGATGGGTTTTGGTCGGTATCTAACATACCAAAGCGACCTCAAATACGACTGCAAAGCGAATGTTGAAATTACACCACTTATCACACACTTAGACACAGCAACATACAGATAAGATTGCATTGCTACTGTGGCATTTATGCTTGCGAATAGACCAAGCCGGCGAATGCATTAGAACTTATGTATGTAGGTACTTTAGCTGTTATCTTTTGTGACCCACTTCAAAATGGAATATGTAAATAAAATTAAATAATATGAAAAAAAAAATACGGAAAAAAACTAAAAAAATAAAATAAAAATAAATATAGAAAAATGAAGTAACATAAAAAAATAAATGAACTAACATAATATTAAAAAAATAAAATAGAACAAAGTGAGAAAATAAAACAAAAACTAAAAGAAAAAAAAATAAATCAATAAAATAAAATAAAATGAAAATATAAAATAAAAATATTAAGTAAAGTAAAAAATAAGAAAAAAATTAAAAAAATATAAAAATTTAATAAAATAAAAAATATAAAGTAAAAAAAAAAACACAATATAAAAAAAAATAAAAAATAAAAGTAAAAAAAAAAAAATAAATAAAATATGGAAAAATTAAATAAAATAAAACAAAATAAATAAACTAAAATAAAAAAGAATAAATAAGGAAAGTAAAAAAGGAATTTAAGTAAAAAAATAGATAAAATAAAATGAAAAAAAAAAATAAAAAAAAAATAAAAAAAAAATTAAAAAATGACATAAAATAGAAAAATATTAAAAAAAGTAAAAGAAATAAAACATAATGAAAAAAAAAATAAAAAAATAAAGTTAAAAAAATTTAAAAAAAGTAAACAAAATAAATAAAATTAAAAATTTAAAGTAACAAAAAAAATAACATTAAATAAAAAAAGGAAAGTAAAATAAAAACATGAAATAAAAAAATTAAATAATAAAAAATATAAAAAATAAAAATAAACTAAATAAGAAAAAAATGTATTAAAAATATGAAAAATAAAAAAGTAAATAAATTAAAATAAAAAAATTTAATAAAAAAAAAATTAAATAAAACAAAATAAATTAAAAATTTTAAACAAAATAAATTGAAATAAACTAAAATAAACTGAAAAAAATACGAATTGCTTAATTTTGTTCCTGCGCCAAGTATTTTTGTTTTTGCAATTCCTTGACAGAAGATTGCGACCTCTGTATGTACATATAAAAATTCCTTTTCGGTCATCCTATTTTAGGTATTTTTTAGCGTTATTCTTTGCGGTGGGTTGCTTCGTTGTGAAATTTACACCATTTCCGTTTTCCGCTTAACATAGCTGTAAGGCAACCGTTGTGCGGCTGCTGCGCGCTATTTCTAGCATGAAACGATTCAAGGAAGGAAAATTAAAATTTAAAGCGAATAACTACTTGACGGTGTTGTAAGTTACTATAAATGGGTCGTTCCATATGAAATTTAGCACTAAAATTTTCAAATGCCCACTATATTTTTTTTTCTGCTGAGAATGGAAAATAAGTCGACACCTATTTTTTTATTTCACCCATAGTGGTAAATTTTTTGAGTTATGAATTTTTGAATTTTAGGCATTTTGAAAATTGAATTTTTTCATTACTTTCTAGTTCGTGAACCAATTGACGGAATTTGATCAAATTTTAGGACTGGCCTAATGAATGTTAGATCTATCTAAAAAAAACGAAGTTATGTACATTTTATAAATTTCACGAACTAGAAAGTAATGAAAATATTCAATTTTCAAAATGCCAAAATTCAAAAATTCATAACTCAAAAAATTTACCACTATGGGTGAAATAAAAAAATTGGGGTCGACTTATTTTCCATTCTCAGCAGAAAAAAAATATAGTGGGCATTTTTAAATTTTAGTGCTAAATTTCATATGGAATGACCCATGTGTATATTAGGGTGATTCACATAAAAATAAATTATTTTTGTTTTTGGTCTTATCCCCTGAAACTTTAGGTATTGATAAGAAAATAAGCCTTGCAAAAAATTAGCGCTCTAATTTAACCCTTAGGGGTGGCTATTTTTTCGCCCTTTCCCAAACATTTTGTATCGGGAAAAATGGCATTTTTTTCAAAGTGAAATTTCTTTTAATTTTTTAAACTTTTTTCAAAATAATTTTACGTACCCTTAAAGTTAAAGCTTTGAACCTTCCGCAGAGACTTGACCAAGTTTTATCTTTTTACCTGCGATGATATAAACGGCTGTATATTTTCTCGTTCATTGTGGAATACTTTTTCGGGCTTGCGCGGTTTTGCCAAAGCTATAAATGTCACGCAACGCAATAACGCTGTATCTGTTTACCGCTAACTATTTAGGGGGTAAGACCAAGTCGACATTTTCTTTGAATCACCTTAATGTATATACTAGTGATAATTTTTTCACACACTTGTGAACCACCAATTTTTTTGTAGAACACTTTTTGCAATTTTTTTTCTAGTATTTTGGAGCAAGAACAATTTTATATTTGAGCTATAATATATTTATTTAAAAATCAAGTGGTCCACTTGAAAATGGTTTTTATTTTTAAATCATTTTTTCTCTTTTTGTATTCAACAGAAGTATGCAAAACAAATTAAAAGTGATAAGGGAATAGCGCACCTTTGACGAATTTTATTTATCTCTGACCAATCTCTTTAGAGGTTAGTAGCACGATTCTATGTAGGATGAAACATTGGTTTGTTTGCAGGTTATAATAACCAATACCAATTTAGGTCTGGCGAAGTTATGACCTTACTTGAAATAAGTAATCAATAAACGATTGAAGCTACTTCACTTTGCAATGTCTGGCTTACCATTCCCTGGAAAAATTTGCAAGTGATGTTTCTTGTTTGTATTCAGAGGTTTCTCATTTCATCGATATTTTGGCATTGGTTTTGCTAGCTAACATAATGGTTAATAAGCAAACAAGCAAGGAAGCAAGCAAAAGGGGGGGAGCAGTGCAGTGGTTTCGAGTTTGGTCATTGGGGTGCTATACACAAGCGTACCGCTGCAGTAAGGCCAACCACAAATGGTTTTTGCATTGCGTGTCGATTGGACTTTTATCACGTACACATATGCACCTAAAAACATACATTAGACTGACCCAAAAAATCAACATTAAAATCAATTAACACACTTTTGGAATTCAATGTCTTTTTATAATTAATTAGTTTCTTTCAATATCTTTGTAAAGGATCCTGTTGTCCTTATAAAAATTCAAAGGTGGAGATTTGTTAAACAGTCTTTTATGTATGGGTCAAATATTAAAATCATGTAATTTTCATAGCCTTAATGTATTTTTTTGCCAACTTAGTACAAGCTGCTAGCTAAAACTTCGCGCTCTTGCTATTTAGGCTAAAACGCATCATTATAGCATTATAGAGGGTATGCATAACAAATTTCGAACCAACACTTTTCCATACATTTTTTGTACGCTCTAGCATATGTACACACTACGTACAAACAAGCGAAGTAATATGAGTTTGTCTGTTTTGGTATTGACCATTATTTATGTCCTGCAGCGTTTTTTGTGTTGCTGTTGAAATTATGCCTTGCAAAGCTTTTTATATTTTTTGTTTGTTTTTACTTAGCTTTGCTTCTAGGAATTTTTTGATTTGGTTTTTCTGCTAACCAACGGCTTGACTACGGTTACAATTGTATATCTACATACACGTATGTAGCTTTGGCAGGTTGTCAGTTGGGCAGCACGACAAACTGTTAAATTTTTGTATTGCCTATTCAGCATTTCATTTTAAGCAAAAATCTGTTTGCAAAATTTTGTTGAACTATTTCTTTTGAATGGAGTCTAGTTTTAGTAGTTATTGAATGGCATTTGTGGACCAAAATGTTTGCACAAGTTTTCGAAATTGCCTACAAATTGAAATGGATTATCGAGGAAACGGTCATTTGAGGGTATAGAAATTTAAATCGTTTGATTAGAAGGACATTTAAATTTGTTTTGCAATAAAATGAGTTTGAGAGCAAATATGTTGACAGAGGTGATTAGCAGGGTTTATTTGCAGAAAATTAGTTTCAGAAGAGAATTAAATAATTTAAGAATACGGAAACTGGTTTAAAATGGACAAATTTTGCTAATACATATATAAAGTACACAGTCCAAATTGCCACCTTTGAATTTTTAGAACGACAGCAGGATCCTTTGAAAGGATATTGAAAAAAAAACGTATTCACTAAAAATGGACATTGGAGTTTCAAAAGTATTCTATTTTAGAGCGTAACCAAATGTTTTCCAATATTTAAAAACATTCCCGCCAACAGCTGTTGAAAAACAATGCTTTTTTTTCGTTTCAAACTAATCACCGACAATGTAAACAGAATTTTGAACAACTTTACAACTTTACAACAAACTGCAAACACACAAATTTTTATATGTATTCATAAACAAGCCTTTTCAACATAATATTGACACACATACACACACAAATTCGTGAATCCCAGTCACTTATGCATATGCATTAGGGCGGATCGATGTATTAACCGCTATCGCGCCATAGATTTTTCGATAGGTAAAAATGATAAAAAATGATTTAGAGCCTTGAAAATGAAAAAAGCAAAAAAATCGAAAAATTAGTTTTTTTTTTTTGACAAAAACAAGTCCCAAAATCCGAAAACGATAGGTAAAAATGATTTAGAGCCTTGAAAATGAAAAAAAGCAAAAAAATCGAAAAATTAGTTTTTTTTTGACAAAAACTAGTCCCAAAATCCAAAACAATTTTTTTTTTTCAAAAAACTGTTATCCCCAACGTTTTTAGCGCATAATTTTAAGTGGGACAGGATATACGAGACAAATTCGTTTTAATCGAAGACATGTTTGCATGTATGCTGAAAAACCACTTAAAAAAATAGCGAAAGCGTAGATTTTGTTTACCAAAACACAACCCAAAGCCCAAAAAATATTGTTTTTTTTTTTTCAATAAACTGTTTTTAGCGGACATTTTTGGGTCGGACAGGGTATACATGAAAATTTTAAAATCAAATGAAAGTTTTTTTAGTAGGTCATGAACAAAGCCTTAGAAAATTCAAAAAACTGACAATCGTACAATCGACCCTGCATAATATACATAAATATAATTTTATATCTCCATACATTTACTAAATACCAACTCACCTCAGCCGCATTGCAGTCTCATTGTAGACGCGTCATCACTACTTAAACCCCTCGCACTTTGTTGCTCTTTGCCATATAAAGCTTCACCGCAATTTCGTGCTCATATGTAATTAGATAGTAGAATACATATGAATGCGAGCCAAACCTAGCAAATTTTGCAGTGCTACCTACTTATTTTTTGCCCAAACCGACACAAGCAATATTTCAGTTTTAATGCGAAAATGTGGCAAAATTTAAGCGCTGCGAAATTTGGTGAAGTTAAAAGTTATGAGCTTTTCAGGAAATTGGTAAAATTCATAGCACAACTTTCAAATTATAAATAAGCTAACACGCGTGAGGTATTTAGTTCAATGGAACATAATGCAATTAGCATACAAACATATTAATGTTAATGTTAATGTTAATGTGTATGTGTGTGCGCATGTTTGTGTTAAGCAGTTCAAATAAATTCCGAGTGGAATCTAAATTTAGTATTGCAACTAGCTTATTGAAAAATTGCGGGTTTACTTTGAAGCAGCTTCAAAAATGTTGCTAACTAACTACAATGGAAGTTTGCGTAGTTCAAGTTAATTTATCATTAATGGTTTAAGGCGTTGCTCTATATATAACCTAAAATAAAAAACGAGTCAAAGTAAAATAAATAAAAAAAATAATTATTTTTCAGAGTTTTTATATCCACTTCTCCGATAATTTAACTCAGGTGGCTTGAACACTCAACCCAGATGTCTATCATGATGCCATCGTATTCTTATGCTTGCCGGCGTCTAATTACAGCTTTGTTGTGTTGAAACAACAAACTACTACAAAAATGCTGCAGTTTTACAAAACTTTATTAATTCAAAATTGATAGATCTATGACTGTTCAATCAAAGTTTGACCAATTACCATGGTATTTTTTTTTCTGTGTACTCTATTTTTGACTAGGAAATCGATTTTCTGTATGCCCTTTGATAAAAACGAAAATCGATTTTTTTTGGCCCATCCTAGTATACATTTAATTTTATTTCACAAAACTCTTTTGCACATACATACATCGTTAAACAATTACAATAACCCACTAAACAATTAATTTCGACTTTTTTCCAAAGTCTTTACGTCGCGTCGAAAGATTTTTTCGAAATCGGAACCGAATTACTTTCGAAATTGCCAAAAAATTAGTATGAGGGGGTTTTACTCAATTGCTATCCACTCAGCTACAGAGTACAATGAAATTCTTTGGGCAATAGTCAATAGCTTTCATTTCATAACTTTTTTTGTATCTGATACATATATTTTTTTACACTTTTATTTAACGAAATGATTACGAATTATTTAAGTAGAGTCGAAATTATTTCAATTTTCTTCAGAAAAATCTGATATCCGACTATTTCGGAAGTATTGGTTTGGAGGGAAATTTATTTTGTCATGAGTTTGTCGCATTTCGTCGTTTCTTTCGGAGTAATCATTTATCAATTGGTTTGATTTTTTTCTTTTTCCTTTTGAAAAATAAAATTCGACAAGCATTGTTGGGAGTATACCTGATGTAATTGGACGTAATTGCTTCCCAACCACTTCCGAAAAGGAGTATTTCGAAAATCATATAAAAGTACCGCTGGGTATTTAATGTTCGGTTTACCCGGCGGCCGCCGTGGTGTAGCGGTTAAGTGTTCGGCCTTCGTCGTGGCGGTTCGATGCCCGGCAAAAGTAACATCAAAAATTATTTAGAAAAAGAATTTTTCTAAACGGGGTCGCCCCTCGGCAGTAGTTTGGCAAACTCTCCGGGTGTATTTCTGCCATGAGAAGCTTCTCAGCAAAAAATTCATTTGCTTTGCAAGTGCCGTTCGGAGTCGGCAAAAAACTGTAGGTCCCGCCAACTTGTAGGAAAACTCAAAAGCAACACACCACAAGTTGGAAAGAGAAGCTCGGCTAAAAATCTCGTTAGAGGTTATGATAACCTGTTGGTATATCACCGCCATTCGTTTTTGTTTTTTTTTTTTTTTTTTACTCGAACTTAGACCTCCTTACTTGTTTTAATTTTTTTTTTTATTTCTTTGATTCATTTATTTTTATCTTTTTAATCTTATTTAATTTATACACTGAGAGAAATGCATTGAATGTTGTGACAATATCACTATTGATAGCGCCGAGTTTGATGCAATATTCATTCAGAATGAGCGAGTTATCAAATTTTATTTGCTCCCAATAAAAAGTAAAATTACATGTCAACCATTTCGATATGATGTACTATTTTTTTGTATTTATGGATAGAATACTGATATATTTGAACGGTATGTCAATATCTATGGTCGTGATATGAATTTCAATTGTCGGTATATCCATATCCATATTTACTGCATAGTAATAATGGTAGAGACAGCGTATTAATATATATGGACGAAATGTAAATTTTTCTGGGACGCATAATCATAATAGTTCAACAATTTTTACTATGGATTTTCTAACAATATTACAACTTGTTGGAGCGGTTTTTTTAAATTCAAAATTTTTTGAATTTCTTATGATTGAACATTTTTCTAAATCTATTATATATAAATGCGCAAACATAACTGGTTCCTCCCTTTTTTGCAATAACCACAATTCTAACGTATATAAAATTTGGTATGTATCGATATGTCTCGCCGAGCAGGGTGGCCGACAACAAACCAAAAATTAAAAAAAATTAATTATAATATGATTTGAAAATCACACCACTACAAGTGCTGTACACGCATTCGCTTTATAGAGCCGCTGTTATGGGGGTATGTAGGTATGACCACTTGCATTGTTGTGTTTGCATTCATTGCAGTAGGGTGAGTTGTTTTGTTGGCAGCAATAAGATAACATGAGCCAGCGCAAGCTGATCATGCACAAGGCCCTTCGTGGCTAGACTTAGTGAAATAAAATAAAATGGAAAATTGATAAAATTAAAAAAAAGTAAAATCAGAAATAGAAAAGTGATTTAAAGTAAAAAAATAAAATTTGTTGGAAATAAAAGGAAAGGGAATAATATAAAATAAATAAAAATGAAACAAAATGAAATAAAATAAAAGTATTAAATTAAGAAAATAATAGGAAAGGAATGGATATAAGGAAAATAAAGGTAAGTTAAGGTAACGAACGGAAAATATGACAGAAAAATCAAAGTGAAAGGAAAGGAATTGAAAAGAAAAAAGGAAGGGAAGAAAGGAAATGTAATGTAGGTAAAGCAGTGGAAAAGAGAAGCAAAAGGAGAAAAACAAAGAAAGGAAAGAAGGAAAAAAGAAGGGAAAGAAAAGGTAGCGAGGAAGAAGGTATGGAAAATAAATGAAAATAAAAAGAAAGAAAAATAAAGGAAAGAAAGGTAATGAAAAGCTAAAAAAAATAAATTAAGGAAATGAATGAAAGAAAAATAAAAGCAAAGGAGTTGCGGAAAGGAACAAAAGAAAATAAGGAAACGGTAGGAAAGGAAAGATAAGAAAAGGAAAGGCAAGGAAACGAAATGACAGGAAGGGAAATTTAAGAAAAAAAGTGAAAGAAAATATAGGTAAGAAAAAAATAAAAGAAAAGAAATGAAATGAAAAAAAAAAAAAAATGAATAAAATGAAAGGAAACTGAAGCAACGGAAACGGAAGGAAAGGAAAGAAAAAGAAAATAAAAGGAGAAAGGAATGTAATGGAAATGGAAAGAAGGATCAGGTAAGAATATAAAAGAAACGAAAAGAAAGAAAAATAAAAGAAAAAATCAGAAAAGAAGGGAAATAAAAAGAAATGAAAGAAGAGAAAAGGAAAGGAAAACGAGAGGAAAGGAAAGGAAATAAAAGCAAATGAATGCTAAGGAAAGGAAAGGAAAGAAATACGTATGAAGACGACCTAAGAAGAATAAATAATTATCAACATTGAAACTACATATATTACTGAATGGTGTAAAGAGGGAGGAAAAGGCAAAATGAATAGGAATGTATAGAAACCAAAAATATACAAAATATGGAAAAGAAAGGAAAATTTAAGAAATAGCAACAAGGTAGGAAGATAAAATAAGGTTTTGTGGTTGAATTTCAACCACTGGGCGAACTCTAGTATTGTATAATATGCCGTAGCCGAATGGTAGAATACCAGGCTAACGTGCCAGAGGAGCATGGTTCGAGTCTCACTGAAACCAGATGTCAAATTATATTAAATTTTGTTTTTTTAAACTATTTAGAATTTATCAATAGTTTATATGGATACCATTTCAATAGTTATTTATCAAAAAAGCATTGATGAAACAGCCATATTCATTGATGGGACAGAAATATCAATTTTTATTTAATGTGATATCAATAATTATGGATGTTCCATCCATAGATTTCCCTCCGTGTATATTTTTTTGTTTATTACTTTTTCGTTTGTTTTTTAGTCTTATTATATTTTTTAATTTTATTCTTTTTTTATTTCCCTTTATTTTATTTTATTTTATTGGTTTTTATTTAGTTCTATTTTAATAATTTTTTTGTATTTTATTTCTTGCAAATCGCGCAACAACTTTCTTCCTTTTCAAATTTGTATTTATACAAATATGCCGCCTAGCGATAAATAAAATTAATCTGACAAAACAACCAAGAAATTAATCCCAGATGCAGCAAAGCCAGCTACAAAGCTTGGCTACCAGCTGCAGCATACAATCTCATATTCATTTAATGACTTATGTATGTATATCACCAGCGTCCATCTTATTACTACAAATTCCCTTAAAACCACAGCTTTGTAATAAATTTATTTATTTGTGTTTTTATTTGGGCTTCAACGGTATCATCTGCTGTCAAAATTTCTTATGCGGCTTTTAATCCGATTCAAAGCTTACCAATCAGCACCTTTTTTGATTTCAATCTATGTATTCATTTTGACTGTGGTGTTTACTTGGAAAATTGTTTAAGCCTATTATTAATACGAAATTTTACTTGGCAACACAAAACCAAAGACGTAAGTTAGGCAGAAAGCTAAAGCTGATTAAATGGAGTGTTTATATCAAAGAATATCTTTATTTATGTAGGTACAAGTCGAAGAGAAGCCAAGAAGCCAGTCAGTAGAAATTAAGCCGTTATTATGCGTTATTTAACACAAAACAACCACACATTTTTTGAATTGTAACACTTTTTGAACTTTTTGTGCTTTATTCTATTTTGCTATGGTTTTCAATCTCAAATAAATTTTGCGAAACTTACGTAAAGTACATGCGATTGTGTGCGTGAATTCGTTGTAAATTGAGATGACAATAAAATGTAATTAAAGACAGAAAGGAAATTGTACATTTTCGATTAAATGTAAATTGTCACTGAATAAAGAAATAAAGGAAATTAAATGCTCTTTTACAATGCAATTTAAATTGGCGAAATTTTAACATATCAATGCACAAATGTAGGTATCGCAACCGAAAATCATATACAGGCTCCCCTAAATGTAATGATTTTTTATCCCTTCATAAAAAAGGTAAAAATAAACTTAAATTATTTAAAGAAAAAAAAAAACCAAATAAATCTATTACATAAAATAAAATTGGATTTTTATTCGTATCCCTCTAACCGATTTTGACAATTTTTGTTTTAACGTGTTAGTATCACAAATGCGAAGGATGTTGTATACAAAGGTCGGTTCATTTGTGTTTGCGTTCTAAGCAACTCTCTTGCACTATAGAACATCTAGACAAAGATCAAAAGCAAAATTAAATTATTTTTCCTTGAGCCCAGAAAATTTGTTAAGTTCTCGAGGGAAAATCTAGGATGACTCGAAAATGCTTCAGAAATCGTTGAGAAAAGAGTAAAACTGTATAGTTTCTATATGAAAGTTTATAAGATTGGTCTGTGGAACATTTTCATCACATCCTCCCCTACGAATCAGCCCGTTTTTTATGGATTTTAGAATTTTTTTCAGCAACGCTCTATCTGAGACTTGGATCCAAAAAAAACTCATCTCAGCTAAAAATGTATTGAACTTTCGCACAGACCGTTCGTGTTTTTTTTTTTTGTTTGTTTTTGGACTCAGCACGAACACGCGCAAGCACGACACGAAATCGAATTTTCGAATACGAGTGCATGAGCACACGCGTGCATGTTTCCGGTCACGGTCGCAAAACCCGCACAACGCCCATCTCTGTTAAAATTGGATTTTTGCAAATAAAGCTATCTTTTGGTTTTTTTTTTTTTTTTTTCGTAAAAACAATGGTGAAAATTTCAAAACCCCGGCTCAAAATAAAAATCAAAATTTCTGGGAATGAAAATTTTTCAAATATCGTCACCCGTAGAGCCACCAAATTTTTATTAAATATTTGAAAATTAATTAGGTAACTAAGACACACGCTGAATATCAGCCAAATCGATCCATAATTAGGATATTTAGTTTTTATTGCCCCGATCTCAGCTCCACCTAGTGGAATTTTTTTAAAGAAAATATTTCTTTTCATGGTTGTAACACATGTTCCGAATTTCAGCCAAATCGAACAATAAATGCGATTTTTGGAAATATGGCGATCCACGCGCTACCTATCGGATTTTTTTCATAATATTGCATTGTCATCGCGATCTGAACTGTGGTGATAATTTCAATTTCAGCAGGAAGTTGGTTTAAAATCGAATGCAAAAATCCGCACACAGAAACGATGAAAAAGACTTAATAAAAACATTTCAATAAAAAATAAAGTATAATAAAATAATATTATAAAAAAAAATAAAATGAAATTAAAAAAAAATTAAACAAAAATAAAATATAAAAATAAAATAAAAAAATTAAATAAATTATAAAAAAATACTATAAAATTTAATTAAAAAATAAAATAAAATGAAATAAAATTAAATGGAATAAAATAAAATAAAAAAATAAGGTAAAAAATAAAAAATGAAATAATAAAAAAAAAACAATAAAATAAAGTAAAAAAAAAAATAAAATAAAAAAAAATTGAAAAAAAAATACAAAATTGAATTAAAAAAAATAATATAAAATGAAATAAAAAATAATAATAAAACAAAAAAAAAATGAAACAAAAATAAAAAAAATAATAAAAACTAAGTTCGAAAAAAAAAATAAAATGAAATAAAATACAATAAAGTGAAAAAATTAAATAAATTAAAGTAAAATGAAATAAAAAATAATAAAATAAAATAAAACAAAATTAAAAAAATATAAAAAAAATTAATTTTATAAATAAAAAAATAAAATTATAAAAAAAAAATAAAAATAAAACAAAGTAAAATAATATAAAATGAAAAAAAAAAAAATAAAAAATTAAATAAAGTTAATTAAATTAAATAAAACAAACTAAAACAATAAATAATATTAAATTAAATAAATTTAATAAAATTAAACTAAAAAAATAAAATACAAATTAAATAAATTGAATAAGATACAATAATATAAAACAAACTAAAAAATATAAAAAAATAAAATGTAACAAAATAAAATTAAATTAGAATAAATTGAATTAGATACAATAATATAAAACAAACTAAAAAAATAAAAATATAAAATGAAAAAAAAAAAAAAAACTAAAACTAAATGAAAAAATTACAATAAAATAAAAATATAAAATGAAAAAAAAAAAAAAAAAAATAAAAAAAAAAAAATAAACTAAAACTAAATGAAAAAATTACAATAAAATAAAGCAAACTAAGTAAAACTAAACATACCATAAAATTCAATAAAATCAATTCGTACATATTCAAAAAGAGTATTTTTAATATTCGAATTAATAATTTTAGTAGCAAATTTTCCGGGAGTACTGTAACTAGTTTTGCAAACAAATCAACTATTATACTTACATATATGCCCATCAATTTCCATTTACGGCTGATTTAATTTACTAGAGCGTTTACCTATGAGTTTACATATGTATGTATGTTCGTTTGGGCATTGTAGTGGTTTTCGTACAATAACATTTTCGATTTAATTTGCTTAATTGACAAGTGTTAGAATGTGTCGATTATGCAATTGTGTAAGGAAATACATTTGACATAGATTAAATCGTTGTTAAATTTCACTAAATGCCATAAGCAGCTTTACAAAATGCCATGTTTTCGAAAGAAATATTTTCTCACCTCAGCACATTCGAAATAAATGCATATGTAGCAAGTATATTTTGTAAATTTTAATTAAGCAGATGACAGTTCATAAATTATTATACAAGTTTATATAAAAAAGGAAGTTGAATATTAGAATTTTGCGCAAATAAGATTTCAATGAGCTTTATGAGCTTTCATTTGTTTCAAAGTTTGATATTAAATGAATTATTTATTATAATGCTCACTTTTGAATGTAATACAAATTGAAGTGTGTTATGAATAAATCATTTTTATTTGATGAAAAAAATTAATGTAAATTAAATATGCTAGAAATAAGATAATACTGACAAAATGCTTTCGTCAACAACGAGCTAGGCTGAATAACCATTACAATACCATTACTATACCATTACCATACCATTACCATACCATTACCATACCATTACCATACCATTACCATACCATTACCATACCATTACCATACCATTACCATACCATTACCATACCATTACCATACCATTACCATACCATTACCATACCATTACCATACCATTACCATACCATTACCATACCATTACCATACCATTACCATACCATTACCATACCATTACCATACCATTACCATACCATTACCATACCATTACCATACCATTACCATACCATTACCATACCATTACCATACCATTACCATACCATTACCATACCATTACCATACCATTACCATACCATTACCATACCATTACCATACCATTACCATACCATTACCATAGCATTACCATACCATTACCATACCATTACCATACCATTACCATACCATTACCATACCATTACCATACCATTACCATACCATTACCATACCATTACCATACCATTACCATACCATTACCATACCATTACCATACCATTACCATACCATTACCATACCATTACCATACCATTACCATACCATTACCATACCATTACCATACCATTATCATACCATTACCATACCATTACCATACCATTACCATACCATTACCATACCATTACCATACCATTACCATACCATTACCATACCATTACCATACCATTACCATACCATTACCATACCATTACCATACCATTACCATACCATTACCATACCATTACCATACCATTACCATACCATTACCATACCATTACCATACCATTACCATACCATTACCATACCATTACCATACCATTACCATACCATTACCATACCATTACCATACCATTACCATACCATTACCATACCATTACCATACCATTACCATACCATTACCATACCATTACCATACCATTACCATACCATTACCATACCATTACCATACCATTACCATACCATTACCATACCATTACCATACCATTACCATACCATTACCATACCATTACCATACCATTACCATACCATTACCATACCATTACCATACCATTACCATACCATTACCATACCATTACCATACCATTACCATACCATTACCATACCATTACCATACCATTACCATACCATCACCATACCATTACCATACCATTACCATACCATTACCATACCATTACCATACCATTACCATACCATTACCATACCATTACCATACCATTACCATACCATTACCATACCATTACCATACCATTACCATACCATTACCATACCATTACCATACCATTACCATACCATTACCATACCATTACCATACCATTACCATACCATTACCATACCATTACCATACCATTACCATACCATTACCATACCATTACCATACCATTACCATACCATTACCATACCATTACCATACCATTACCATACCATTACCATACCATTACCATACCATTACCATACCATTACCATACCATTACCATACCATTACCATACCATTACCATACCATTACCATACCATTACCATACCATTACCATACCATTACCATACCATTACCATACCATTACCATACCATTACCATACCATTACCATACCATTACCATACCATTACCATACCATTACCATACCATTACCATACCATTACCATACCATTACCATACCATTACCATACCATTACCATACCATTACCATACCATTACCATACCATTACCATACCATTACCATACCATTACCATACCATTACCATACCATTACCATACCATTACCATACCATTACCATACCATTACCATACCATTACCATACCATTACCATACCATTACCATACCATTACCATACCATTACCATACCATTACCATACCATTACCATACCATTACCATACCATTACCATACCATTACCATACCATTACCATACCATTACCATACCATTACCATACCATTACCATACCATTACCATACCATTACCATACCATTACCATACCATTACCA
The DNA here is from genome assembly GCA_964058755.1 of Campiglossa producta. Lineage (NCBI taxonomy): Eukaryota > Metazoa > Arthropoda > Insecta > Diptera > Tephritidae > Campiglossa > Campiglossa producta. The sequence continues at coordinate 144,964,645 of CAXKVI010000002.1, read as the reverse complement.
TACCATTACCATACCATTACCATACCATTACCATACCATTACCATACCATTACCATACCATTACCATACCATTACCATACCATTACCATACCATTACCATACCATTACCATACCATTACCATACCATTACCATACCATTACCATACCATTACCATACCATTACCATACCATTACCATACCATTACCATACCATTACCATACCATTACCATACCATTACCATACCATTACCATACCATTACCATACCATTACCATACCATTACCATACCATTACCATACCATTACCATACCATTACCATACCATTACCATACCATTACCATACCATTACCATACCATTACCATACCATTACCATACCATTACCATACCATTACCATACCATTACCATACCATTACCATACCATTACCATACCATTACCATACCATTACCATACCATTACCATACCATTACCATACCATTACCATACCATTACCATACCATTACCATACCATTACCATACCATTACCATACCATTACCATACCATTACCATACCATTACCATACCATTACCATACCATTACCATACCATTACCATACCATTACCATACCATTACCATACCATTACCATACCATTACCATACCATTACCATACCATTACCATACCATTACCATACCATTACCATACCATTACCATACCATTACCATACCATTACCATACCATTACCATACCATTACCATACCATTACCATACCATTACCATACCATTACCATACCATTACCATACCATTACCATACCATTACCATACCATTACCATACCATACCATTACCATACCATTACCATACCATTACCATACCATTACCATACCATTACCATTGTTGCTGTAATAAGAAAGAAATGCAATCCGGCATTATTCCCCCAATGAAATAAAACAAACAAAAAATTTAAAATGCATCAAAAAACGAATACATTTTATATGTAAATTAACTTGGCAATTGTTGTGTAAGACTTTTTGATGAAAATCTGATGATGATATAATAAATAGAGCAATAAAGATAATTGCATGAACAACAAAAATGTCTGCTTGGTGATCAAATATGTCTCTAAGTATGTATATTTTTGCCAAGATAAAGCAACCACAAGATTTGTTGGAAAATTTAAAGCAAAAATGTGCTACAGGAATATGCTACAATTGTGTGGGTGTTTTTTGTCTACTGGGAAAGTGCATACCAAGGAATTTCCAATTTAAACTCTTAAGTCAACCAAGCAAATAAACTCAATAAACCAACAAACTATGAGCTTTTCATACGGAACATTCTACCAAACACACACCAAACGCCCAATCAACTAGCTTATCAGCCAATAAAGAGAGTATGTTTACATGTGTTCATTTGTGTGTGTTTTTGTCAGCTTATCAGCATGTGGCTGTATGTGTTCTTGAGCTGTCGAAAAACGACGTTCATTGACCCAATAAGAAAAAGTTTTGCACAAGCACAGTTGCACAAACAGCTGCCTGAAAGGCAGTTAAGCTGATGACCCAATGTACGCTTGCTTTGCTTGCCTTGGTTACCTAGGCTTACCTTGCTTTCCTTTAAAAGCTTCTATGGCCCAATAGAAGCTACAAAAGTTGTCAAAAATACAGGATGAGACAAACAAGACAAACAGCGAAGCGTGTAAAGCGCTCTCAAATAGAGATTTGGGCTATTCGACGCTTTGAAGCGTTTCAAGCAAGCAAAGGAAAGCTGCCACTGGGCCAACTTTCATACATTTCAGTAGAGTTCAAAAGAATTTTGACATTTCTCGAGGCAAAGCCAGCAAAGCAAGCGTGCATTGGGCCATCACCTTTAAGATCGCAGTCATTGTTGTTTACATTGCACAGTGGGATAATTTGAAGGAAATTGTATCAAAATTCAATTAGCTTGGCAAGGAATTCGACTTCTGAAAGATAATTGTGCCTTTGAAACAAATTGCGAAATCAATAAGGAAACGATTAAAGAGAATAAGAACTGTTCGAATTTATAGAAAACTAGGCGAATGAGGTGGAAAATTAAAAAAAAATCGATAGCATATATCCCATAGCATAATCGATAAAATTTATAACTGATGTTTGAAATTCGTAAAAGAAAGTCTGTAGCAGATAAACACGAAATTTTTGATCTAATGAAAATCAAGACCCAGAAAATCTCGATAATTATCGAAAACATCTCTTTTATTCGATGACGATTAATAATAAAAACTCCCAATTGTAGCAGAAGAGAAACCCAATTTGAACCAATAAAAATTAAAACCAACTAAAACTCGATATATATATCGGAATAATTGAAAAAAGCGATGGGTGACTCGATAAATATCGGTAACATCGCAAATAATCGATGAGAGTTGTTAACCGAAAATCAGAGTTTACAAATTGTTTACAAAGTCTGTAGCAGATACAAAAGATTTTAGGCTAAATAAAGTTTAAGCCCACCAAGACTCGATAAATATCGATAATATCGAACTTAAACGATGGGAACTGATAACAAAGGATTGAAATTGGTAAAAGATGTTAGCAAAATAAAAATAAAATCCAAACAAACCTCGATAAATATCGATAACATTTCATATAGTCAATGGGGACAGATAACTTAAAATCAAAAACAAGTTACGCGACGTTTAGGAGCTCACGAAAAATTTCAGATAATAAAAATTCATACCAACAAAAACTCTATAAAGTACGATAAAAACGGATAACTAAAACTCAAAATTCTTAAAAAAATTGTTTGAGCCTATAAAAATAAAAAAAATAAAACAATATTTGGCTATCGCAATTGGCGAAAAACTACAGAGGAATACAGCAGAGGCAAACGCATTTTGAACCAAGATTAATTTTTATCAATGAATAATCGATAAATATCGATGGCATTGATTATAATCTGAGTAAAGAAACTATTAAAAGAAGCAAATTCTATAGCTTTTTTAATAATTATAAAAATTAGTTTATATCGATACAAACAAAAATTCGATTGAAAAATTTCGATAAAAACGTATTAATATTAGTATAATCGATATTATCAAAATATAATTTGGTTATTTAAAATTGGTAAGGACTTTGACGAATTTTATCGAGTTTATAAAATGCGGTACATCGATTAATCTTAAAACTTCTTTATATATAAAAATCGATTAGTAAAATGCGAATGGAAGTTTAGAAATAAAAGCATTACGTAAAAAAATCGGTAACACATCTTTAAATGCGATACGAACCTGAAATATGTTAAAATTAATCGATAAATTTATAGAAATTTAATAAAATCGATAAAACAGTACGCAGCCCACTGGTTTCATTCTCCACTACCCGGCTTTTCTAATATATTTTACAATTTTCATGCACTTCCTTTAACTTTCGTTTACAAAAAATCCTCAAAACACCGCACTGCGAAACACACTCTCTGCCTCATCAAAGTATTCCTTCAAGCAGTGGTTGCGGAACTGCAATAGAGCGCTTTGCAACTGTCAAAAAATTGCAACTTTGCATGTTGCAGTGTTGCAAAGTTGCAAGTAATTTGTTAGCCGGAAAGCATGCGAAGCAATGTGCACTCGATTGGTTGGTCAATAGTGAAGCTAAGTTGCGCTAAGGCGCAGGATGTGGAAGAGCATAAAATGCCGAAATGAATGTGAAAGCAAAAGTTTTGTGTGTGTGTGTTTGGCCCAAAATATAGACAAGCGGAAAGAGGTGAATGTTGCGACGTCATGCGCCAACTGATGACAATGGGGCAATGTATGAACGACGAACACCAACAACAATGTGAACTTTTCGACACTGAAATAAGTTTGGCAATTGCTTATCCTTTTCCTTTTCCATGTTCTCCTCGTTTTAGTATATCGAAAATAGCGAAAAGTTTTGTGTTCATACGCCTAAAAGTATGCTAGCACTTACGTTAAGGAAGTTTAATATACATATATATCACTTTGGGGTGTGTATGTGGGTTTGTTTGCTTTTGTGCCGGTGTGTGGTTCACTCTCGCTCCCTTCTTTCTTTACCACCAAGTCTTGGAAACCAACGCCAACTATAAGGTAAGTAGGTAGCAAAGTAATTCCCTTTTTGACACTTTTGTCAAATTATACTTTTAGCAAGTTTTTCTTGCTTAGCACGTAAGCAGCAGCTTAATAGAGGCAGACTTGTAGATGCCTAGATAGATACCTTATCGAAATACAGACCTCTATTATAAGGTTACTTATAACCATAAAATCTTGCGAAAAGTATTTTAAGCCATTTTTGTTACTCAGGAAAGATAGGGCGATTGTTCATCAATGTCAAAGAGTTCAAGTGGCTGCTGCAGAGGAACTAGCCTAAGTGAGTTTAGAGGGCTCGTTGTAATACCACCAATACTAGGATATTCAGCCCCAGGACTCGGCCATATGGAAAATCCTTGTGCTGTCGGGATTCGTTCGAAATAAAAACAAAAAACTAAAAAAAAAGAAAAATAAAATGAAATTAAATAAAGTAAAATAAAACATAATAAATTAAAAAAAAAAATAAAATAGAATGAAATGAAATTAAAAAAAATAAAAAAATAAAAAATAAAATAAAATAAAATAAAATAAAATGAAATAAAAAAAAAAATAAAAAAAAATAAAAAAAATTAAATAACATAAAAAAATAAAATGAAATTAAATACACTAAAATAAAAGAAAAGAAAATTCAATGAAATCAAAATAAATAAAGTAAAAAAATAAAAAAAAAATTAATTAAATAAAATAAATAAAAACAAATAAAATTAAATTAATTTTAATAAAATAGAATAAAAAAATAAAACAAAAAATAAAATAAAAATAAAATAAAATAAAATGAAATAAAAAAACATAAAATAATGTAACATAAGATTCAGTCAATATAAATAAAAGTAATTTGAATTAAATTATATTAAATACAAAAAAAAAATAAAATAAATTAATTTTACATTAAATTAAATAAAATAAGATTAAATCAAATTTAATTAAACTAATTAAATTATGCATCACGAATAAAAGGGGAGCATTTGCTCAGACTCGTTTTTTTTAGTAAAAGCTAGATATGTATTTTGGCTCGATTTAACCTTTGTCTCCTACAACCCACCGCTTTTTTTGTCACAGTAAATTTCCACCTCTTTTGCATGCCAACTGCAAATGCCACAAGTTGTTAATGTTGCAATGAATATTACAAAATGAATGTAATATATTTTTAAGGGCATTGTTTCACAACACTTTATAAATAAGCAAGCAAAACAAAGTGTTAACATAATAATTACAACAATGACAACAAACATGCCACTTATCTACCATAAGATATATTGTGGTAAGGCCAAAGAGTAGTCGAATGACAATAAAAGTTGAGAATTTACAGTAAATGACAAGTACAAAACAACAAAAACAAACAAAAGTTCGGTAACGGCTAATACCTTAAAGATATGGACTTTCTTCGAGAGGTTGGTGTTAACAAGAAAATTTGCAATAGACAAGCTTAAGGGACATACAGATATGCGTGTCTCTACATATATTTGAATGACAGTAGCTATGATAACGATAATAGCAAAAGTTAAAGGCTCTATCTACATATTTATGTGTGAAGAATTAACCAACAAATACAACAAAATATATTGTTATTGGTGTTACAGTTACATGACAGACAAAACATATTACCAGTATTGGGTCCAAAGTTTACAAAACAACTTAATCCGCTGCCAGCAACACAAAACCTCCAAGTCCGCAGATATGCATATCTAGTTAGTGCATACGTTAGAGTAAGGACATTTGCTTTAAGTAGCTACGTGTTGCAATAGACAAACATACAAAAATAGTACATATACTAGCACTATACTACATATACTAACATAACTAAGAAGTGAGTACTTAAAGATATTTCAGATATAATCGACTACTTATGTTTAGCTGTGTACGTGCGATTATTGAGTGTTGGACATGCTCAAGTCTACAGAAGTTGATAGTCGATATTTTGTATATATTTAAGATACATACATACATATATGCACTCCGGATATGTGGGCATATGATAGTCGGCATGTCTGTTAGTATTTTATTGCTTGCGAAAAATTAGTGGTAAAGTGGGAGAAGCAGTTAAGCAAAAGCGATTGTCGACTAGGCGAGACGGTGATATTAATTAACATTTTTGATGATTAATGAATTTTGAACACGGCTTTCCGGTAAACAGTGAGAAATTAAATTTATTCCATACCCAACACGGGTATTTTCTTCCATACAAAAGTAAATTTATTTCATGCGTTGTATGGAAGAAAATACCCAACACCCTTGACAAAAAAATTCAGAAAATTCAGGGAAAATTTTTAGCGATTTTTAACTTGCACATTGTTAGAGTAAAATTGAATGGGCTACAAAACTGCATACTCAAAAATTTTCCCAAAATTCTGACAAAAAAGTTTCAAATTTTGATGCATTTTATTTAAAGTTAAATTAACTACTATGAACTTTGTGTATACTTTTAAATTTCTTCTTTAGTGGTTTCCGCTATAGAATTCGCTATACTAAAAATGAAAATTATTAAAAACACAGCTTCTTCTTATTTCATCGAATGATTTCCAATCTAATTTCATTGCTATTATTTTGGCCGTAGCTGTATGTGATTTTCGAAATTTTCGATATCGAAAAAGAGTCGTGGTTTCGCCGATTTTCAATAGCAACCTACCTTGGCCAAAAAGTAACCTTTATACCGAATTTCAAGCAAATATCTCAATTTTGACTCAAGTTATCGTGTACACACAGACGGACAGACATGCCCTAATCAACTCCTCTTTTTAACCTAAGAACTTTCATATATGGAATTCTATATCTATCTCTATTGTTTTGTGCCGTTACGTAGTACCGTTTGGTGGACAAAATTATAATACCCTTGTACTAATACTAGTACACTGGGTATAATAAAATAAAATAAATAAATAATGTGGAAGAAAAATTAACTACAAAATTCTTTTGTACGAGTTATTTGAGTTTAATTAATCTTTCCAATAAATTAATTCTTTTTTAATGTATAACAATGTTCAGGTAATTTGTTTCCTTTTCAAGCGAAAAAATACCAAAATTTCAGCATAATTTAATACTCATTTAGAAATTATTTTCTAAGTAATTTTCTAACCGACATCGATAAACAAATTTTCTTCAGTGCACTCATACTTACACGCATTCATGTCCCCTACTTTGTGAGTTATTCTTTGACGATTATTTGGTTGGTGCGTGCGTGCTTGCTAACGGTGCTGCAGTCAGCTCAATAATTGCAGATAACGTCTTGCGACACTTAATTGCGTCAAACGAGAAGCAAATGCAAGACAACCAATGTTAAGCTATAAAAGGCAAAACGAACATAACTTACCCCAAAAGTTGGAAGGGGCACACCTTAAGCTGCTTAGACTTTACAGACTAATGAAGCAAAGTTGAAGACAGTGGCAAATTGCGAAAAGGGGTTTTTGTTTGTATGTGTGTACGAATTTGTAGATATGTAGGTATGTATTGAGATATGTCAATATGGTCTGTCGATTCATGTGTTTGCGTCTTGATTTAAGTTTCGCATTAAATGCGCGTGCATGCGTAACAGTTTGACCCAAAGTGCCAAAGGAATGAATGGAGGAATGAAATTGAGTGTGAAAATTCTTATATGTTCACATGGCGAGCAGTAATTTCAAGTGCACATACATACATTAGGTATATTTTTTCGCTGTTTTCATATAGAAATAGAACAATTTCTGGATTGGTTTCGAAAACATTTCCGACTTTTTCGAATTGACCCCGAAATGATGCCTAAAATAATTCGAAGATGGTCCTGAAAAGTCACAAATGAAGCCGAAAGCAGTCCTGAAATGGTCTCGAAAAAGTACCGAAATGATCTCAAAAACAAACCAGAAAGAATTCGAGAACCATTCCGAGAAGTTCAAAAGAATTATCCTGAACACAATTCCGAAAACGTTTAAAAAAGATCCCACAATAGGCCGCCAAACAATCCCGAACTGGTCCTCAAAAGGTCGCTACACGTTCTCGAATAAAAGCAATAACTCCCAGCAAATGATTTTTTTCGTTCACATTTCAGTCTGCAATGGCATTTTTCATATATACCACGGCAACCTTCAGCGAATATTTCACGCAACATATGCACTGGTTTCTGAAGATGAACGATGAAAAAGAGCATAAACGACAAGCAGAACGTTCCTAGATTATTGTAGAATGCATCCGACAATGATTCGTGAATGCATTCGCGAATGTGAACGATGTTGATTTTTTGTATGCAGTCTTGTTCGCGAATGCGAATGATGTGAGTTCTTTAATGAATACAAAAGAACGTACTTCAATAGTTCCGAACTCTGCTTTAGGGGTTGCTAGCGTGGTGGTCATAGGGCAAGATTTAGAATAGTTCTATCCTAGAACGACTCCAGTATTCTAAAAACTATACGTGGAAATTTATATCAATCGAATTAAAATACAATGGAACAATCTCCATATTCTCCAGGCCCGCTTAACAACGTGGCCTGGTCGGGTCGAGTCTCGAATGGAATGAATGAAAAAGAGATTCGTCGCCATTTTGGTGGAGCTCTGATGAAGAAAAGTATACACTAAAATAGTTATATCAAAAATAATGTCGTTTTAGTTTTCCTCTCATCGAAAGCAGGAGTAATAAAATAAAAATATGAGGTGCCATGTACAGGTACATACAGGTCAATCATCCTATACCCCCAAAGAGATTTTGCGCCGAGCTCCACTTCTAAATTCTAAAAAAAATTTAAATTTTTAAATAATTTTATTAAAAATTATGAAAAAAAATTTCATAAAAACTCGGGTTAGCAATGCAAAATATAATTCATCCCCTTTAATAATTCAAAGACTCGTTTAAATCAGTTAATGGCATGGATTGTTTAAAAAGTCATCAACAATTTCACATCACAGCAACTTTGATAAAAAAAAAAAAAAATTAAAAATATGGTGAAAAATAATTGGTATGAAATAGCTGCGAAAAATATCCACATTTCGTTGCGGCAAATACGACTTCTGACCTTAAAAAAAGAAAAATAATATTATTTTTGTGCTCAAAAATTAATCTCTTCAATTTTTTATGAGGGCTGCTGTACACACTCTTTCTATAACAAGACTGCCCAGAATGTGTTGCAACGAGTAGTAAACAAGCGAAAAACAACAGAAAAAGGACAAAATATGTGAAAAAAAAAAACAAAAAAAGCTGAGTGTGAACTGCAAATGTGTGGAAATTAAATTTTATAGTAGCTGCATTGCGAGCAAACTTTCTCAAATTGTTTTTGTTTTGTTATAAAGTAAAAACATGTCTGCATACAAACAAATGAAATAAAAATAAACCAGAAAACAAAAAAAAAAAAAAATCGCAAAGCATAACAATAAACACATTAAATAAAATGAAATAAAATATTAAGTTAAAGAAATTCGTACAGTGCGAATGTAAACGGTTTTTATGTTTATTTGTGTTCCGCGCTGCTATGGCAATTGCTTTAATAACACGTATACGCCCTGGCGCACCACAATAAGCATGCTGAGCACGTAATGAAGCACACTTTAGCGCCGCTCGTTCTTGCCGCCACCACCTGCATGCTGGCAGTAAAATTATAGACAGACAATTTATATGTATGTGGTAAGTATTTGGCGGATTTTTTCAGCGCGACATTCTTTGTTGTTGTTGCTGTTATTATAGGCGAAAGTAAGTAATTGCAGTAATTTCACTTCAAACGACATGCATTTTACTCTGGTTATGTTGATGATATTCATGATTTTTATTTTTTTTTGCTTGGAGTATTTTTATACAGAACTGTATTAAAGTTACTTTAAATATACCAGAATTCCATGCCATGGTAACAGAAATTGTTTTTTTAGACAATTACCATTTGTATTTTCTTTAAATTAGCCACCTTTTTACACGCTGTCCTTTGGATCAACTAATTTTCAGTTCCTCTCTTACTATATTTTTATTTTCTTTTCTTTTCTTTTCTTTTCTTTTCTTTTCTTTTCTTTTCTTTTCTTTTCTTTTCTTTTCTTTTCTTTTCTTTTCTTTTCTTTTCTTTTCTTTTCTTTTCTTTTCTTTTCTTTTCTTTTCTTTTCTTTTCTTTTCTTTTCTTTTCTTTTCTTTTCTTTTCTATTTTTTTAATTTTATTTTGTTTTCTTAAATTTTTTTAATTTTTTATATTTATTTTACTCTATGCTGTTTTTATAAACTAATTTCCAGTTCCATTCTTAATATATTTAATTTTTTTTTAATTTTATTTTATTTTGATTTTATTAATTTTTATTTTTTCTTTTATGTTATTTTATTTAATTTAATTTTTTTAATTGTTTTATTTTACTTTAATTCTTTTATTTCATTTCATTTTATTTTAAGTATTTTATTTTATTTTATCCTATTTTTTAGTCTTCTTTTATTTTTTTTTTACTTTACCCTACTTTACTTTACTTTACTCTATTTTATTTCATTTTATTTTATTTGACTTGTTTCTTCATATTTTTTTTATTTGCCGGCTCGAGGTCTGATTATCTGTAAAATAAAACAAGGATGTTTAAATTATTTTTCCAATATATTTCGGTTATACACGAAAAATGAAATTTTTGACACGTCTTTCCCTTTCTACGTGGAGTTGTTAACTGTTAATACGTAGAAAGGGAAAGACGTGTCAAAAATTTCACCCTGAGGACGGTTATCGTGTAAAACCGAAATATATTGAAAAAATAATTTTATTTTATTTTTACTTTTTTCCTTTTTTTTTAAATTGAGTTTTATTGTTTTTCATTTTGTTTTATTTCAGTTAACTTTTTTAATTTTATTTTATTTTAGTTGATTTTGTTTTTATTTAGTTTGATTTATTTTTTATATTTTTTTTTAATTTGATTTTGATTTATTAATTTTTTATTTTATTTTATTTTTTATTTAATGTAATTTTAATTATTTTTTTTTATTTGTTTGATTTTGTTAAATTTTTTTTTAATTTGTGTATTTTTTTAATTTAATTTTTATTTCAATTTATTTCATTTTAATTATTTTTTATTTGTTTGATTTTGTTAAATTTTTTTTAATTTTTTATTTTATTTATTTTAATTAATTCTATTTTCTTTTTTCTTTTGTTTTTTTTTTGTAATTTTTATTTATTTTACTTTATTTTATCTTATTTTAGTTTAGTTTATTTTGTGTTGTTTTATTAATTTTTTATTTTATTTTTTGTTTTTGTATGTAGGTATTCATTTGTTATTGCATTCATAAATTTTGCACAACCGCAACTGGTTATATTTTTCCTTTATTTCTACCCGTTCTTAGACTTTATTCCTACTATGTTCCTACCTCTTCTAAAACATGTGAGCACGTGAGCTTATTTGCAATAAATTTTTAATGCGCTTGTCTCTACATTTTCAACGACTCACACAAGTATGAGTACACAAATAAATTGTTTCACATCCATGAAAACATGCTTATAATGACATACTTTGAGGCTGAAAATATTTTCTCGTCGTACGTTTTTACTCATATTTAAGCCGACATAAAATTTGCGCATATGCAAACACATAGCTGAACATAGCACCTTTAATTATTCAAAGAAAAGCTTACAGACGTTTGTTTACGCAATCAACTTTCGCATGGTTGTGGTGTGCAAATAATCTGATACTCAGGTACTAAACTCAATTTACACATCTTATGTGATTGGATGCGTATGTATGTAAGTGTAAGCATAGGCGACAGTCAGCAATATTGAGTTTTGAAATTAATTGCTCGACCTGAACAATCGAACTTTTTATTGAAAGGAAGGAAGGGGTTAGAGAAGGGGGATGAAATGAAGGAAAAAAAAAGAAAAGGATAGGAACATTTATGGAAGCCCTGGATTGACTTAACCTTTAAGACATTTCTGGATTGGCCTAACAGTTTTGGAAACACTGAAATCTCAACTTGAAAGCTTAGGCAACACTGGATTGCCTCAACAGTTTTAGAAACTTTGTATTGACGAAACTGTTTAGGTACCACGAAATAAATCCCAAATGAAATAAGTCCAAAAAAAAAAATGAAATAAGTCCCAAATATTTTCCATACAAATTGGGTCTTATTTCATAATGAAATAACTCCCAAATCCCGTGCTTTGGAGTGTCTGGCTGAAGTTTTTTTCATGGGATGTCTAGACTTCAATGCCTGAGTCTACTTAGGGGTAGTGTCTTACGACACATGTGTAAAGATCCGCCATTTAAACATAGCCAAAGTTGAACAAACTCGCTTAAACCAGTGAAATTGCTGTAAGAATTACAAAAATTCCCGAGTTTTGAGGTGTCTGGCTGAAGTTTTTGCCAAGGGATGAAGGCTTAAAATACATGATACTACTTGAGGGCAGAGTCCTACAACACGTGTGTAAAGATCCGTCATTTAGAAGCAGTAAAAGTTGAACAAACTTAATTGAGCAAGAGAAAGCGAAGTAATAGTAACATAAAAGTTCCCGAACTATGAGGTATCTGGCTGAAGTTTTTGTCATGGGAAGATGTCTGGAAATGCCTGATTCTACTTAAGGGTAGTATTCTACAAAAAATGAGAAAAAATTGGGTGGTTAAAAGCAGCCAAAGTTGGCCAAATCCGTTAAATTGTTTAAATGGAATTAATTACCATAGGAAAATACGCGAGCTTGGGGTGTCTGGCTGGAGCTTAGACCATGGTACGGGTCCAACAACACTTAATACTGACACGGGGTGGTAATCTACGACAAATATGTGAAAATAATCCATCAGAAAATAAGTGAAGTTATGGTCATTTTTTTGCGAATTTGACCCCCGATTTTCAGGCCCGAGACCTAGGTACAGCTTTGAACTTTTCACATTCGTTCTAGATTCGGGGAGGACTATCCAGCAGTATTGGTTTTATCCATCAGAAAATAAGTGATGTCTGGCGGCCCTGGGATCTTGGTATATTCCGTTTTGTGAACTAGACAATGGAACGGTGAGAAACCTTTAAAACAAAGGATATCAGACCTCATGAGCGGCGGTCCATGTGAATAAAATGCAAAATATTAAATGCACAATTTATTTCAAGAGTTCTTTATCACTCTCCTTACAACTGATCGCTTTACATCCTTCGCACTTTATAGCACTGCTCGCATGCATAAGTAGCAAACGCTTGAGTGTGCCTTATTTTGCATCAAACCCTTGAGGTGCATGTGCTACGCATTTAATATATGGTAAAGCCATTATTTTAGCTGGATGTATCAGGCAACTGTACCTTTCATAGCTTGCTACTTGCCATTGGCAATAAGCCATGCTTGCACTCCATTTATATTTTTCTTACCTTTCCTAGAGTTATTGAATATTAATACCTTTATAGCAAGTTGGTTTGCCTTTTGCACGATTTGGTGAGCACCCGGTGACGGTGCAACATAAAGGTGCAAAATCCGCTAGGTGGCGCACGTATGGAGATATTTAGAAAATTTTATTTGGGAGAAGACTTTTAAATACTTACCTCCCCGTTCAGATAAAGACTTGAAAACTGGAGTATGGTTAGAGCTATTTGGCAAATCCCGATCTTTTATCCGATTTCGCTCTAGATATCCTCCTAATCACTCAAAAAGACAAAAGAAAACAATTTTCTCTAGATGGCGTTTAGGTCGAGATGCAGATTTATTTATTTTTGAAACCTTCTCGAAAACTTTTCGGTCCTTTCACATAAAGCTAAGCTTATATTATCTTATCCTACTTTTTATTATATTCTTTTACTGCAATGGTAAGTGGGTAAACAGATACATACTTACATATACTCGTATATATATTCTATACATACACATATGATGTAAATGCAACCTAAAACGATGTGATGAAGTGGTGCACTTTATCATTTGCATTTATTATGTTAAAAAATAACAACAAAAATAGATTCATGCACACCTTAACACACACTAACGCAAATCTATGCAAATCACTGTGAAATGATTGAAATAAATGCAATGAAACGTGTCGCTAAACGTTTGTTAAAATGAAAGAAATAAAAAATAAAGATATAAATATGCCATATGCAAATGCATAAACTCAACCCTGGAAAATAATATGCGTACTACTTAGTGCCATAGGGGTCCAAAATGGGTTAAGGGAATATATGTAGTTGGTGAATAAAATAAAATAAAACAAAATAAAATAAAATGAAATGAAATAAAATAAAATGAAATGAAATAAAATAAAATAAAATGAAATAAAATAAAAAATAAAAAATAAAAATTAAATAAAAAAATAAACTCTTTGTTTGCTTTCGCTATAAATACCGACTCTCACAACGCCGGGAAGGAGATGTAATTCCAGTATCATCTAAACATATGTCGGCTTGTCTGGTTAAGTGCTCGGCCTACTACACCAAGTCGTGTCATATCGATGCCCGCATCATAAATTAAACTTCAGTTGATCCCTTGTAAGCCACCGTATATAATTCTATCTTATTTAAAGATTGACTTAATGGCTATAACCGTTACCTATACATGCACACATACACATATACGATATTACATATAGCTCCCATACAACCGATTGTTCCGACGGATTTTGGGCTATAACTCCTGTAATTATATAGGTAGGAAAGTAAAATTTCGTATCTGCTGCTATTTTAGAATGTGGAATGTCGATGTTAAAAATCAATGAGATTGGACCAATATAACACATCGCCCCCATATAATCGATAGTTCCGATAATTTCGGTTTGAGCTAAAGTTAAATTCACACAGGCTGTACTGGGGATCGAACAGTAAAAATCGTGACGCTAATTTATGAAAGGTATATAGCCTTCGGCACAGCCGAAGACAGCTTTCCTTACTTGTTTTTGTTGTTGTTAATCAAAATATTTTCCTTACTGCACATAAACATTAAATGTGTTGCGTTCATCTATCATTCGACCTTACCACCACTACCCACTCTTTGAATTAAGAAAAAATAAAAGCAGCAATTTTTATTCGGCTTTCGAGCGGTGTTACCTTTCAAAGCTTATCAAACACACACGCACCACTCACACAAAAGCAAAAGTTACATTATTTATTTGTTATGTATTACCACAAGCGAAAGCAATATCAAGGATGGGCAGTGCTACACTTTGTGTTCATTTGTTATTGTTGGATAATTTTCACACGCCTGTAAATTCATACCAAACGCAAATCCTTTATCCCCTAACTGTTGTTGTTGTTATTGCTGCTGTTATTATCGGACTAGACTTGCTCGCCGCCTACGTTTTTATTGTAACAATTTTCACCAATTTTTTTTAGCCGCTGAATTATTGCAACACAAAAAATTTATTTTTATTACCTTGGCCAAAAAAGAATCATCGAGTGATATGTGGTTATGGCTGTTAAGCGGCTTCTGTTTCGTTACATTTGATATGGAGTTAACGAGTAGCTGGTACTTACTTTACGTGTGGGTATCTGTTGGTGTGAGTTTTTGTGGGTATGCGCGTCACTGATGTGTATTTAAAGCTCATACTTGATATCGTAATTTTTATACCCAGCGTACTGCATAGTACTAGTACAAGGGTATTATAATTTTGTCCACATAACGGTACTACGTAACGGCACAAAATAATCGAGATAGATATAGAGTTTCATATATGACAGGTTGAAAAAAAGTTCATTTAGGCATGTCCGTCCGTCTGTCCGTGTACACGATAACTTGAGTAAAAATTGAGATATTTGCATGAAATTTTGTATACAGGGTAAGATGCTATTGAAGTCGGACGATAGCCTCGCCCCCTCTTTCGATATCGAAAATATTGACATAATTCGGTAACGGAAATGGCTAAAAAGATATAATTTTGTAGGTGAATTCCCCTGGCCCACCTACTTTTAAGGGAGGCATTTTTGAAAATTTGACTTTTAAACTGATTACATAGAACGATGAAATTTGGCACAAAGCATACTAGTATCGTCGGGAGTATACCTGATGAAATTGGATAAAATCACCCTCCAAACACGTCCACTTTCGATATCGAAAACTTTGAAAATCACCTAAATTGACATAATTCGGTAACGGAAATGCATATATTTATTTAATACTCCTATATTGGCAGCAAAAGCTAGTACCGTTCGAAAACATCACAGTACAGATATATTAATTTTGAGCGAGGCAGGCATATATTTTTGTTTACAAAAATAATTCAAAAAACCATGAGCGTTTCAAAAAAAGAGAGGTATAAATAAAAATTTAATTTTTTATAAATTTTAAAAGTAAAAAAGGAACTATAAAAAATGCCTGGGCCACAGAGCTTAGCTCGCTGTGAACATAGCTTATTATAACAGAATGTAGTCCGTTGTCTGTTTCAAGATCGGTTATGCCATTATGGAGAAGTAGCGAATATTCCAATATACAAAAATAGCTCCTTGTTGTTGTTGTAGCCATACTTTGCCCTGCCTAGTCGGAAGATCCACTTATAAAAAGTTACGTGACAGACCAGACAGGGTTTGTACGGGTGTTGAAAGTCCTTTGCCACACTAATCCGGTACGTTCCGTTACTCCCTTGCGGTACTGCCCGACTGTCTTGGGAACGATTTGGTGGATTTTAGTCGCCTCTTACGGTACCACGAAATAAATCCCAAATGAAATAAGTCCAAAAAAAAATGAAATAAGTCCCAAATATTTTCCATACAAATTGGAACTTATTTCATAAAATTTTGTTTGGAATTATTTCATAACGAAAAAACTCCCAGCATTGGGAGTTATTTCATATTTGTTGGGACTTATTTCATTTCTCTTAAAACTACAATTTATTATTTTTTACCATTGGGATTTATTTCATTTTCATTGGGACTTATTTCATTTCTCTTAAAATTGCAATTTAACAAGCTGTCACGTTTTTGTAACTCTTTCTATAACTGTTGAAGGTAAGATTTTAGCAAAGCAACCAACAGGCTTATTACATCGAAAGTTTTTGCGGCATCTCCGAAGACTGTAACTGATATTGTTGTGTCAATATGTTCCAAAAAGAACTCTGGAGAACAACAATAAAAAGAGTTTGATCGATGACACATTTTCAATTGTACCGCTGGGGTGTTTTAAACAGTTTATTTTGATCGCCAAAAGGTCCTTTTGGTTCAAATATTGGCCGATAACTTAGATATCGACCGATAACTTTGAAATCGGTTGAGCTATCGGAATAATCGATATCTTAAATTTAAATTTAAAGTTTCATTGAATTCCAATCAGCAGTTTTCGAGTGATACGTCCACAAACATACATACATTTTATATGTATGTAGAGATTATGAAAAGGTAAGATATAACCCGCAGGAAGGAAAAAAAGAGTCGCCACCCCCACTCGCCCCCTTATACCCAACTCTTTCTTCCCTGTTTATGTATGTATGTACGCTACCCCGAAATATGGTTCCTTGTGACAAAAAAAGAGGCTGCTATTTTTGTTTTGTTTTAAAGGTCCTTTAGAGGTCGCGCTACTCGTTTTTATAAAAAAAATGGTGGTTTACTAAAGTTAGCGTCAGCTTTTTTTTGAATATAGGCCGTTGGAAATGGCGTCACAAAGCTGATGCTAACTTTAGTACCTACTTTATTACGACTGTGAATAGGCCAATTATTCTTTAATTTCTATGTTAACTCACATAATTCTAAATAATTTCGTATTTTATATTTTATTAACTTTTCTCTAGTCTATAGTTTTAAAACCATCACGTTTACCAAAACGTTGCAATCTCCTCTGGTACTTCCTCCACACCCAGCAGTCCAGTTGTGTGCAAATCTTCCAACGGCAAATGTGTCACCACTTTCGTAAAATCTTCAACTGTACATGCATATGAATAGCCCTTCATGGGATTCTCCTTACTCCAACCAATCCAATCGATACCCTTACCAACATCTTTACAAATCACATAATCAGACAAGAGTTCCTTCATCGACAAATGTGGATTGTTCACGCCCACCAAAACAATACCCTTGCGTGTCTCACGCGCAATCACTACACGGAAGTAAATCTTCGACACCGGTATCAAACCATTGCCATTCTCATCGAAATTTAAATAAAGCTGCTGTGGCACACCATTAACATCGGGCAGCGTGGAAATACCCCAAATGCCAGTATAACAGTCCAAAGTCAACGATTGATCACGCGCATAACGACGCACGCCATCCTCAACGCGCTCCCAATTACCACCATTGAACATTTGCCATTGTGGTCCAACATTTACATAGTAGAAAGTAGCCTTTTGTGGTGCGCCAAAAATGAAATCCACCTTGGCGGCCATATGACCGCGCGCCAAATATACATCGATGCTATCGTTAAAGTAACGCGATGCATCCATGCCGAGTATTTTACTGAAAGTTGTATTTTGTTGTTTTTTCGTATAGAAATCATTGACACGCTTGCCACCATAAAAATCGCCCGTAATAAAGTTGGGACGCGTGACACCATGTTGATAGCCGGCGCTTGAAGGGTTAAGCACGTGATGTACATAGCGCGTGACTTCGTTCACTTCATCATGACAAATATCCATGACTTGTAGAAAACCAGTTGCTAGTGGAAAACCAACTTCCAACAAATCTGTGCCACCATTACAAGCGCGTCCAGTGCGTCGTGCCGTATGCGCAGGCCAAGCGGTACAGCTAAAGTTCGAGAATGGATAAATTATGCCATCGACAAGAAAATATTGTTTCTGCAAACATTGTGCTGTGACTTTTGTGCGATTGCTAAAGGGTGCCATAAAAGATTGACTGCAATACATATCGATGTAGGCGCCATTTGACAGCTCCACCACACCAGCTGTATTCGGCATTAACCATTCGAATTTGTTGTGCGGCATGAATATGGGTGCGGGATCGTTGAGATCGCCATTGATATCGAAAGCGCAATCGCCTTGCACAATAACGCCGCCTGCTTTCGTTGACGCGCCATCTGTCCAGTTGCCAACTACACTGTTGTATGGTGACTTGGGGTGGGCGTAAGCTTTCGCGTCATCTGGGAACCTAGGTCCATCCTCGTTGGAGATTAATGGAATTTCGAGGTCCTCTGTTAATTTACGCTCCTTTGATGAAAATATACCCGCTTTCGCAGTCGATAGTAGGCCAATAACTACAAAGGCAGGTATTAGGCTTTTCTTGCCCAACATCATTTTGGCTTTTACGTTCGACTACTAAACTTAATATTGATCTTTACACCACTGTTAAATATACTTAGTCACTTTTTTAAAGATTAGACAAAAATTCTTATCATTGATAAGTATGTAGATTAAAAACCATGCTTATTTTTCAGCGATACGAACATTGACTGATTACAATTCTGTCCATTGAACGGGCCAAGACCAGTGGTCATAGGAAAATAATCGCCGGCCAATGGCCAAGACAAGGTTAGTTTGCTATATCTATGGTTTTTTTTTTGTAGAAACTATGTTCCTGGTAGGCTATCCGCTCGTTAAACTTATAGTTAGCCGAATGGTCTCTAGTGTCTAAGTTATTGTCGCGAGAAAGAACCTCGATCGATACGAATCTGCTCGGTAAACTCGTTTCATAAGTTCAGGTAAAGGGTACGAAAACTTGTTGTTAATCGTTTTACGGTTGTGTTTTTTAATTTTTGAAGGTTGCCACCTATTTATTTTTTTTATATATTGAAAGTATTTTCGGCCGTATACCAACGAAACATTTTCAACCAGGGCTGCCACCTAGTGTTGCCACCTATCCCAATTTTATTGATTCCTTCGTATCTCCACCTATATTTCGGGAACGGGTGAAGCGATTTGGCATATAGGTAGTATGCTTCATTATAAGACGATTTACTTGGGTGTTACCACTTCGTTTTACAGGGTTGCCACCTATCTATTTTTATTATTGATATGGACAGCAAATGAAACGTATTTTCGCCCGCATGCCAACGGAAATATTTGTAGGTAGGGTTGCCACATAACTTATTAAATTTATTTCTTCGTATTCATCGACCACTATCTCGGGAATCTATTTACCGATTTGGAGGGAAATTGGTATATGGATATTATGCTTAGTTCTGAGACATTTTTTTGAATTTGGCTACTTATGCACGTTAAATTCATTTAAAAATTAAAATTTTGCGATTAAGATTTAAGTAACTTCCCGGTAAGCTAGTTTATTGAAACTTGGCATTATAGATAAAATTTAAAAGATAATTTAAAACTCTTGAAAATTGGTGGGGGGAATTTTGCGACAAACTTTTGGTGACATTGCACTTCATCATAAAAAAAAAATTCTGGTAGGTGGCGCACAGATTTAGCTATTTCAAAAATTCATTTGAAATTAGGGAATCTTTCTATCGATTTTTAATTCATTTCCTGGCTACCCAGGGACTTGAAATTTAGGACGTGATGGCAACAAAATTTGTAGAAATCGAAATTCCTATAGGTGGCGCGCTGATCGGTATATTTGAAAATTGCTGAACATTTCTGAAAAAAACGGAAAGAATCTCGCTATCGATTTTTCAGTAACTTTCACGAAAAGCTAAAAATTTGCAACTTGGCACCTGCTTCAAAAACGAATCGAGATATTGCCTTATTTCAGGCATTACTAAAAAATAGAAAATAAAACGACGATAAAATTTTTGTGAAGATTACCTTTATATGAATGCTGTCAGAAAGCAGCAACAAATTTGTCGTTAAACAAAGTCACGGTATCTAATCTAATTCTTTGCGCTGTTCATAGATGTGCCTTAGAAGTGGCTCATATCTTTCAGCCTGTGCATTTATGTGATTATTAATTTACCATAACAACGTCATTCGATGAATATCTTCAAGTGGCCTTAACCGGTGACATGCCATAGTCCCAAGTGGCAAAATCCCAAGTAAAAAAATTGGGATTATGACACTATAGGCTGGGTATCATAATTCCAAATAAAAATGAGTCAAAATCCCAGCTAAGACACTTGGGATTATGACACTCCCTTGCTGTATCATAATCCCAAGTAAAAATGAGAATGGAGAAATAAAATGTGATAAAAACCGTCCCAGTCCAATTTCCATGTGCATGGCCCAAGTAGGCATAATCACAAAGAATAATATGAAATTGTAAACAAGAACCGGTCTTAAGTGCAGTTAGGAATTTCGGCTAAATATATTTAAAATGCGTATCAAACGAAAGGGGTTTCAAATACCTGTACAATGATACCTATTATGAAAAAATCGATTCAGTAGTTTTGGATATATATATGCTATTTTAAATGCTTGATTCTCATTAAGCTCAAAGATGTCAAAAATCCAATTGGGAGTATGACACTCCCTCTGCAGTGTCATATTCCCAAGTAAAACAAGTAAGGAAAGCTGGTAACGGCTGTGCCGAAGGCTATATACCTTTCTTGAATAAGCGTCACGATTTTCACTGTTCGATCCCCAGTACAGCCTGTGTGAATTTAACTTTAGCTCATACCGAAATTATCGGAACTATCGATTATATGGGGCCGATGTGTTATATTGGTCCAATCTCATTGATTTTTAACATCGACAGTGCACATCCTCCCTATATAATTGCAGGAGTTATAGCCCAAAATCCGCTTATCGGAACAATCGATTGTATGGGAGCTATATGTAATATCGGTCCGATCTCGCTGGTTCCGACAAATGATTCCTATATTAGAAAATGGTAGCCGCAAACAAAATTTCAGCCAAATATTTCAAAACTGAGGCACTAGTTTGAGTTCAAACAGACAGACGGTATACTTATTGATGGATCCATCTCTTCTTCTTCTCATACTTACAAACATCGGACCAAAGTTATAATACCATTTCATCTTCATGAAAGGTATAAAAATTGGGATTATGACACTGCTTGGGGAGTGTCATAATCCCAATTTTTTTACTTGGGATTTTGCCGCTGGGATTTTGTCATGACAACGCCTTAACCGTATATGAATAGCCTTTTACAAACACGAGTAGCTACTTAAATTTATAACAGCACGTATATCAGCGTCACGAAACAACTTTATCGGCAATAAAAATGAAAAACTGAAAAGTCCATAAATAGTAAACATAAGGCGGGGGCAAAAAGGTCGATTTTCATATTTTTCGAAAGGGTATACCGAAATTCAAATTCCTGATCATATCGCTCATTTGCTGAAACGTCGTCATAACTCAAAACATGTGATATTACAGAAAACGCCTTTTTAGTTTTTGAATTGATGTATATTAATATGGGATATGTAAATAAAGCAAAAGGCTTCCATCGCGATGCTACGAGAAATGTTAAAACCTCCCTTTGTCAGTTGACCAAACATATTATTTCCGATAACTCAAAATTTGTTTTTTTTTAGTTATGACGACGTTGCAGCAAATGAGCGATATATAGAGTAGAGGGGTAAAAGTTTTCTGTACGTTTTTTGAGTGAGAAGATATATTCATTTACATAGAAGCTTTTCACGAAAACAAAAAATGCCGTGAAGGTGCGCTTTCCCAACTCATACATGGTCACTTTACTCCATTTATGATCAGGAATTCGAATTTCTGTTTGCCCTGCGAAAAAAACGAGACTCATTTTTTTTTCGGGCCCACCCTAATGTATGTAGATCCAATAAGCGATTAACTTAAAATAATGCTTACATTTCTAGACAAAAGCTTGCTGAACACAAAACCGCTACTGATATTTTACTGAAGAAGAAAAAATATCGCGCACGAGATGATACACTCTAATTTAACCGGTTTTACGGTCTCATCATAACAATTCACTGCATGCTTATAGTCATGGAATTCTCAACCTACTGCACTTGCCATCTGCTTCGCTGTATCAATCGAATATTGTGGCTAGTATTCAGCGCTTTGTTGTAATCCAATCAGTCAGCTGGTAAAGTTGCTACAGACAACAACATCGATAAAGTGATAAAATGTACTACGTGAATAATGTGAACGCGTCAATAGCAAACATCCGAAAACTGCTTTTTAGCATTTTTATTTTGTTTGCGATATACGATCGTGTTGCTGCCAGAGAAGCAATACGGCCACATGATGACGTCGAAATTATACTGCAAAACGCGGAAGCAGGTGGTGAGGTGGTGGGAATCCCAACAATTGATAATGGTATGTTTCAGCGTTGCCGTTTGCAATTCTCTAAATTACCCACATTGAAAAATAAATTCCCCGATGTCCACCCCACATAATTTTCAAATATCCCTCAAACTCCCACATACATATAAAATAAAAATGTTTGCCACTTAGGTCCGATTTCACAGTGACAGGTTAACTAAAGTTCCACAGTTAACTATGGATGGGCAATTTTATTTAAGTTATTTAATACAATTTTTACTAAATAAATTATTGGTAGATAGCTTTCTGATATCTGACCAGAGGTTGACTCACCAACGTTGGGCAATTTAAAAAAAAACTTTATTTCGGCTACAGCAAGAAGCTTTCCACTTCAACTTAAAATTTCCACTAAAATTATCCCGGATACAAAACAGTATTCAGTTTTTTTAATGATAGCTGTTTACGACAGCACTAAAACACATCGAAAAATGTTTGGGGAGGTATTAAAAGGCGTGTTTCGGATTTAGCTATTTACCAACTAATGGAAATTCTTTGATGAATTTTAAATACAAATATGTACTATACAGTATGTGAAAATTATTAGAAGAATTTTTATTTCGGGTTTCGTCCTGATTTCCCTAAAAAGGTAGAACTCCCCGAATCCGAAAACACTGCCCAGAATTTTAATACACAGGGTGCATACGAAAAAATTAAATTTATAGGTACATATACATATGTAAGACCTTTCGTGGAGCTCCAATATGTGTATAACGAAATTCCCCGAAAATTACCCACAACCGTTGAAGATTCCCCACAAAACGTGGAATTACCCACAACACGGCAACGCTGGTTTACATGTGCGTATTTAGCACACAGATGTGAAAGTGAATGTATCTGAATCATAGAGAGAGGCAGATCAAGAGAGAAATATCTTAACAATTTTTAAGATACAAGAACAGCTGGGTTTACCAACTATGAGAAAAAAATAAAGATGAAGAAACAATAACTGTTTTTTACTATGAAACAGAGCTTCAAAATAAGATCTATTGACCCCAAAAAAATTGTTAAAGTATTAAAAAAAAATAATGTTGTATTCAATGAAAATTAATAATTTTCTTAATAATTCTTAATTTTTTGCACTATGGAACATCTATATGCCGCCAAATATAAAAACCCAAATTACATTATGGTTCCATGACTCAAGAAAAATTGTTAAATTACTTAGCGCTACAGCCATTTTACACTTTTGAAGCGACCTAGTAGAGATTGTTTATCTGGTCGAGTTATACACGAAACGGCTTTTTAAAGATTTGTAACACCCCCAAAATCTGGTTTAAGGCCAAAAACCCGTTTTTTTCAGTTTCTTCGTAAAAAAAATTCATTAAAAAACCAATTCTTAACCGATTTCAAAATTCTTAACGATTTTGGGTAGAGAGTTGTTGACACTTTCGAAATATATATAGTGTTTTATTTATTTGAAAAAAATCCATTTGTCAATTAGTGACCAAAAAATGACGTCAAACCCGTAAAACCGAAAAATATTTTAAAAAATCCAACTTCTCGCGTGAAAAAAATGGCATACCCTTTTCAAATGAACAAAACACTATACATACTTCGAAAGTGTCAATAATTCTATACCCAAAACCGATGAGAACTTCAAAATCGGTTGAAAATTTGATTTTTAATGATTTTTTTTCAACGAAAACTCTGAAAAAAACCGGTTTTTTGGCTTTAAAACCAGATTTTAGGGGCGTTACAAATCAACAAAAACTCTGAAAAAACGGTTTTTTGGCCTTAAAACCAGATTTTAGGGGCGTTACAAATCAACGAAAACTCTGAAAAAAACGATTTTTTGGCCTTAAAACCAGATTTTAGGGGCGTTACAAATCAACGAAAACTCTGAAATAAAAAAACGGGGTTTTGACCTTAAAACCAGATTTTAGGGGCGTTACAAATCTTTTGGAGGGCGTTTCGTATATAACTCAACCAGATGAACAATCTCTACTAGGTTGCTTTAAAAGTGTATTCAATTTTTTTTTGTAGCACTGTGTTATTAACAAAAAAAATTTTTTTTCTATTAACATATTCATATCCAAATATGGCACATATAATTTTAATGACATTTCTTCCGTTTCAGGCCCGCCATGCTCAATCGACCTACAGCAAGATTTACCGAAACCTAATTTGCCACAACCGCTATACATTAAAACCGACACCACTGAATGGTGGCTACCAAACGAGAACGGCATACTAGAAGTGCCAAGCGGCCAAAGTATAGAGCTCCATTGTACCAACTACTTTGCAAATACCACGAGCGAAGAAGGCGTACCAAAAAATCTCTTACCATACAAAGCTCGCACAATACGCCTAGTCTGCCTTCAGGGTACAACATTCACGTTGAATGGCAAGAAATATGAATTTCGACACTTCAGCTGCACTGCACATGAAAAATACACTGCACAGCGCACATCTAAACCATGTGCCAACTCTTCTGGTCAACTCTATCGCGTCGGCTATAATTTGACAAATGCGCGTTTTCTTGAAACTATGCAGATTTGTCACAATGAGAATGAAGTGCGCACCTATTATGTGCAGCACAGACTAAGCGCCAGTAACGCGCACACACAGCGACGCGTAAAACGTGTGTACTTTTCAAAAGCAGGTCACTTTGGTGCACTCAATATGAATGCGCTGTATACAATAAAAAATCAACAGTTACAAGCGGCCCAACTGCTGGGCAGCGAACATGAGGCAATGACATATTTCACAGGCAAATCGAATTTCTTAACACGTGGTCACCTTGCTGCCAAAGCCGATATGATCTATGCAACACAACAACGCACAACTTTCAACTTTTTAAATGTTGCACCACAATGGCATTCATTCAATGCTGGGCAATGGGGGCGTATGGAGTATCAGGTGCGCGCATTTGTGGCTAGAGCGCAATTAGAAGTGCTCTGCTATACTGGCACTTGGGGTGTTATGCATCTAAATGCAGCGAATAGCACCAGTCGGCCCCGACCCTACTATTTAACTGCTGATGAGAATAATAATGGTTTGTTGCCAGTGCCAGCACTTTATTATCGTGTTGTTGTTGTGTTGCGTGCGGGTGGCATAAACTATGAAAATCCGACGACTTACGGCATCGCTTTGGTGGGTGTTAATAATCCGCATGCGACTTTGAATGAAATACTCAGTGAGTATGTGGTGTGTGAGGATGTGAGCGCGCAAGTGCCTTGGCTGAGTTGGATACAAAATAAAGCGGATAACTTAAAGAAGGGTTACTTGTATGCATGTCGAGTTGAGGAGTTTGTGAAGGTGGTGACAAGTCTGCCGCGGGAATTAGATAGTGTCTCGAAGTTGTTAGTGTAGCTAGTATTAGTTGTGTTAAAAGTATTGATAATGTACATTAGGGTGATTCAAAAAAAAAAATCGACTAGGTCTTACTCCCTCAAAAGTTAGTAATTTATGAGAAAATAAGCCTTGCAAAAAATTATACACACATAAACTCTTTCACAGTTGCGTGTATGCCTATATTTTTGGGAATTTTTGTACTGCAACTTTGTATTTGGGTATCCTTTTAACGGTTAGGTATTTGAAAAAAAAATCATTTAACCTTTTTTGTATAAATTTACTTTCTAAATAACTTAAATTAATTTAATAATATTTTAAAATTTTTGAGCTACACAACTTTTCACAAAACCTTATGTGTTCAAGAAATGATCACCTTATAAAAAAACAAGTAAGGAAAGTTGTCTTCGGCTGTGCCGAAGGCTATATACCTTTCATGAATAAGCGTCACGATTTTCACTGTTCGATCCCCAGTACAGCCTGTTTCAATTTAACTATATTTACTATACACATTACACATTTTTGTTATAATTTAAAAAAAACTTACAAAATAATAGGATCCGAGTTATCGGAACAATCGATTGTATGGAGGCTATATATTATACGTGTTCAATTGTACTGACTTACACTATACACATTACATATGTAGAAAGTACTAAAGGTGCAATATTTTACGTTCCTAACTTTTTAAATGCGGAAGTATTGGCCAAAAAACCTTATATCGGAACAACCGGTTGTATGGGGCTAAATATATGTTATATTTACCCGATCTTCTTGATTTTCCTCTACACACTACATAAATTGAAAGTACTCAAGTTGCAAAATTTTATGTTCCTAACTTTTTAATTGCAGAAGTTTTGGCCAAAAAACCTTATATCTGAACAATCGGTTGTATGGGGGCTATATGTTACATTTGTCCGATCTTGTTGATTTTCCCTATATACACTACATAAATAGAAAGTACTCGAGTTGCAAAATTTTACGTTCCTAACTTTTTAATTGCAGAAGTTTTGGCCAAAAAACCTTATATCTGAACAATCGGTTGTATGGGGGCTATATGTTACATTTGCCCGATCTTGTTGATTTTCACTATATACACTACATAAATAGAAAGTACTCGAGTTGCAAAATTTTACGTTCCTAACTTTTTAATTGCAGAAGTTTTGGCCAAAAAACCTTATATCTGAACAATCGGTTGTATGGGGGCTATATGTTACATTTGCCCGATCTGGTTGATTTTCACTATATACACTACATAAATAGAAAGTACTCGAGTTGCAAAATTTTACGTTCCTAACTTTTTAATTGCAGAAGTTTTGGCCAAAAAACCTTATATCTGAACAATCGGTTGTATGGGGGCTATATGTTACATTTGCCCGATCTGGTTGATTTTCACTATATACACTACATAAATAGAAAGTACTCGAGTTGCAAAATTTTACGTTCCTAACTTTTTAATTGCAGAAGTTTTGGCCAAAAAACCTTATATCTGAACAATCGGTTGTATGGGGGCTATATGTTACATTTGCCCGATCTTGTTGATTTTCACTATATACACTACATAAATAGAAAGTACTCGAGTTGCAAAATTTTACGTTCCTAACTTTTTAATTGCAGAAGTTTTGGCCAAAAAACCTTATATCTGAACAATCGGTTGTATGGGGGCTATATGTTACATTTGCCCGATCTTGTTGATTTTCACTATATACACTACATAAATAGAAAGTACTCGAGTTGCAAAATTTTACGTTTCTAACTTTTTAATTGCGGAAGTTTTGGCCAAAAAACCTTATATCTGAACAATCGGTTGTATGGGGGCTATATGTTACATTTGCCCGATCTGGTTGATTTTCACTATATACACTACATAAATAGAAAGTACTCGAGTTGCAAAATTTTACGTTTCTAACTTCTAATTGCGGAAGTTTTGGCCAAAAAACCTTATATCTGAACAATCGGTTGTATGGGGGCTATATGTTACATTTGCCCGATCTGGTTGATTTTCACTATATACACTACATAAATAGAAAGTACTCGAGTTGCGAAATTTTACGTTTCTAACTTTTTAATTGCGGAAGTTTTGGCCAAAAAACCTTATATCTGAACAATCGGTTGTATGGGGGCTATATGTTATACTGGTCCGATCTTGTCAGTTCCGACAAATGATTCCTATATTACAAAATGGTGGCCACATACAAAATTTCAGCCAGATATCTCAAAAATTGAGGGACTAGTTTGCGTTCAAACAGACAGACGGACAGACGGACAGACGGACATGGCTAAATCAACTCATCTCGTCATCCTGATCATTTCGGTATACTTATTGATGGGTCTATCTCTTCTTCTTCTCATATTTACAAACATCGGACCAAAGTTATAATACCATTTCATGTTCATGAAAGGTATAATTAAGACCTTTTTTGTAGAGCGTTCAATCTCTTGCGAATACTGGGAAACAAGTTGGCCGTAAGGTATTTGGGTGAGATGATATATTCATTTATGCACATAGAAACTTTTCACGAAAATGAAATACGGCGATGAGGCACGCTTTCTCATTACCACAAAATATTCCTATTTGGTCATTATACTCCTTTTTTTGACTAGGAATGCGATTTTCTGTTCTATTCGAAACAAACGAAAATCAATTTTTTTTGCCCACCCTAGTGTACATATGTATGTATGTATGTATGTATTTTGTTGTATTATTGTATACCATTATTATATTAGAGAAACTTTATAATATTTACTTTAACAAAAAAAAAATGACGTGCCTTCTTTTCCCTTTCTCTTTTCTCCTTTCTTTCCCCGTTTCTTTCCCCGTTTCATGTCCATTCTCAGGTTTCTCTCTAAAACTTTGATTTTTTCCACTCCCCTCCATCTTTCTCGGATTTTTTTATTTCCCTTTTTCAATTCTATTTCTCCTTCTCCCTTTCCCCTTTCTCTTTTCCCTTTCTCTTTTCCCTTCTTGCCTTTCCCGTTCCCCTTTTCATGTCCATTTTCGGGGTTCTCTCTACTACTTTGATTTTTTCCCATTCCCCTTATCTTTCTCGGATTTTTTTTATTTATCTTTTTTCTTTCTATTTTTCCTTCTTCCTTTCCCCTTTCTCTTTTCCCTTTTTGCCTTTCCCGTTCCATTTTCCCGTTTTGCTTTTTCCCCTTCCTTTTTTGCTTTTCCCTTTTCTAATTTCCCCTTTCTTCCGTTTCCCTTATTCTGTATTTTCACTTTTTACCTTTTTCCCCTGCTTCTGTTTGTCTTTTCCTTTTTAATTATTTCCTCTCCCTTTCACCTCCCCTTCGCCGTTTTTTTCCCGTTCCCTCTTAGTTGTTCTGACATTGGAAAATTACTGTAGTACTTTTCCTTGTACTGAGTAGAAGACACGGTCCTCTCCCTAACAACATAAAAGCTCCTCTATAAAGAAGAGGCATTTCAGCCCACAACACCCACAAAATTATTTTCGCAAATAAACTTGTTTCAACAACTAATTTTCTATTCGTCCCAATTGGTCGATGCATCAAACTATTTAGTTATGCAAAACCCAACATTGGATGAGCTCATCACGACTTTGATGTGCCAAAAAACTAATTATGAAAATATTTTCCAACGAAATTTTATTTATCAAATATTTACGATTTTTCAAATGCCAACAACAATTATGCTGCATAGACCGACTACGGAGCAGAAAATATTAATTTGAAATCAGCAAAACCTGGAAAATATGCATGCGGTGCGTTATGAAGCAAAAAAAAATAAATAAAAATCATAGAAAGCTAAATAAATGACATCGTGAGTTGTGTGCGAAATTTTGATTACTCGGACATAGCGTGAATTAGATAAATAATTCAAATAACACTCATCGCATAAACTGAGGCTTGGATGCGTTAAATTCGTTTTTGAATATCTAACTAAACGTCAGAGTAAATTATGAAATATTTTATTATCATACCAATTGTAATCAATTTTTGGGATTTGAAAATATAAAGGTGTAGTACAATTAATATACTTAAAATGTTTTGTCGATTTCCGAAATTTCATTTATGCTCTTATTTCACGGTTGGTATTGAAAAAATAACTCCAAGAGTTTTTCGCGCTTATTCAAAACTAGTAAACCCTGTAACGTTAAAACGCCATAATTATATCACAACCCACACAGCAGAGCAACGTACATTTTACCGATCGTATATATTCCCATCGTTTTTCGTATCCGAAAAAGGGCCCGGAAACTATACTGCGAGCTGATTTACTGTTGGTTCGTTTTTTCACAATTTTTCGTCTCCGAAAACGGTCCGGACACCATACTGATAAAAACTGTGATCCCAAAAACATTAGAAAATGATCCCAAAAACATCAGAAATCGTATGAGAAAACGTACACTGAAATAAAAAGGTTGAAGGTGCACATTGAAAGTAACATATCAAAACCAAACTGGTAATACTGTAAATATTACAGTATTTACTGTAAAATTGGCAGTAAAAGCATGTGTTTTTTGCAAAATATCAATTAATGATATGAGTCCACTTTCAAATTTACAGTAATTCATGTCAATATGATAGCATATTCGAAGAATGATAGGGGGTCACTTTCAAAATTGATATTACCCACTGTTGGACGAAAAATGACAGGGTTTACTATTAATTTGACGGCCTTTCTTGTAGATTTTTTTTCAATGTATAAAAAAAACACCAAAAAAAAACGCGTGTAGCCAGTACACGTGAAAGAAGTTAACTTAACTTCAGAAATAGTGAAATGTGAATAAGGTGTATTCGAGAATGGTTTAGATTCACAATTTCTTACTTCCGGGAAGTGGGCCAATTCGAAAATATCTTATACATGGTGCGCTTCCCTTTAGATTCGGTACGTGGGTTGAATTATGCCTAATCGTGGTGAAATCGCCTACGCCTGAAAGTCGGCTACAATTTCTATTTCCGTTGCATAATTTCCGTTGCATCATTAGCCATTTTCGCAAATTTTACTCTCATTCAAAACTTCGTATCGCCGCCTAAGAAGTTAACTTCAAAAAAACATGATGTAAGGCTTCGATTTTAGGAAGGTTTTTTGTACTTTTACAGAAATACGTTTCGTTCGCATCGGATCGGGAAAAGTACTTTAAATGGAGCATGAAAACGGAAAAATATACAATTTCGCCAGAATTTTTTATAAATTCAACTGGATTGTATCTTTCGGGATTTACAAATGTCGGGCTTTTGCCTTGTCTGTAATATGTTGTGTCTGGATTTTATCCTGTCGGCATTTTGTTATGTCTGGATTTTGAATTGTCAGGATTTCCGAAAAGTGTCTGGATTATGTCTTGTCGAGATTTGAAAAGTCGGGTTGGAAATGGAGTGCTACCGCTGCCTACAAGAGGGCAATAGCTCAATTCGTTTTTTAAGCAAGTTTCAAGTTTCACGTCTTCAAATTTCCGTGGAGGTTACTTAAAAATTACTTTTTCAGAGATGTTCAGCAACTTTCAATTATCTCGATCAGCGCGCCACCTATCGGAATTTTAAATTTTACAAATTATATTATTGTCGGGTCCTCAACTGTATCCTAAGCTTCTAGGGAAAATTAGTTAAGAGTAGATCGAAGGAAATTATTTTAAAGACGATCGCAAGATCCCCAATTTCAAATGAATTTTCGAAACAGCTCGATCCATGTGCCACCTAGCGTGATTGTTTTGATAAAACTCCACATTGTCATTGTGTTATGAAAAATTTTTCTAGTTTTAATAATCTTGCTTACCAGGAAGTTACTTAGGTATTGGTTCGCTAAACTAATTACCATATATCTCGATCCGTGCGCCACCTAGCGGACATTTTTTTCGTTTACTTTGCATTGCCACGGAGTTCTGGATTATGTTGTTAATTAAATAACTGGGATGCATTTAAAAAGTACAAAGCACAAGAGGAAAACTGAAAATGTGCTAGGAAATATGGATATCTGTGAAAATATTCAAATATCTTCCTTTGACTAAGTATTAGAAATAATTATGTGGATTCCAATGTTGTTAGAAGCATTTTCATTTGAATGCTTGTGAATTTTTTGTTACCAACATTTAGTATTTATAAGCACGCACAGTGGTCGTACATCATATTAACCAAAGCTCGCAAATGTGCAGGCAATTTTGGCTGCATACACGCACTCAGTCGACGTGCCGGCTCGCATGTACCAGCCACTAACATCCCAGCTGTGCCGGCCGTTTGGGAGTCATAAGAGTCGAAGCAGCGGTACTGACACACAAAGATTCTTCTCTGGACGTGGGGAAGTATGTTGGTTGAAAAGATGCAGTATCTGTAGGAACTCTAAAGATGCTAAGGAATGCCTCTTTTACGAACAATGAAAAATATGTGCATTTTTTTTACAGGGTGCCGCATAGAAAAAAGGCAAAATTTGTTCCAAAAGCAAGCGGAGGACAGCTCATAAAAACAACACGTGTGACAACCCTATAAACTTCCAAAAGTGCCAATACCCAAGTAGAAAGTCTAAGAATAAAGCATACTATCTTTATGCCCAATTTGATTCAAATCGCTTCACCAATTAAATAAAATGGGGTTAGGTGGCAACCTTTCATTTGATGCCGTATGTGCATATGTTTCCCAATAATAAAAAAAAATTAATAGATGCAACCCTGTTAACCACCCGAAGTGGAAAGACCAAGAATAAAGTGTACCATCTATATGTCAAATCGTTTCAGCCGTTTTCGAGATATTGCTCCTTATACGAAATATAAGTAAAACGGGGTTAGGTGACAAACCCAGGTGGCAACCCTGCCTGAAAATGCCTTAGTTGGAATATGGTTGAAAATATCTTTAATTTGATATCCATATTGGCATATCTTGCTCAATATTTAAACAAAAATGGATATAGGTGACAACATCCAAGTAGAAAGCATCAGAAGGAAACAGTTATATACCAAATTTCATCCAAATCGCATCAGCAGTTCCTGAGATATTGATGTATGAAATATTCAATTCCGTTGCCACTACTATTCGTTGCTTCAATTCCGAACACTGTTGCCACTTTCGTTATTGTTGTTTTAACAGTCCTTCGCCCTTCCTAGTCGATGCATTCACTCATAAAAAGGAGCGTGACTGAGCAAACAGGGTTACACTTATCTTCAGAGTCTTTTGCCGAAAATGAGTCCGGTACGTTCCGGTGAATAGCACCTTGTGGTACTAACCCGTCTGCCTTGGGAGCGATTTCGTTGGACCCGTAACCGTGGTCGAATTCGTATTTTGTCGCCTCTTGCGACAGCAATACCTACCTCGGGCACGTTATTACACCGCGACCATCGTCCAGTTCGCAAAACCGACAAAATGTTGTATGTCACAGATTTAGCTTACTCAGGTGATAACGCAGACTGCAATGTCCCGTATAATACCCAGTGAGGGTTCTTAGATCCACCCTTCTTAGATTACTGAGCCTGGCCGAAGCACTTTGTGAGGGTTCTATAAAGAGTTTGGCCTGCCTCTATCCTAGGCTGCTAAACCAATGCTGCCTAAATTATTTATTTTCCCAGTTGCTTACGGTCTCCTTTACGTGGGCCTTCGTGAGTCCACAAAAGGGTTCCGGACCCTAAAATGCTGTTAGAGCACCATGTTTTGCCAGGTGATCTGCTTTTTCGTTGCTGTCATGCCCTTCATGCCCTGTGACCCAACCTAACAAAACTTTGTTTTTGGCTCCCAGATCATTAATGACTGCGACGCACTCATCGACAAGCTTCGAAGTTGTAGTGTGAGACTGCAAGACACGTAGGGCGGCCTGACTGTCCGACATAATGTAGATTCGCCTAGAGGATAGTCTTCTTCGGAGACATTCTCTTACACATATTTCTATTGCATGGATTTCCACTTTAAAGGTTGTGGGTTACCCATTGGTACCGATCTATGGTATTTTGGTCCATAGATACCAGCTCCCGTTTTACCATCTTCCAGCTTCGATCCATCCGTATACCAAATCTCTGAATCGGATTCAGCATAAGGGTTACCTGTGTCCCAGAACACTCGATCTACGATTGAAACTTCAAAGTTTCGCATTATCCTGAGCGTAGGAGTGATTGCATCACTTATTTCCAATGTAGGACTATTGAAGAAATTCTTGACTATCTTCATATGTCTTGTCATATTTCCGGTTTTTAGATCGGAAATGTTTTGAAGTCTTAATGTAGAAAGTGTAGCCTCCTTCTCTTTCAGAATAGGGAAAGGAGGTATTCCCACAAGGGCACTTCAAGCATCAGCAGGGCACGTTCTCATTGCACCTGTTATACCAACACAGATAGCCGATGCAGCTTACTTAATTTAGTTGCCGCTGTTCTTTGAACAGTTTTAGGCCACCATACTAGAGAAGCGTAGGTGGCTATTGGCTTCTACCTCGGGCATATTCTAAACCCCTAAACAGCAAGGGGTTAGGCTCGTTGCTTCAAGTTCGAATACTGTTGTCACTATTTTTTTATTCACTAAGAAATTAACTTCAAAAAGGGAATTAAGTCTGAGAAAGTCATTCTCAATCGCCACTCCCCTTTCGGAGCACCTTTTGAAAAGCTGTGGATAAAAGATATGACACTTATCATTTTAAGAGTTTGCTCTTCGACGGTTTTGTTTGCTTACATCCTTACAGGTTTTTTCCGTCTCCTCGCAAGTACCTATAGAACCTCCTGCGCTACGTAGCCCAGCGCCTATTGTGTGCGTGCTCACCAGGGCCAGCTAGTCAGTTTTTCCAGCAGCCAACCCAGCACCCCCGTTGTTTTTTTGTTTAACTTTTACATTCACATTTGTACTTTGTGCACATCTTAGATTGCTTTATTTGCATTCACGTTTGTCGTGTGCGGTGGTAAACAATGTCCTCATTATTTGGGTGTGGGTGTGCGTATGTCTGTTTGTTTTTGTGTCTCACTATCATCTTTTGGTATTATCATTTGTGTCTGTGGCTGCCATTACAAAGTATCTACATTGTAAGGCGATTTCATACTTTGCCGCTGTCCTCGCTGCCTGCCTAGTTGAGTAGATGTCCTGTGGCGCCCCCTTTTTTCTTGCTATTCATTTGCAGTTGCACTCATTTGCACACAAATGCCGACAAATGCGCCTATGGCTTTGTGTGTGTTTTGAGATTTTTCTTAAAACTCTTGTAGCTATCTGTGTGTATGTGTTTTACTGTGCGTATTTGCTTAGCAATGCGTCTGAATTTGCACAAGGACATCTTTTCATTTCTCCCTAAATGTATGTGACAGTAGTGCGCGCCCTAAAGCTGCCACATACAAATATTTCTTCTGAGTGTGTAGCGAAATTAGGGTGTGTTAACCTCTTCGGAGCCTCTACCTGGCGCCTCTTCAAGGTGGTGGATAGAGTAACGCTTCCCAGAGATGGGTGATACTGAGGAAATGTAATACTCAGGGTGAAAAAACGAAACAAGGGCGAGTGGATGTTGCTTATTTCTTTACTTTTCTTCCTCAACGTGCTCACTTTCATTTCGAATGAATTTCACTTGTTGGTACTGTTTTTTGGTATGAAAACAGCTCCACAATTTATATTCTTGCTTTGCTCATTATTTATGCAGTAGCTGCAAGAATTTTAAATTTTTATTTCAATTGTTTTGCATTTTTTGTTGATTGCTCAGACTATGGCAACGGCGAGTGTGTGACTCCAGAAGTTTATTTAAATTGCTTAAAAAAATATTTCTTATTTAAAATTAAGCTGGAATAAAATTCCAAAATCGTGGGGAACTTATCTAAACTTTGCAAGACCTCTAAAGGAGACACTTAAACGAGCCATGTATATATATTAGGGTGGGTCGATTTATTAACCGATATCGCGCTATCGATTTTTCGATAGTATTTGGGCTCATAAAAAAAGTTCCACTATGCATACCCAAAAAAGTAACTTTCGAGCCGTCGAAATTTAGTTTTTTGTTACTTTTTTCATTTTCAAGGCTCATAATAATTTTTCATGTTTTTTTTCCGTCTTAACTGGCCTAGTCCCAAGTGAAAAATCGATGGCGCGATATCGGTTAACTTTCGTTAACGAGAGGGCGCATACAATTAACAAACTGTCAAAAATCAGCTAAATATTTACAATGTAAAATAACACACAACCAAAAGCAAAACCACGGAAGGGACAATTTGGTGAAAAATGTGATTTGCTTACTAGGGCCTCTGGGTACCCGGATCCATTCATTAGTAACAAAAAAGTTGGGGTTTGTGCAATAGAATGTCAAAAAACATAGTGGCTCGTACTAAAGTTAAACAGTTTTTTGTCTTTCCTGTAAAATTTGAGTGACTGCATTTACGTTATTTTGCATTTGTTCGTTGCATTGTTTTGCATAAACACCGACGATATGTAGCTCTTGAGCCAATTCTTCAGAAAAAAACCCTTCATAAATATCACCTTCTTTTGCATACTAATTGATCAAAATTAATTAATAGTAAGTAGTGTTTTATTTTTTTGGATAGGGTCGCCTTACCTTGAAGTGAAATACAAACAACAACATAAACAAATTGAATAAACTTAGCTTTTTAAAAATGTATCCATTTTACTATGCATTTAAGTTTAAAATATGTGCACATATGTCCATAAATTAATGTCCACATATGAGCGTTACATTTTTTATAACGGACTTAATGTGGTTCGAGTTATCTTTATGAAAACTAAAATACGACCATTAACTAAAAATTTCCCATTTGAAATGAACTAGAAAATCTTATAGATAAGCGAAAAATTGTAACTGTTGCCACTTCTGTGAAATTGCAGCGACGATGAACATTATAACCACCACAAAGTGACAGTTAAATAACAGAAAATCAAGATGAAGTGACATTATAAAGATTGCCATCAAATGTGAGTAGAACATTAATGCTGAAGCCAACTGCATTTATGAATGGAACTAGATGAAAGGAATTGCTTGAATATCTCGACTATACTGCCGTGAACTATATTTAGCAAGAAGGCAGTAAAATCATTTCACTGCCTTTTAGGCATTTTGATACATTCCATACATTATTTTAATGTCTTACAATCCACTGATTATGCAATTTCAACGATAAAACAAGGTTTAAGTTAGTGATACATCTAGAATCTCTTGTACCTCTCCAAAACAAAAAAGCAGTAAAAATTGTAAAAAGGAAGATAAAATGAAAATATACTTCCTTTATGCTCAGAAAGTTTAGAATGCTGCTTGGAATATATGGAGAAAAGAAAGCAACTTTGACTTACAAACTAATAAAGCAGTACTTACTTGTTTACTTATTTTGGATTTACAAAGCAGAGAGGCAGTATCTCTCCACAATATAATGGGTATTACATAAACTTTTTTTTAAAATTCAAAAAATCAGTATATGTCAAAATTTGGCAAAACTCCATTAAGTAGCTTTTGAGGCAATTCCTTACAAAAAAAAAACCCTACAATTTTATGTATGTAGAGGACTGTAGTTACGGTTTCGAAAAGGGAAGACTTAAAAATTGTTAGTAGCAAAGTGTTGTTTTGTATTTAAAACACGTAGCGGCGGCAAATACTTGACAGCTTCCGCGCGAGTACGCAACCCGGAAAGGGGGGTCTAATCATACCCACGGCCAAGCCTTCGTTAGTATGGTGGCAATTCTGTGTCAAGTCATGACGTAGCAAGAAGCTGATTCTGTCAAAACTGGCTAATTCATTTTAACGGTATCGCTTTTGGCACAATCGCATCTCTTTGGTTCATGAATAATACCCCTTTGAAGAATTTGGTTTTTAAATTTTTATTCTTAGCGTATTTTTTATTCAAGAAGGTCTCATGTTGTCCTATTAATTGCTACTATAGCTGTAGATTAAAAAATTAATCAAAACAAAAAAGGAGAAAATAAAAAAATAAAAAATTTAAAATCTAAATAAAATAAAAACAAGTAAGGAAAGCTGTCTTCGGCTGTGCCGAAGGCTATATACCTTTCATGAATAAGCGTCACGATTTTCACTGTTCGATCCCCAGTACAGCCTGTTTCAATTTAACTATATTTACTATACACATTACACATTTTTGTTATAATTTAAAAAAACTTACAAAATAATAGGATCCGAGTTATCGGGACAATCGATTGTATGGAGGCTATATATTATACGTGTTCAATTGTACTGACTTACACTATACACATTACATATGTAGAAAGTACTAAAGGTGCAATATTTCCGTTCCTAACTTTTTAAATGCGGAAGTATTGGCCAAAAAACCTTATATCGGAACAACCGGTTGTATGGGGCTATATGTTATATTTACCCGATCTTCTTGATTTTCCTCTACACACTACATAAATAGAAAGTACTCGAGATGCAAAATTATACGTTCCTAACTTTTTAATTGCAGAAGTTTTGGTCAAAAAACCTTATATCTGAACAATCGGTTGTATGGGGGCTATATGTTACATTTGCCCGATCTTTTTGATTTTCACTATATACACTACATAAATAGAAAGTACTCGAGATGCAAAATTTTACGTTCCTAACTTTTTAATTGCAGAAGTTTTGGTCAAAAAACCTTATATCTGAACAATCGGTTGTATGGGGGCTATATGTTACATTTGCCCGATCTTTTTGATTTTCACTATATACACTACATAAATAGAAAGTACTCGAGATGCAAAATTTTACGTTCCTAACTTTTTAATTGCAGAAGTTTTGGTCAAAAAACCTTATATCTGAACAATCGGTTGTATGGGGGCTATATGTTACATTTGCCCGATCTTTTCGATTTTCACTATATACACTACATAAATAGAAAGTACTCGAGATGCAAAATTTTACGTTCCTAACTTTTTAATTGCAGAAGTTTTGGTCAAAAAACCTTATATCTGAACAATCGGTTGTATGGGAGCTATATGTCACATTTGCCCGATCTTTTGGATTTTCACTATATACACTACATAAATAGAAAGTAGTCGAGTTGCAAAATTTTACGTTCCTAACTTTTTAATTGCAGAAGTTTTGGTCAAAAAACCTTATATCTGAACAATCGGTTGTATGGGGGCTATATGTTACATTTGCCCGATCTTTTTGATTTTCACTATATACACTACATAAATAGAAAGTACTCGAGATGCAAAATTTTACGTTCCTAACTTTTTAATTGCAGAAGTTTTGGTCAAAAAACCTTATATCTGAACAATCGGTTGTATGGGGGATATATGTTACATTTGCCCGATCTCGTTGATTTTCACTATATACACTACATAAATAGAAAGTAGTCGAGTTGCAAAATTTTACGTTCCTAACTTTTTACTTGCAGAAGTTTTGGTCAAAAAACCTTATATCTGAACAATCGGTTGTATGGGGGCTATATGTTATACTGGTCCGATCTTGTCAGTTCCGACAAATGATTCCTATATTACAAAATGGTGGCCACATACAAACTTTTAGCCAGATATCTCAAAAATTGAGGGACTAGTTTGCGTTCAAACAGACAGACGGACAGACGGACATGGCTAAATCAACTCAGCTTGTCATCCTGATCATTTCGGTATACTTATTGATGGGTCTATCTCTTCTTCTTCTCATACTTACAAACATCGGACCAAAGTTATAATACCATTTCATGTTCATGAAAGGTATAAAAAACCTTAAAAAATATAAAAAAAAACGTAATAAAATGAAATAAAATAAAACAAAACAAAGTAAAATAAATAAAATAAATAAAACAAATAAAATAAAAAAAAAATAAATAAAATAAACAAAATAAATAAAACAAATAAAATAAATAAAACAAATAAAATAAATAAAATAAAAAAAATTAATAAAATAAATAAAACAAAATAAAATAGAAGTTAAAATAAAATAAAACAAAAATATAAAAAAAACAAATATAAAATAAAATAAAATAAAATTAATGTTTTTAGCGACCCTTTTATAATTAAATTTTTTTATTTTATTTCAGAAAAAGATCAACATAAAAAAAAAAAAAAAATTAAATATAATAAACTCTTTGTTGCTTTTTGACTTGTAGTTTATTGCTGTAAATACCGACGGTATTGAGAAAAAATTTTCGGGACTATTCTCAAAAAATACATTATCATAAAATAAAAAAATAAAATAAAATAAATAAAAAAATAAAATAAAATAAATTAATATAATTTAAAATAAAATCAAATAAAATAAAATAACATAAAATAAAATAAAATAAAATAAAATAAAATAAAATAAAATAAAATAAAATAAAATAAAATAAAATAAAATAAAATAAAATAAAATAAAATAAAATAAAATAAAATAAAATAAAATAAAATAAAATAAAATAAAATAAAATAAAATAAAATAAAATAAAATAAAATAAAATAAAATAAAATAAAATAAAATAAAATAAAATAAAATAAAATAAAATAAAATAAAATAAAATAAAATAAAATAAAATAAAATAAAATAAAATAAAATAAAATAAAATAAAATAAAATAAAATAAAATAAAATAAAATAAAATAAAATAAAATAAAATAAAATAAAATAAAATAAAATAAAATAAAATAAAATAAAATAAAATAAAATAAAATAAAATAAAATAAAATAAAATAAAATAAAATAAAATAAAATAAAATAAAATAAAGTAAAATTAAAAAAAAAAAATAAAATAAAAAATAAAAAAAATAAAATAAAATAAAGTAAAATAAAATACAAATAAAATAAAATAAAATAAAATAAAATAAAATAAAATAAAAGTAAAATAAAATAAATTGAAATAATTTAAAATAAAATGAAATAAAATAAAATAATAAAAAATAAAGCTAAATAAAAAAAAAAAAAAATAACTTGACCACAATTCGCAACTGATGGAGCCGCTTGGCCGTCGCTGAAAATGCACACATCCTATTCGATAGCTTCTTTTCCTAACCAAGCTTCAGCTTGGAAGACGCTGGAATAACCAGGTAGTCTGAAAGAGAGTTCAAGGCCTATGTTCTTTGAATAAACCCCACTGAAGATGGCGGATCGCCGAAACCGGTTTGTTGCAAAACGAAAATTGACAAGGGATGACGGAAAATCGTTCCAATATACACCTAGTATCCACTCTGTCGGGAAAACACAAAACCAAATTAACTCAAATAAAAATTAATTTTTTTTCATTTTCATTTCATTTCATTTATTGATTGTAAGTATTAGCACAATAAGATCCTGGTTGATTTGGAAAATATTTCTAAGCTGGGTTTCCACCTACTACTACTGCTACTATTGCTCGCTTAACCTACTGGGGCATAGGGCCTCAGCGTTGTCACCTAACTACATTAACTCTTTTGTTTATTGGCTATAATCTTGATAACGTGTTAACACATTTGATTTTTGTATTTGGGTTCTCTGCTATAATCTATTGTTACTCCAGTGTTTCAACTTGTGATAATTTTATGGTGTTGCCACCAATCTGAAATCAATAGAAACTCAAAAAAGACCGTCGACTGCCTTGAATTCCTATTAATAATGAAAATAAGCAATATAATCCGCTCATCTCCTTACGTCTTTTGGGCAGCGCCGAGTATGTTTGCCCACCAGCCTTAAATAAATTAATAAACATTTTTCAAATACTTAACTTCTGACATAAGCTAAATTGCTTTCGGCTCCTTTTGTGTGATACGACGCTCTTACGCCATAATACTCACGCCTGCCTTGTAAGACCCATAAGAATAAGTGATAGTTTCCTGTTTTCTTCCCGCCATACTTTCTCACCAGACTCCTTTTTATCAGCGAATATCCCTTGGCTACTCACAAAAATTCGCTCTGATTGATTTATTACAATCGATTTTATTTTATTTGTATTACATACAAATAAGTACATGAGTCAAAGTAAAGGCGATGGTCTAGCACTATCTTGGCTGCCACAAGCGTCTTGGGTTGCTACTGAGGCATCGCATCCCGAAGCTTTTTGACAATCCAGGGATTTTTCGGGATTATCTCAGATATCGACCAAAAAGGTTAGGAGAGGTATCTACAGATGCTTTTCTGACCTGGGTATGCATAATCCGAAAGCGAAGACACGATATTTAATTTCTGTCAAGAGATATTTAAACTCAGAAAGGTAGGGTCACATCCCAATTTTGCGATTGGACCCGATAAAGTTATTAGTTTTTTGCCAATAACTTTTCACTGAAACAAAAATGTGAATGGATCTTGAAATAAAAGCTCAAATGCATCTTTTGATACCTCTCCAGACATTTTTGGACGTGTTTCAACAGTTTCGTGGGATAGATTCGGGATTGGGATTCCCCAAGCTTGATGCCTTAGTTGCTACTTTAGTTAGCTTGCTTTGGTTTTCTGAAGCTTTTGTTGGCAAAAATATTTGCTGTAACTTCAAGTAGCAGTACCATTAATATGAGACGAATAAAAGCGTTTTGACCTTGGAGTGCTATTAGTCAAGGGTTTTGGTAATAAAGAAGCACTTGCCATTACTCAATTTGAGCTGATCTTATTTATAATTAATAATAACATATTATGTGCTGAAAGAAAAAGGTTTATGTAAAGCAATAAAAATAAAATTCACCCAGCAAACATTCGTACTTATAAATGAGTCAAAAAGACTAGCTCGGGTAGCTTGAGCTTATCTTTAGCTAATTTGAGTAGGTATGTATCTTTCTATCTGCTAACCAGCATCGAAAAAAAAATCTTGGCAAATTATTGGGTCGCGTTTCCCAAAAAGGTGGAAGAGCTCACTTGGACACTTATAAGGTCCGTTGTGGTTCAAAGTGCTAATTAGAGTTAGAAATTTTCGAATTAACGAGTTACGCGTTGGTATTTCGATGCATACCTTCGCCCACAGTCATTTTTGATAATGCACAGCTCTAATTTTTGATTTTGTTTTCATCATGGCTAGCTCTGGTTGGCAGGGATGAGTCATACTACTACAAAACGGACAATTTTAGGAAGCCAGCAGTCTATTAATACACGGCTAAAAATTTGAACCTAAATTTTAAACTTTTTTGGACTACATATATGGCCAAACCAAATGATTCGAACCAAGACTCCCCGCATCATGCCCGTCTGCTCAACCACTGAGCTACATCGCACACATAAATGTTGTTGGCAAAATTCAATCTTGAATAACCTTCCAAAAATAAACTTTAGTTATCAAACCAAAAAGTCCTAATTTTAAGCCGAAAAGTTTTAATTTTCAAACAAAAGTTTTAATTTTAAACCGAAAAGTTTTCACTTTCAAACCATAAACGAACGAAAACGCTCAGGAGTCACAGCCGTCTGCTCTAATGCTGAGCTATGACCCCATGAAGTTTTTGTGGCGCAAAATTCAATTACATTCAAACAAACCAAAAAAAATTTTGATTGCTTTTTTATTTAGATCTTAAATCGAAACCAAAAGAAATTGAAAATCTTTGCAGGTATTCGGTTTGAAATAATGTACAAAAATGTTTGAAAAATTGATTAAACTTTATACGGGTTTAAAATTTAGGTTCATTTTTTTAGCCGTGTAACATCTGTATTCTTAGAAATCCTATCACTTTTCGTAGAAAACACAAACCTGTACCTTCGGTTCATTCTTTTGTGCTTCTTCAGTTTCCTTTAAAAGCATTCCAATAGGTAGTATTGCAGAATCAAATATGTCGACATATTCGTTAACAAAAAAATGTTACGTATACGTCATGTCAATTTTATGAAAATTTGAAGTGACTTATCGCCATTAAATGAAGGGGGGCAAATATGGGCACATTTTTTTTCAGGAATCAAAAGAAAGTAGCAAAGGAGGCATTTATGAA
Organism: Campiglossa producta; assembly: GCA_964058755.1. Classification (NCBI taxonomy): domain Eukaryota; kingdom Metazoa; phylum Arthropoda; class Insecta; order Diptera; family Tephritidae; genus Campiglossa; species Campiglossa producta. The sequence continues at coordinate 144,920,683 of CAXKVI010000002.1, read as the reverse complement.
GCAAAATTGCAGTTTAAAATCGCCAAACCATCTGGGGTTTTCACAACTCAGTAAATTTTGGCTGAAATTTTGTTTGCGCAAACAAATTGCTTAATCAGCACAGAAACTTTAATTTTTCATTTTCCTTTTTTAAATTACTTCAATTCACCAATTTCTTTTAATTCACCAATTTCTTCATTTAATTGCAGTACCAACTTATTTTTGCTTATTTTTGATTTACTACTTGCTTTCAGTTTAATCACACCTCACTAATTCGCTAGCGCCCACTCTTTCTCTCTCTCTCTCTGTGCTTCTATGTCAGTGTTCATCTGCAGCGGTGCTCCACTGAACCGTAACCAAGCAATCATATCGATATTGAAATCGAATTAAAAATGCAATATCCGTTGCGACATTCAACCAGATGACCTGGTTTCACCTCAAACCACTATTCAACCGCCGCCAACCAAAAAAAAAACAAATAAACGACCAAAAAAAAGTGAATTAAAAAAAGAATTCATACGAACGCAAAAAATTATATTTTATTCCAATGGTCATGGTGACACAAAAATTATGCAAAAAATCATTGATATAAATGAGACAGTGACAGTGCCAGACGAGAGAGCGTGTATTAGCAGCTAAACGACTATAAAACTACGTGAATATCGTACAAAATCCTTGAGACTATGGCAAATAAAAGCACAAAAATAAACGCTTAAGATACTTAAACCAACTGCCAACAGATTGGCAGTCTTTCTATCTCTTTCACTGCTTTTTTTTTGAGGTTATCATTGTCACCGTGACGATTTCTTGCTTAGTAGATACGTCGCTTGTGGTGAATTGCAATGAAAGTGGTAAGTGGTGCTTTTGGAGTCTTTTACATATTGGTTGATATCATTTGACTCTTGGAAATTTCATTTCATTGCTAAAAATTTCCGTTTGGCAGTTTTTGTGGCCACAAAGTTGCCATTGACAGCTCGTTGCCCAAAGTTGGACTGGCCGTTTGAGATACGTCAATTGCAGCAAAAATTTGACTGTGAGTGCGGTTTAATGAAATTTTTAATGTTATAAATATGGAATGGAACATGCATGCACTGAGAACAAAATTTCAAAAAAACTTTGAAATTGGGAATGATTTTTCGCCATAGAAAAAAGTTTTGCGTATCCAAATTTAACAAAAAAAAAAAAAAATCATTGAAAAAAAATTTATAAAAAAATGTCCTTGGTTTCTGAAATCCCCTGTTTTTGGAACATATTTCCTTGATATCAAAAAATATTTTTAAACAAATTGTTTGGTTTTAAGAAAAACTTCCCAAGAAATCTTCCCTGTTTTGACAAAATTTTCAAAAACTAATGTTCTTGTTTTGCGAAACATTTCCTTGTTTTGACAATCCTTCCCAAAAAATTTCCCTGTTAAAAAATCCCCAAAAAAATCTATTTGTTTCTTGAAAGTATACTAACAAAGAAAATTAAAAAAAAAAAATTAAAAAAAAACTAAAAAATTCTCTGTACTTTATTACTCTATTTTTTCGATGAAAAAAAAAATCTTTTTTCCTGCTATTACAAAAAAATTCTCAAAAAAAATTTCTGTTTTTTAGAGAACTTCGCTGTTTTGCAACACATATCCTTGTTTTGAGAAAAACCTTCCTTGTTTTGACAAACGTATCCTGGTTTTGGGAAAAAATTCTTCGTTCAAAGAAAAACTCTTGGTTTTTTAGACAAAAATTTTGCAAAACATTTCTTTTTGCTTTCAGAATTTGTTACACGAATTTGTGTTTTTCTTTTTACAAATTCAATATTTGATAATCGAACCGCGCAATTTTTTTACTACTCGACAACAATAGATTGTCGCTTGTCGTTGTTATTGCCAGTAAATTACGTCTACTATTTCACACGTTGCTAACATTAGATGGCTTTTTTGATAGACGAAAAATCGACGATTATATAAAAACATGGGTAAAAATTCTATTGAATTGACGCTTTAATATCGACAAATCTGACATGAGCACTTACACAAGCATACGTCTTTTTCGTACGAAGATTGATGGTATCTATACCCACACATGAGTGTGCGTGCCATTAACGTGCCTTGCTGTCATGTTAAAGCGATTTCGTGTCTACGTGGCGTTACGTGGCTGCGTTTCAGGTTACTTTAATCTATTGATGCAGGCTCATAAATTTTGTGCAAAAAAAGGTTATTCGAGAATTCGTAAGTGAGTAGATGAAAAAAGGAATTACATACACATTAGCCAATATGTGTGGTATACTAACACATTCTTCTACTTTGATGTTCAATAATACT